>CM021107.1:3657679-4027862 GCA_007115665.2 Sequoiadendron giganteum | reverse complement strand
TGGAACATGAATGTTGCCTTCATCAGCACGAGCATTTTCTCCATCAGCAAGAACATTATTAGAAGCAACAAGAGGGTTATCACCAACAACAATGGGACCTAGAGTAGCAACATCAATGCCTAGAATGAACGACAAAGGGAACACAAGGTTCCTGAAGTCAGTGTACCAATCCATGTCATAGAATAGCGCTACATTATAGCAGCACAACAGAAAGTGACACGCATGGGTGGCTTTCTCACGGTGCTCAATGAGTGATTGGAGTCAGAACCCACTCAAGAATGGCACCCATGGTACCACGGCATCTTCTTTGTTATGCCTCCGCAGGTCACTAGCTACAGGAAAGCCCAGGCCATACACTGCATTGGTCACTGCTTCGCCAATTCCTCTGAGGTGCCTCTTTGGAAAAAATTGGAGTGTCAAGTGAAAAAACATGGCTTTTGGAACTTGGAGATCAAGCAACAAGGCAAAAAAATACGAGCATATATCGGTGTTCACCCGATACTTATCCTCATGCTCAATACAATCCCTGCCAAAAACCCATTTCATAGCTATAATAGCTAGTGAGTGCTTGTTTTTGCTCATGCGTTTCAGGCACCTATTGGAGATCTCTCCAAGAAAAGTTGTTTGGGACTTGTTGCTCACTAGTTTGATTGGAGTATTCATTATATCTGTAGACATCTAAATTTGACCACTTATATTTGGTCAAATTTAGACTTTTCATCTAAATATCCTTTTATCCACATTAGTTAAATAATGTTACTATTATTTAATTAATACTCCTAAAGTCTTCTAAATCCCTAAGGTATTTAGTTAAATAATTAAATACCTTACCCCTTTATCCCTTTCTTCCAAGGAATTAAATAAACAACCCACTTATTTAATTCCCTTTATGTCTCATCCGCACTTAATCCTAATTTATCTCCTAATCCCATCATTAGGGATGTGACACATACCTTATCCATAATTAGGATGTGTCACATCCTCCAACTTTTGCAAGTTGGCTCCTAATCATCATTAACCACCTAACCCTCTTCTAATCCTTCATCAACTAGTCTAATCAATCCCCTTTAGTCAACTCTTCTCACATCCCAATGAATTTTTAATTCCGTTCAATTATCCCAACAACCTTAATGGAATTTTTAATTCCATGTCCTCTTCCCCATATGAATTTAAAATTCACATTTATTTATCTCATGCATTTCTCTTCCCCATAATATCTCATGGGTCACATCAGTCACATGGGACAAGGACCTCCTTTAAGAGGACCTTGTCTTACCCATTAGGTACTTCCAATCATGTGAATTTAAAATTCACATTTATTTCTCCAAGAACCTCTCCCATCTCCATGGTGACAAGAGAGGACTTTCTAAAATTCCTCACTTGTCACCATTAGCCCCATATGGGGACAAAGACTTTTTTTTTGAGGAAATCCTCTCCTAATCCTAGGGTACTTGCAAGTACCTCCACCTCACATGTCCCTTTTCCACATCATTTTTCCTCTTCACACTTCACATTCCACATGGCAAGATGTGAGGACTTGTGAGTCCTCAACTCACCACAACCCTCCATCTTGTCCATGATGGCTAAATCCTACCCATCCATTTTTTTTAAATTGGAAGACTTGGTCTCAAATTAAAGAGGTTAGAGAAGAATTAGATCATTTTGATATTTACTCTCATTCAACTAAGCCATTAACACTCTTAGCACTCTCAAGCTTGCATCCTCCATTATTGCAGCCATTAAATCTTTTATTGCATCCACCTACCATCCTCTACCATATCCATTTGAATTATTAAAATCATCATCAATTCCTCTCCATTTTGCATCCACTTTTGCATTCACTTTCCAAAAAAGGAGCACACAATCAAGCTACATCAAAGGGCCAACCAACTCATCAATCCAAGCAAGGTATAAAGTTCATTTTCTTGTTATTTTTGTTTGGATTCAACTTAGGCTAATCTTAAATGTTTGTTTGTGTTTTTCTTTTTTGTATTTGATTTTGTTTTACATTCTAGGTAGATAAAACACTTGCACACATTTCTGGCACTCCCTATGGGACCCACAAATAGGTCTGTTCTATTTTATGTTTCTTATTTTTTGATATTTTGTAGGTTCAGGTTACACAGAGGCGGTCTTGCCCAAAACACAGAGGCGACCTGGCCTTGAAGTGGTTGGTCTGGCCCAGAAAGGGGCAACCCTACCCTAATGGAGTTGACTTTTCCCACAAAGGGGTGAACCCTCCCTAACAGAGTTGACTCTTCCCAGAAAGGGGCGAACCCACCCTATCGAGTTGACCCCGTCCTAATAGAGCTGACTCTGCCCATAAAGGGGTGACCCCGCCCAAAGAGCCGACTCCACCTACAAAGGGGCGACCTCGCCCTAATATAGCTTACTCCACCCACAAAGGGGTGGCCCCGCCCAAAGAGCCGACTCCGACCACAAAGGGGCAACCCCACTCTAACAAAACTAACTCCGGCCACAAAGGGGCGACCCCGCCCATAGAGCCGACTCCGCCCATAGAGCCGACCTCACCCAGAACACAGAGGCGGCCTCGCCCTGGACAAGGGTAACTAAGGTAAAAACAAAGACTTAAAATTTCATTTCCAAAGTTCATTTATTGTTGTTTTCGTTAGTACCGACCCTCTAACTTGTCTTGTTTGTGAGTGTGTTGGTTTTTACTAATATTTGTGCAGTTGTTTCATGATTTTTGAAGGCCAAAAGTAAAAACTACTAACATATTTGTTGCAGGAGGAGAGAACCACCTTCATTAGTTAGATTGTTTGCTTGTCATTTTCATTTTAACTAGGCACATAGATCTAACTAGAGGGAGTCAAAGAATTTGTTTGTCATGATTGTTAAGGTGGACTATTGACGTATCCAATCCCCTTGTGCCATTTGGTGATCCTGGGTGAAGAAAAATCATAGTCCACTTAGTCCTTTGTGTACCTTCTTTTTTAGCGGGACCTGTTTGGGGATTTCATTACCCTAAGGGATGATCCCAACCGCGTGTTACCGACAGGGTATATAAAGGGGGGAGAGTGAAATTTGTACCTTAATCCAGTCACGTCATGTTTGGTGAAACATCAAAGCTAGGGTGATACCTAGACAAGATGTGAAGAGTTGGTCTGAGCTTCAGTATCTCGTTGGAAGTTCTCGACTCACTCTTGTGACAGGCTGGTGTTCACGGTTGTGCCCCGCATACCGTGTGTATATCGGCGACTCCATTAGTTGCCTTGTTAAACCTAGTTAGAGGATCGTGTTGACCATACCTTCACACAAATCTTAGGATTATGCTGCTTCAACTGTCTTCTTTATAAAAAACCAGTGCATCTTGGCCGTTTGCTTGATGTTTGCTCTATTTTTGTCCTTTGCCATAGCTGTTTTTACCTAAGTCAAGTCTAGATCAACTAACAGAGTTGACCCTACCCTAAAAGGGGCAACCCTAACCTCAAAGGGGCGACGCTGCCCTAAAAGGGGTGGCGTTGCCCTAACAAGGGTGACCCTGCCCCAAAAGGGGTAACCCAGCCTCAAGATAGGCAACCTTTCCCTCCGGACAGTCAATCCCATCTTCAGTTTGTTAGTCGTTCACCCCTTTTAAACATTTGTTTTCTCATTGTGAGCATCTATTTCCCCCTTCTATACATCCGTTCGCCCGTTCTGAGCATCGTTCTCCCATTCTGAACAACCGTTTCCTCATTTTAAGCATTCGTTTTCTCATTTCGAACACCCGTTCACTCGTTTAGAGCATCTTTTTTCTAATTCTAAACAACCATTCACCCGTTCTGAGTGTCGTTCTCCCATTCTGAACATTTGTTCACCCATTCTGAGAATTTGTTTCCTTATTCTGAGCATCCATTTCCTCGTTCTGAGCATTCGTTCACCCGTTTTGAGCATCCATTTCCTCGTTTTGAGCATCTGTTCGCCCATTTTAAGCATCCATTTTCTCATTTCGAACACTCGTTCACTCATTCTGACCATCGTTCTCTCATTCTGAATAAGTATTTCCTCACTTCGAGCATTCGTTTGCCCATTCTAAACATCTGTTCGCCCATTCCCAGCGTTTGTTTCCTCGTTCTAAGCGTTTGTTCACCTATCCTGATAGTTTGTTTGTCCATTCATCCCCTTTATCGACATCGTTTGACTGTTTAGACAAGTCTGGAAGTTGTTTGGGTGACCCTGCCCTAACAGGGGTGGCCCTGCCCTCAAAGGGATGACCTTGACCTCAAAGGGGCGACCCTGACCTCAAAGGGGCGACCTTGCCCTCGAAGGGGTGGCCCTGCCCAAATAGGGATACCCCTGCCATACAGGCGACTCTGCCCAAACTTGGGTGACCTTGACTAAAGTTGGGCAACTTGGCCCCAAGACAGGCGACCTTGCCCCAACATAGATGACCTTGCCCCAGAACAGGCAAATTTGCTCCCCATACAAAATCCAAAGAGTCAATCCTTCATACCATAATTAGCCTACATCTTCCTCAGTCCAAAATCATCATCCAATCATTCCTCCTCATTCTATCAATCCCCAAACCATCAATTTTTTTTTAAAAATAGGAATTTGTTTACCCCAATTTGTTGGGGTCATAACTTTCTACTTAGTGCTCAGAATTCAGAACCGTTGACACCGTTGAAAAGGTCTCTTAGAGTACTAATCCAGCCCCTAAAATAGAGTGCCTTTGACAATGCAATTTTAAGGACCGACGTAAGTTTCAACCCCAAATTCCACTCCGAAGACCTCCGAAAATGTGATTTACTACGATAGAAAAAATCGAAAAAAATTGAAAATTTTAATTTTTGGTTTTTCTCAGTCCTGTCACCCCTGGATTGTTCTGGACCATAATCTGAGCTTTAATCTAAGCTCCAATCCAATTCTAATCTTAGCTTTAATCCCATCATCCTAATCTGAGCTTTAATCTAATCCTAATATGAGCTTCAATCTAATTTGAATCTGAGCTTTTATCCAATCTGAGCTTAACCTGAATCACGATTTAGGCTTTTGGTCCATCCATATCTGAGTTTTTTTAATATGAAACCAAATCTTAAGATCTCTTCCCCCATCTTCTTCCAATCCGTTCTCCTCCATCATCCATTATTTCCTGCTAATCATCTATTCTTATATTTCCCATATGTATTCGACGTCATGAATCCTTATCCTCCTCTCATGCAACCAGTAATAGTAGTCCAAGGGAATCCCAACTACGTTGATGATGATAATGAAAGTCTTGTTGATCAAGAAGAGTGTAATATAGATCCCCTTGATGCTATTATTGCTAGCAAGGTTTTCCCAATCGCCTCCCAAAATCCAACCACTCCTCTGAACTATCCCCCCATGCCTTCATTTGCATCTAATAATAGTCTGCATGCTACCCTTGACAAGGGATATCTAGTATCCTCACCATCGACATATTCATCATGTCCTCCCTCCCCACCTCTATCCTATCCAACATCCACATCCTCCTATAGTAATTCACCTTCCCCATACTCCTATCCTTATCATCATCAACAATCCCAATACCTTTATCTTAATCCCACATCCCAATCTTCCCATCCTAGTCTAACACCCATGCCTTCCTATCATAATACACCATCTCAATCTTCTTATCCTAATCCATCACCCATATCCTCCTATGCCAATCCAACATCCATTTCCTCCTATGGTAATTCACCACCTCAATCCTCCCATCCTCATCCAACTTCCACACCTCCCTATCATAATCCACCACCCACATCCTCTTATGTTAATCCCATATCCACATATTCCCATCCTAATCCAACATCCATACCTTCCTATCACAATCCACCATCCCAATATCCCTACCTTAATTTCACATCTATGTCTTCCCACTTTAATTCATCCTCCACATATTGCTATCCTAATCCTCCATCCATGTCTTCCTATGCGAATTTTCCACCCACATCCTCTTATACTAATTCATCCTCCCAATTTTCCTACATTAACCCCTCATCCCAATCTTCCCATCCTAATCCATCATCCACATCTTCCTACCCACCATCCCAATCTTCCCAACCTAATCCAACATTCACATCCTCCTATCTTAATTCATCATTTGCATCCTCTTGCATCACTCCCCCCTTCACCGCATTATATCTTAATCCTCCCTCTAATCCTAATCCACCAATCTCTAATCCTAGTCCTCCAACCACTCCTAGTCCTCCATCCAATCCCATCTACTCATCTAATCCTAATCCACCAATCCCTAATCCTAGTCCTCTAACCACTCCTAGTCCTCCATCCAATCCCATCCACTCATCTAATCCTAATCCGCCAATCCCTAATCTTAGTCCTCCAACCACTCCTATCCCTCAATCCAATCCCATCCACTCATCTAATACTAATCCACCAATCCCTAATCCTAGTCCTCCAACCATCCCTAATCCTCCATCCATTCCCATCACGCCATCTAATCCTTCATCCCTTCCAAATTTCCTCTAAGGACTCATGACAAAAGAGACATCCCCAAATCCACATCTTGATAAAGTGAAACAATGCCCTCCTACTCTATCATGTACAATAATTAGTGATGATATCCTCCTCCATCCTACACCTATCACTCCCATTACCATTCCTAACACCGTCCAAACAGTTGAGCTCGTCAAACCCATCGAATCCATTGAATCCCCATTTTCTATTGCTAGATCCACCCAATCCATTGGAGACATCCAATCCACTCCTCCTAGTCCTAATATTACCGAACTTAAATCCCATGAACTTCATGAATCCTCCTCCTATCTCCCCCACCTAAGGAGTCCCTCCAACACTCCTCCATCATTGTGCCTCCCACACACAATGAGCCATGCCAAAGGGCTTCATCCAGAGCATACAAGCATATCACCTCCTCCAAATCTCGATCCTACCATCCCATCCACTCCATCCCATGATCATAGTCTCCCATCCATCCCATCTCATGATTCCTTTCCTCCATAGAATCCTGATCCTACCATCCTATCTACTCCATCTCAAGATCATACTAGCTCATCCACTCCATCCCATGACCCCCTCCACACCCAAGATCCAATCACCCCATCTCATGAGCCCTTATCACCCACTGCCATAAATCTGGATCTTGTCATACCACCTAATCTCTCTCCTGATCCCTTATCATTCACTCCTCCCGATCAAGATACTGCTATCCCATCATCTCCATCTCATGATCCTTTATTTCCATCTAGTCCTACCATCCCAACACCACTTTTATATCACCTTGGTAACATTACACTCATCCATGGTGGTCTCTTTGCCGAACAAAAATAAAGCATATGCACAACTCCTCTTCCTCCACCTACTAATGGACTTGCATCATGCTTCCAAAAGAATACACACCCTACCATCGATCAAATTCTCAAGAACATGAACTATCAAGGAAAAGGTTTAGGCCTTCATGATCAAGGTATTTTAGAGCCCATCCCGGTCAAAGAACATCCAGGCACACAAGGTCTTGGATATATCTCCCAAGAATCACAATCAAAAAATGTTGGTACAACCTCCATACATCCTAAGCGAGCCTCTTCCCAAGGAATGAGAGGCACTTCCCATTGCTCTACCAAACCATTTGTCGCCATCCCCCCTCCTCCATCATATTACCTCAAAACAAACATCCATCTTCCTCCATCCTCTAAGTTTGTTTTGGGTCCTTATGTCCCTCTATCCACCATCGCTCCTCCTCCATCTACTGCCTCTATTTTGAGTCCTTAAGCACCTCCATCAACCCTCACAGATCCTCCATATATAAAGTTCATTTTGGGCCCCTATATCCCAAATTCACCTCCTCCATCTCATCCTATTCATCCTTTCATCCATCCACCACCTATCCCTAGTGCACAACATAAAAATCCTAACTTCATAACTCCTAATCAGGATCAGCAAAGGCACCCCTCCATGCATGCTATCTCACATCCTCCATCCACACATCATTGTTAAAAGCCTACCTTTGTCACTCCATCCACGTCCTCTTCACATCATCCATCTCCCCATATCCATCTCATTGCTACTAAAAGAACTTTGGATGCCAAAGCAAAAATGTATAAATCTAAACGTCCACATGAATCTAAAGCTCCTCATGTCCCCTTCAAAAGACATGTTGAAGAAAAGAGAAATAAAATCCAAAAGCCAAATCAATTCCAAAAGGCCAAAAAGGCCCACCAAAACAAAACTCAAAACCATGTGGATTCCCAAGAAAAAAGGTTCTATGCCTTCAAATGAAAAAACCCTAACGACATCCAAATTTGTTAATTCACCAAAAAATCATTCACCTCCTCCATCTCCTAAATCTATTTTGGGTCCCTATGTCCCAAAATTTACTATCCCAACTCTTCCATTATCCCCACACTCTCCACATACACCACTAAATGTGCCAATATCGGTCCTGAACACCCATCAAACATCCACTCCATCATTCCATCCATATCCTTTTTAGTATCCCATTCATTATCCCTCATATCTCCCCCATCAAATCCCTTTGATCCATCCCCTTGCATTATCCATCCATTCTAATAAGGTTGTACCAACATCCAATAGTCGCTTTATACATGGTCTCTTTTTACCTCATACGAAACTTGGTGCTTGAGTCCTTCATCCATCCCCTCTATCACATATTTTCCACACCCACATATCCATATCCCTATCTTTATCCACCTTCATCCACATCCTAGTCCAAAAGGTCAAAAAAATAAAAAATAAATAAAAAAAGAAAAAAAATAGTAAAAATAAATAATTCATCCAATGGTGAAAACTTGGCAAACAAGCACCTTGGAGAAATTCCATGATGAAAACTTGGAAAATAGATGTCATGCGTAAATCCCCCATCTAGTTTACTTCCACAATTGGGGGCAGCTTCCACGTATGCATTCCTTTCCTCCATCTCCTAAATCTACCTATCTTCCACATCCTACCCATCATATCCCATTTGTATCTAGTCCCTCCATCCCTAATCTTCACTCCCATCATCTTTCCTCCTAGTCACTCCTCGAATGACTAGGGCATCTTCCTTAATCTAACCATCTTCTTCTAGGTGCTATGTTTTAATTTTCTTTGAAATGACGCTACTTAGTAACACCATCTCAAAGAGGGGCAAAATGTAGACATCTAAATTTGACCACTTATATTTGGTCAAATTTACCCTTTTATCCCTTTCTTCCAAGGAATTAAATAAATAACCCACTTATTTAATTCTCTTTATGTCCCATCTACACTTAATCCTAATTCATCTCCTAATCCCATCATTAGGGATGTGACACATCCCTAATCCATGATTAGGATGTGTCACATCCTCCAACTTTTGCAAGTTGGCTCCTAATTATCATTAACCACTTAACCCTCTTCTAATCCTTCATCAACTAGTCTAATCAGCCCCCTTTAGTCAACTCTTCCCACATCCCAATGGAATTAATTCCATTTTATTCTCCCAACAACCTTAAATGGAATTTTTAATTCCACGTCCTCTTCCCCATGTGAATTTAAAATTCACATTTATTTATCTCATGCATTTCTCTTCCCCATAATCTCTCATAGGTCACATCAGTCACATGGGACAAGGAACTCCTTTAAGAGCACCTTGTCTTATCCACTAGGTACTTCCAATCATGTGAATTTAAAATTCACATTTATTTCTCCAACAACTTCTCCCATCCCCATGGTGACAAGAGAGGACTTTCTAAAATTCCTCACTTGTCACCATCAACCCCATATGGGGACAAAGACTTTCTTTTTGAAGAAATCCTCTCCTAATCCCAAGGTACTTGCAAGTACCTCCACCTCACATGTCCCTTTTCCACATCATTTGTCCTCTTCACACCTCACATTCCACATGACAAGATGTGAGGACTTGTGAGTCTTCAACTCACCACAACCCTCCATCTTGTCCATGATGGCTAAATCCTAGCCATCCATTTTTCTTTAAATTGGAAGACGGTCTCAAATTAAGGAGGTTAGAGAAGAATTAAATCATTTTGGCATTTAATCTCATTTAACTAAGCCATTAGCACTCTCAATCTTTCATCCTCCATTATTGCAGCCATTGAAGTTTTTATTTCATCCACCTACCATCCTTGCTACCATACCCATTTTCATTATTACATTCATCATCAACTCCTCTCCATTGTGCATCCACTTTTGCATTCACTTGCCAATAAAGTAGCACATAATCAAGCTACATAAAAGGGCCAACCAACTCATCAATCCAAGCAAGGTATAAAATTCATTTTCTTGTTATTTTTTTTTGGATTCAACTTAGGCTAATCTTGAGTGTTTGTTTATTTTTTTCTCTTTTCTCTTTTGTTTTGTTTTACATTCTAGGTAGACAAAACACTTGGACACAATATCAACCTCTTCTCAATTACCCAAGTCTAAAGCCCTATGCAAATTTAAAACCTACTCTACTGCCTAAACAATATTCCTATCTAATTTCCCAATGCTACTTTTGCTAATCGCTAAGTGTGATTCTGCTACTGTATTAGGACCAATTTATAGAAATATCTGAGGTAGCCTGCTTCCCAAGCATGGTGATAATCGATTTTAACTCGAAAATCCCACCAAAGGGCCAATTCAATTTTCCAACCCAGTTGTGTATATAGGTACGAATTGTTGCATGCAAGATTAAGGAGCGGTAATCAATTAGTGCAAATTGGTGGCAAGCTCAAGCGATGGCTCATACAGACAAGTGCTAAGGTGTAATGATAAAGGTTGTTTCAAGCTCCAAGAATGAGCGTGAATCTTTCTAAAGTACTCATTGTGGCTTCAACTTAATTATGCTTTTAGGGATATTAATGGCAAAGCCATGCGAGAAGATGACAAGAATTTCATCGACGACTCAATTTGCCATGAAAATCGCGCTGAAGGGACATTATCACTAATGTAATTATGAATTCTTGTTTTTTGAAAAGAGCCAAGTAGTTTATTTTGCATGGATGAAGGAGCTGGCAGTACATGCCAAATTAAATGCAAAAAGGCAACCATTGTCTACCGATTGAAGGAAGGAAATCAAAGAAAAAGCTAGGTGTCGCATGCAAAAACTAGACAACATAAAATTTCTTGAGAATGCAAAGGGACTTGGAAGAACATAATTGTTAAGGGAACTAGGTGGCACATCTAGAAACAAAGGAGCTAAACGTAGAGGTAATTGTGGAGAATTCACTACCCCAGTGTGGATTAAACCTAAAACAAAAGGTTGTCCAGTTTTGAGTTCAAAGCCTTGTGTTGTGTTTTGGGTTCCATTCATACCACTTAAGTGTGCTTTCTAGGGGGAAGGTTTGCAAAGGATGGAAACTGCTCAAAGTTCTCAAATAGAGATGCAAGAAGAAGGGGTCACAAGTTTATTTAGTATCATGTGCGCAACACCAACTACCTACATCTTCAAGGATGTCTCTTATGCTTCATCTGGAATACCAGAAAATCCAACATGGGTGAATACATGGGTTAAAGGAAATAAGAGCCCTCGCAAAGATAAAAAACAAATTAAAGAAGAATGGGATAATATTCATGACCCCATCCTTGTAAGGAACCCTAAGACACTTAGCGAGGCAAACTGTGAAAGAATGAAAAGGTATAGCGACCTAGATTCCTTGGCGTAGAAATGTTGGTTTAGTGGGCTTCCACAATATATGGTCCCGTCAGTACACTACTACCCTGAATTGGTTGACAAGGCCATCAAACACTTCAACTCGAATACCAACACCATTAAGGGTCGAGAGGTGAGTGTTTTTATCTACAAGGAGGCTATCTGGGATATGTTGTGTATCCCAGAGCAAAGCTCCAAAGTGCCTCAAATGGAGTCATTCACTCTGGAAAAAGGGGAGACCTATTGGAGGACAAGAGACCTTGCGTTGAACTTTTATAATGCAGAGGCACAAAGATCTAAAGAAGCTTAGAAAAAGCCAATGCATATTCCAACAAAACACAAGAGCTTCGAAGATGATATGAAAGATGTCTTCTCAATGATGGCGTTTGTTTGCGGCCTAGACACCGACAAAGAGGTCCAAGAGTTTCAACTAGGTTTGGGTTTTCAATTATGCAAGCAACATTCTCTCTTCTGGTATGATTTCACTAAATTTCTCGTGCAAGAGATGGTCAGCCAGATAGCAGAGTACCAAATTCAATAGAGGTTCAGGTTTCCATCTTTCCTTGCTCACATTTTTTTGCATCAGAATCTCAACTTCTTCCATAAGCGTTTAGGGCTGTCCATTTTTTATGAAAACCAGAGGAAGAAGTTGGTTTCCAAGGGGACTCCCCTCCTCTCTCTAACATATAATTATTAGGAATTTTCAAATTATTTCTTAAACTTAATTTGGATTTAAGAGGAGACAACACCGTCTTACAGTTCAACTCGGACCAAATTGAGTTAATGCAGAGATTCACTCCAAATGTGATTGGTTTTTGGGTGAGGACTTCACATTCATCTGATTGTGCGGCTTCACCGGAGATCCCTTCCAGCTTTTGGCATGTCTTACAGATCAAATACTGGCACTTGAAGTATTGTGCCAAGTATCCATTATCGATGTCACCTTTTGTAGCAGAAAAACAAAGAAGAAGGGATTTTTCAGCTTCCCAATGAGTTTCAAGACTGTAATCATGGCCAAAAGGAAGGCTCATGACTCACTAGAAGCAAAGCTGGATCATCTGGGGTTGGTATGGATTTGCGATAAGTGGAATTACAACCCTGATGATGACTTGTTGAATGAGTATGTCAAAGTAAAACACAACCCTCAGCCTTATTGGGAGAAGCATCATAATCCAATGTTGAATGTGGATGAATTTATAGTCGACCTAGCTAATATCCCTATCGAAGGTGGTTGGCCACCCTGGCTCGGATTCTACTACCCGACTGGGAAGTATGATAAGACAAGGCAAATGGGGACTACTCTCTGTAACAATCTAATAAAAAATTATAACTGGAAGGAAGAGAAGGTTGATTATTTTTGGATATATCGTCAGGAGACTTGACGCACTGAGGCCCCTTAAGATAGCGAGGAGATGGACGACAAGTTTGACAAATTGTGGAACAACGAGCATCTAAATTCTGACGAGAGTGATGAGAAATACTCTAGTTCAAAGGAGGCCGAAGCGTAGTTAGACGAAGGAGTAGAACCAGACATAAAAACACAAAATGCCTCGATGTAGCAAAAGGGAAAAGCCATGAAACAACCTAGCAAGGTCTCCTCTAATGTACGGGTTAACATATAGTGTGCGAGGTCTTCACTAACTCGCACCTGGAATACAAGGAGGACCAGGGCAACCCAACCACAATTAGAATCGATTGACTAAGAATGACTTAATTAGACTATGTGCCCTAATATCAAAATTACAAGAATCCAATAATTGATAAACTAAAATAGTGAATTGCATGCATATTTGGGAAGTGCAAAGGATTGTGTACCTGTCCAAAAAAGTTGATGCCAATCTGAATAAGAGGAAAAATTCACCCAAGGGCATCTGAGTCCTTGTATACCTCTCCTGCTCTATTTTTGCGATCCTCTAATGATAGATTTGAGATCTCTATTTCCACTTGTAGAGTTGTCGGATCACTGTCGAATAATTTTGTAGGTGAGTTTCTATGAGTTGACAAGATGTAAGGCTTCAAATGCAACAATCAATGATTGGTCTTCAAGCTTCCTTCAATCCTCTCCAAACATGAAATTTGCACATTCACAAAGAGAAGAAATTTTGTGCCATTTAGGGGCTTGCCTCAGTCAAACCATGTGTTAGTGTTTCCACTTCCACAATGGCAATGCCAATGATAAAAATGATAAATGATAAGGAATGATGTTTCAAAATCATAAATATTTGCAACTCACCACCCTTCAATGGCTTCCTTGAAGGACTGGAGTCATATACATCACCTCAAGGCCTTAGATCTTGCTTGCTTAAATTCTTGAAATTGTTTGGAGACCTACAACAAGGGTTATCCTTCAAATGATAACATAAACACACATGAAATCACATAGGATTTGACATGGTGCTTGGATCTTGAATTGCTGCAATAGCTCTTTGAAATGTTTCTCTTGACAATAATGCTTGATCATAAATTCTCCAACTTGCTAGATAATTTCACTTAGATTTCAAATGATGCAATAACTAGGTATTTATAGGCATTTCTCTAGTTTCCCAAAAATTAAATCTCGATAGCCAATATTTGCAAATAGAATTTTGAATGTTAAAATGACGACACCGACATATTCAAAATTGGTTGTCAACAAAATAGGGGGACCCATACGCCCAAGGGCGTATGGGTTGTGGCCCTATTTTTCAAGACATTAAGTGTCGAGGGCAAAATATCAATCAGATGCATTTGTTCAATGCTTGCAATTTCTTGAAAAATGGTACAAATGGGCCCTAAAATACATAATTTAGGAAATTATGTGCTTAATTAGGTCCAATAAATTAAGGGGGGACAAAACATAGAGTGAAATTTTCAAGGGTGACAATTTACAACGGTACAATATGAATTTTCTCTAGCCTTAACTATCCATCCTCCAACACTGACTGAATGAAGTGGTACCTTAGTTGTGTGTGTTTTGTTTTTGAATGAAGTGCAAAATTCTCGACAAATGAAGGGCACTTTGGATGTCTGTGCATACAAAATTATCAATCTATTACTTACCCAATTCCTCTAAGATATATTGTATCAAATTCATCCCTTTGCTTGCTTCAATAACAACTACGTATTCTACGTCTATTGTTGATAGAGCAACAACCTTTTGTAGCCTCAAAATCTAGCTAACTCTTGTCGCACCTATAGTGAACACGTATTTTATTTTCATCCACTTTTGATTAGTTGAGTCTCACATCCTCTTTCAATAATTTATTAGCCACCTCTTGTAACCATTTTTTATCTTTATTTGAGTAGGTGCAACCATGTATTTGAGCATTTATCAAGTAGGTAAAACTAACACCTATTTTGGGAAAATGAAGTTATTACTCTTCTTGGATGTATATGCCTCTATTTTGTTATATATATAACACTCACCTCTCACATTTGCTAGTACATTCCTAAATTCTCTTGCATATTATCTCTTGAATTCACTATTTTTAGGTTATTCTCTCCATTCCACTATTTTGATATATTTGATCATTTATTGACTAGAGCATGTGTGATCTATGACCAGAAATAGATCTTGATTCATAGTCTCATTTATTGTAGAATCTAACAATAATTTGTGATGAGAATTATCTCTATTGATCAAATTCATTATATAATGTAACACATGAAGAAGGTAGATGAAAAGATCTCAATATGGATATCAATAATAAAATCATAGTTCTCTTAGAGATGAAATAATGCAACTCAAGATATGAAAAGGTATGCTTTCAGATATGAAAGTGTATGTTTTGGTGTACAAAAGGGTGTGATTATAATAGATAGATGTTGAAATTATTTAAATGAATTCTTATTCATTCAATTTCCATTTTGAATCGCATTCAAAATTTAATTGCCTCGTCCTCTCAATTATATTTATCTATTATAATGATTTCTTGCCTATTAATCCTATTTCCTAACAAGATATTAGAGAAAAATAGGTTGTACTATTCATTTTTTAGATGTGGAAAATCTTCCTTCGAAAGACGGCATTATATAAAAACTAGTATTATTTGAACATTTATTAAATGTACCTATGTTTGTGTTTGCTTAACCTCTCTAAACAGACACACTCTAAACCAAAAAGATATTAGGTTAACATTCATACATTTATGAATTAATTAAATCTTCTTTGTTACAACTTGAGAAATTCCAAGCATTCTTAAGTGCTATCGTATAGGAGATGTTTATACCCTTCACATGTAGATGCAAATTACAAAATATGGGAGATATCTATGCTTTTCACCATAGGGAGTACCATTGACACTGAAAGGCGTCCTTCTGTGGAAGAATGACAGTTGAATATCGTATCTCACTTTGTTCAAAGTCCACAAAAAAAACTTAAAAGGCCAAGGTTTCATGTCAGTCAGCACTGTTGGTTTTGAAATTCTCCAACCAATCAGCCGCTTTGCATCGAAAATAGTTTCTTAGCAACATCTATAAATACCACATAGGAGGGCGTGGTTAGATTCCCTTGATCATTGGCCTGGTCGATTATGTAAGATGGGGCCACCGAGTACATTTTCTCGCCATTAGATAGTAGGAAATATTGTACGATTGGTATAGGGCCATCTCCAAAAAATCCTTGGTCACATCAATCAGTCGACACAAGTAGGAGAACGATATAACAAAATTTTCATATGTTCAGTATTGGTAATCTCAACGCTTGACAAATGATCATTATTATTTCTATCCCAAGAGAAGATATATGATGAATTGGCTTGCACCACTCCCACACGATTGTGTTTTCCAAAGTTCAATCCCAATAGAAGGGCAACGTCTACCCAGCCCCAGGAATGCATCGGGGCATGGGTGCCATGCCATGCTTCCACATACATGCCTGTCTACGGATAGTCGCTGCCTCTCCAGTGCTGTCAAATCAATTGAGCGCCGCCATCTTCCGAATCTGCTGTTTGATGGGATTTGCAAGTACTTGCCACTGATAAATTTTTCTATTTATATTTTGTTTAATATTTTAAAAAAATACATTCGATAATTTTTTTAAAAAAATCTTGTGGAATATATTCTTAATAATCTCTTCTTTTTATATCTTTCTTAAATAAGAGAATGTGGAATATATTTTTTTAAAGTATATATATGCATTTAATATAATTTATTTATTTTAAAAGTGATAATTAATGTATATGAAGATTTTTTAAAATTTGTTAAATAATAGTTTAATTATTTTTAGATTAAGATATATATGATAGTAAACATATTTATATCTTTTTTTTTGTATTTTTGTATAAATAATATGTATATGTATGATTCATTTAATTAAATATAATGTACATATATCATTTTGTTATTTTGAAAGTAAATATGAAATCTAACTAGTCTTATTAAGAAAGGAAATTAAAAAAGTAAAAATAATGCATTCCTTACATGTGACACACATTCCCACAAATTTGGAGTTACTAAAAAGTTGGAACGATTACGAACTCAACCACAAGTTTATTATTGTAGTAAAAATTAATTATAATTAATATATTATTTATTTTATCAAAGCAATCATCATTTATTAAAATAAACAATCGTTTTGTGAATAATTAATTTTTTTTTAAATTATTAAAGTAAAGTGTTATTTTATTTTAATATTTTTTAAAAGTTAATTATATTATTATTATATAAAAAAAACTATTTATCTTAAAAAATAAAAAATAAGCTCACAACTTTTTATTATTTATATTTATATTTATTTTATTTGCACTTTTCACAAATCACAACAATATTTTTTAATATGATTTAGACAAATTAGAGTACATAGCCATTTTAGATGCCCCTTAATCTTAAATATCTTTAAAATTTATTTTTTTAAATTATCAACTATGAATTACAAAATATAAAACAGATAATTAATATTTGAAATATCAATTACTATATTTTGTTTCTTATTAATTACTTTTATTTTGAAAATATATTAAATTTTTTAATTAAATGTCTTCTTAGTTTGAATTATGAAATAAGAGGTTTAATATTTTTTATACAAGTAGACTCAAGATGGGATAGGCCTAACAACAAGGTTCAAAGAATGAGACATAATTGACAATTACAAATTATGAAAACTCAAAGCCCACAATTCTTTCAAAACAAACTAAGGGAAGTTGTTAAATTATCAAAAGATGAATTTGATTTTAATGTGAAGAGTTGAGTCTATAACATTAAATTTTCCTATAAGATAAGTTAAATTGAAAAGAGCATTCAATTTATATAAAATGTTCTATTGAGATTCTATGGGGTTAAGGTTATCACTCTCAACAATTACTACTTTAAGCTAAAGTAATAGAAATTTAAACAATGGTTGTAAGGACTAAGTTTAAATCAATGTTTAAAAAATTATTAAACATACAAATAATTTAAATAAAAACACAAGCTCTTAATACAATTACAAATAAAATAATAATTGAAAGAAAAGTGTCAACACTTAAAAGTAAATTAAAATGTTTATACGAATCAATTTTATGTCAGTTTTAAAATTTATTAAGAGTAGAATTTTTTTATGGTAATCATATAAACAATTTAAATAAGAGAATAGTCACTAAACATTAAATTAATCAAAATTATGAGGATTAAATTTAAATTATTCTTCAAAAATTATTAAACATATTATAGAAATGTAATATTTGAGTAAATTTTTTAATTAAATGTCTTCTTAGTTTGAATTATGAAATAAGAGGTTTAATATTTTTTATACAAGTAGACTCAAGATGGGATAGGCCTAACAACAAGGTTCAAAGAATGAGACATACTTGTCAATTACAAATTATGAAAACTCTAAGCCCACAATTCTTCTTCAAAACAAACTAAGGGAAGTTGTTAATTGAGTAAATTTTTTAATTAAATGTCTTCTTAGTTTGAATTATGAAATAAGAGGTTTAATATTTTTTATACAAGTAGACTCAAGATGGGATAGGCGTAACAACAAGGTTCAAAGAATGAGACATAATTGTCAATTACAAATTATGAAAACTCTAAGCCCACAATTCTTCTTCAAAACAAACTAAGGGAAGTTGTTAAATTATCAAAAGATGAATTTGATTTTAATGTGAAGAGTTGAGTCTATAACATTAAATTTTCTTATAAGATAAGTTAAATTCAAAAGAGCATTCAATTTATATAAAATGTTCTATTGAAATTCTATGGAGTTAAGGTTATCACTCTCAACAATTACTACTTTAAGCTAAAGTAATAGAAATTTAAACAATGGTTGTAAGGACTAAGTTTACATCAATATTTAAAAAATTATTAAACATACAAATAATTTAAATAAAAACACAAGCTCTTAATAAAATTACAAATAAAATAATAATTGAAAGAAAAGTGTCAACACTTAAAAGTAAATTAAAATGTTTATACGAATCAATTTTATGTCAATTTTAAAATTTATTAAGAGTAGAAATTTTTAATGGTAATCATATAAACAATTTAAATAAGAGAACAGCCACTAAACATTAAATTAATCAAAATTATGAGGATTAAATTTAAATTATTCTTCAAAAATTATTAAACATATTATAGAAATGTAATATTTGATAAACATATAAATAAATTATATAAAAAGATAAACATTAAATACAATTTAAATTGACAATCATAAAAATTATTTTTAAATATCTTTTACAAGATTATTAAATATAAAAATTATTTAAAGAAGACTATAATTTTATAATATTAATATTTTTTAAAATAATATTAACTGTGAATACAAATACAATTCAAATAAAAAGTATTAAAAAATTAAATAATTTTTAAAAAATTATTAAATATAAAAATAGTTTAAAAAATCAAGGCTGGATATTTTTAAATATTTTTATATTTAATAATTAAACTATTATTTTTTATTTTCTTTCAAAATTATTTTATTATATAAATTTAAAAATACTATATCTAATATTATATTATATTCAGAGATAATTATTCTTTAAAAATATGAATATCTTAAAATATTCTAATTTTATTTTATTATCTAATCTTTTCAGAAAATAAAATAATGAAAAATAAAATAAAATAAAATAGAGAAAAAAATACACAGTTAATGCACATGACACATCAATAAAAAGTAAAAATTAGTTAAAAAAACTAAAAAGTAAAAATTAATTTTAAATCGTTTCCACCTGCAGATCACGGCACTGACAGAACTGAGAAAATTGTTATAGTAAGTACGGTGGGAAGATGCATGAAGGCATGTGGCATCCATGCCCCGGTGCATTCCTGGGGCTGGGTAGCCACTGCCCAATAGAAGCCTCCTCTCCCGTACTAATTTTCTTTCACTATAGATTGAACCATCAGAAGAGATTTTTGGTTATCCTTTGTTATATTTATCCCATTACAAATAGGAAAGCATTCTTTACTCTGTAGTTCACTCCTTTCTAACTTTTCCTGAATTCTCATGCGAGAATGAAGTTTCATCTTTTGTGGAAGAAAGGAAACGTCAGGTTTTTTTATAGTCCACGATATCAGATGATCTGTTTTTGGGTCTACAAATGGCTTACAGTATATGAGACTCTTCCTACTCCCAATGAGAAGGTCAAGTATCGTCTACAATAGATCAAAGATCAAGTTAGGCAGTTTCAACTTGATAGTAAACTCAGCTTTGGTAAATATGTTGTACAACTTATGTAAGTCTTTTTGTAGCCTTGCGACTTAGATATTGGCTTTTTTTGTACAGCTTATGTAAGAGTCTTTTTTTAGCCTTGTGACTTGGATATTGGATTTTTTTCTTTCTTGTATCACTATTCTCTCAGCTACTTTTGTAGCTGCATTCTTGTAATTTAAATTCCTTTGTTCAATATTAAAAAAAAAAATCCTCATGCAAGTATCTAGCAACTCCTTGCTCTGAAGATATCTTCATTTTCAAGTATTAAAATTTTATATTCAAATATTGGTTTATATTTTCAAATTTGACTTTGATCAAAGGATCGCTAGATATAATCAGATATAATAACATGTCAATGTGATTATACTAAATATGTATAATCATTAGTTACAAATACGAAAACCTTTAATACATTAAACATCACAAAAAATATTAGCGTGGATGAAAAGATATATTTGCACAAAGAACAAGGTTGAGAGGAATATAAGAGAAATAATTAATTATCAACCAAATATCAATTAACAAATAATTATAAGACTTGTATTAATAATCATTTACATTAATGAGACTTGTATTCATAATCATTTACATTAATGTAATAGTGAACATGAGAGGGAACAATAGTTAGAGAATACTCATATTGATAGCTTTAAAAATACTCAAAAAGTGCTTTGTTTTGAATCTAATAGAGAATCAAGTCTCAAAATTGATTATCACTAATACATATGCAATAAATAAAACTATTTTTGCTCACATTCAACTCATAATAATATCTCTTTCTCCTTCCATTTATTTAATTATTGAATAAATTGTTGCAATGTGGTTTGTAATTGCATGAGTGCAATATGTAAGCATATTGTCCAAGCCCTGCTAGTAATAATAGACGAGTTTGAAGTTAGGGGTAGAATTATAAAGATAGGGATAGTTTTATTATAATTGTATTACATTAAAAGAAGATAAGTATTGCATTTCTTATTTTTTGATAGATGTTGAGATAATGAATGAAGGATTGGTTAACTACCTCAATTTGGCAATTAGCATATGGACTAAAGTTTGTAGAGATCAAGAAATTCAAAATCTCGAACAATCTTTTTAATAAAAGTGACCAAGAAATTTGAACTCAAAATTAGAAATAAAAGTGAGCTATAAGCCATAATGACACTATTATAACTCACGAGTCCTTGAAGCATTTATAGTATTATTAGGAATTCCTTTAACATGGGTGGAGCAACTAGAAATATTGGAATGCTATTAATAAATATCTACTTGATATATGACTAATATAATCTAATCATGTCAATTATCTCATTTATTGGATAAATATTTTAAAAATATAGTGTCTTGTGCACAACTTGGGAAAATATATGAAAAATCAAATAGAATCCCATAAAGAATATTTTAAGATGAAAATAATCTAAACACTTTCATTGATAAGTCAAGGGTGGGGTGAATCTCATGATAATTTTCAACTGAAAAGTCCAAATGGGTTCAGTATCTAATTAAAAATGTTACCTTGAAAAATAGTTTTTCAAAAAATAACTTTAAAATTTCTTACAAAATTGACATAACGAATAATGAGTGAAACTATATCATGATTTATATAAGAAATATTGAAACAAATTGATTCCCCAATATTTTTCTTTTCTTAAATAGGGATGAGATGGTTTGACTCAACTTCAATTTGTGTGTCATAAATCCTTGAAGAGTGTAAATGAAGTAATCATTTTCTCACTACTTGATTGGGATCCATGTCATTAAGAGCATTTTCTTACAATTTAACAAGATAAATGATATACTTTCTTGAATAGCCCAGATAGAATTTGTAATCATTAATTCTAGATAAAATACAATAATGATTAAAACCTAAAATGTTGGATTTAAATTCAGACATTAAAGACCTAAGAAATAGACATTATAATTTCACTTAGTAATACCCAAGCTAGTAGTGGAAACATTTGGATAGTGTGGGAAAAACTCATACCTCATACCCACCAAAATATTTATTTTAGCATGGATTTAGCATTTTATGAATAATGCTCTAAAATGTGGCTACTTACAATTGGTGATTGTAATCCTAAGAAACTATCCAAGGAGAAAACATAGAAAGAATAGCTCACCCATTACTATATGTTTAGTTAAATTACTTTTTGGCAATTTATAACTATATAAATTATTGTAAAAAAATTATTCCTTAATAATATCCTTGATAAAGATCAATAAATTGTCACCAATTTTTAAGTATTGTGAAATCATTATAGCTTCATTATTTTGACTATATTCTAAGATCAATTACAAGTATCTCAAATTAAAGTTTGCACATTGTTGGCACCCCACTTTAATGGGTTTCTTTAATCCATGCCCTTGTTTACTTTGTACCTGTGAATATAAATTTCCCCAAGCTCCTTTCGGGTTATTTTTATTTTGCTAAGTATCGGCCATAACCATCTATTGAATGCAACATCGGGTGCCTTTCACAATGCTTTATCCGAATATTGCCTCTTGTCAGTCGAGTGCTCGCAAGAATTCTTTCCTTCGCTTTTCAACGACATCCGCCATGATTCCATGTGTCGGTAGTTCGCACTCCCTAATGCTTCTTCCAGTCGCTTCCCTATCGGGCCTCGACTGCATGCCACATAGCATTTACCCACACACATTCCTTGGTGGTCCCCACCTACAACGCAATATGTTTGGAGGACTTCCACGTGTCTTCACCGCACAAATTTTCATCGCATGAAAGGGAGAATGAACATCGGACCTCGACCGCTTGCCACATGGATCTTCTAAAGGTTTCTTCATGCAAGGGGATGAACCAAGCAACAACCTCACAACAGTTGCCACGTATTATAACTATCGTCATAAGTGGATGACACATGTCGGCACTTTGTTCTGCTGGGACCACTGCCATCATTCATAGGGGATGCATCTAGCGTTGGGGTGGCCTCATTCATGGCTTGAATCTTTTTTTGTTGTAACGGCCAAAAAATCATTGCCATATGCATCATTGATCATGATTGAAGGATCTTTTATGTTACTATCTCACCAGGCTGGGGATTTTATTATAAATATTGCTTCTTCTTTCAAAGCAAGGGTTCATATTTTGATAGAAGAAATTGGTGGAAGAATCAGGCCTTTTATTGCTTTTAGATTATTGCAAAGAACTTACAGATTTTGCCCTTGTTTGGCCTTTCTGTTTTCTTAGGATATTTGATAAGTTTTACTATGTCATTATGGTACTGAATGTTTCATTTGCAGAAATTCTATAAATTTAATGCAAGTTTGTTGGTTTAGATAATGTCTTTGACTCCTCTTTTTAGTAAATGTGTATGAATATTATTTTATGTCATTGAGTGAATCATTCAGGCTTTTATCTTTATTTTTCGTCATTCTGAGACATAGCAGATTGTTGAATGAGCCCTTAAATCACATCCACAAAATAGGTTTATCGTGTTTTACATCTAAATCTTGGTGCATCACCTTAGTTAGATCTTTTATTTTTTTATCTATGCTTCCTTTTCCTATTCAAAACCCTAGTTATAGAAGAAGTCAACTTCTTTAAAATCTGGAGGTTACTCAGTTCAATGCAATAGGTCCCCCCTTTAACTAAGTTTCCCACAAAGGGTTGTTACCTTGTCAAATTTTGGCATCAACAATTTTTTTTTTCTTGGCACGCCCGGTGGGACCCGAAATATACCAAAAATCAAAGAGGGTGTATAAGCCATTGACCTGTTACCAGGTCACGAACAACAAATAATTTTGGCTTGTTATTACCTTCGCTAGTAACAGCAAATAACCCAAACTCGCCTAATAAAATTTCTGATCCATCCACCAACCATGTTGCAGATTAGAAATCAAAATTATGTGGCTTGGGATGCCGAGAGTCCCCTTGTAGCCTCAGTTGCACCTATCGTTTGGGCCCCTATCCCGATCTCCTCTCTCAAAGTTATTCCTAAGTTTATCAGAGATGGCTCAAGAACACCATCTGAACATCTACAAGATGTGGCAGACGCATGTTTGGTACACAGAGTTATAGATCAGAACATAGCACTAAGGCTACTTGTAGCTTCCTTCAAAGGAAAAGCATTATATCGGTATCGCACTCTACCATCTAACACTATCGATACTTGGGATCAACTTGGGGATCCTTTTTATGAAATATTCTTGAATGGCAGAGACATGTCTTCACTAAATAATCAACTAGTGACAATAAAGCGGGCCCCATATGAAGCCATGATGGACTTCAATGCTCGGTTCCATATGACCTGGTAGAGAATCCAGAGTGTCATTCATCCACTGATCGAGTTAGCATTCATGTTCTACTTAAAATCCATCAACGTCGATATCTTAATGATGATCCAGTCACTTGGCAGGACCACATTGCCAAATGCATACAATTTAGTGGTTAAGGCGGAGAACAATTTGATCGACGCCGGAAAGTTGCCACCTCGGCCCATCATGTTGATGTTCCCTGAAGTATCATTTTTTTCCCAGGAATGCCATCTAATAGCACACCCGCATCGCTCTCGTCTAAATACACATATCCAAGTGCGCCCCCAAATGTTGCTTCTACATCTGGTGCTTCGAAGGATGAGATGAACGACATAAAGGAGATGCTAAAAAACTTAACAAATGAAGTAACCACTATCAAGCGCAACCATACCGCTCCTCTGAGACCATCCTACCAAAATTATCAAGGTGGCAGACCCTCCTAGCAATAGAACCAATATCAAGGAGTCGTACAGATGTAGGGAATGTCCCTGGAACAAGAAAATAAAATAGCTCTTGATCACGCCCTTTTCTCGTGGATGGAAGGAGAGGAAGTAGTGTTCACATATGAAGCATCCACATCAGCGACCCTAAAAGTATAGTCTGACTATAATACTCAATCAAAAAGGAGATTCACATGCGAGCCAATCACTCTGCAGCCTAGAAGCATCTTGGAACAACCCCTTAGCACTTCCATAATTGCTCCACAACTACAACTGCGCAAGGAGATTATCATCACCAAGAACAAGGAACATAAGCCTCTGAATCCATCATCTTTCAACGTAGTGGAAAAATTAAATAAATCTTTTGCTAATGTATCCCTTTGGGATATCTTAGCCATTCTAGAACAAAATTCATTGCTACAGAAGGCTCTGCAGAAAGATGTGGTTGTGAAATTGATAGAACAAGCTTTTGAAAGGGCTACTGACTCATCACCTCTTGCCAAAGTTCTTGTGAATACTGCAAAGGAGGCTCCAACCGAGGTCAAAGAGGAGAAACCAAAACCTAAACCCTTTTTATTAACTCTCATTGTGGGAAAGAAGTTGCTACACAACTCCATGATTGACTCTGGTGCCAACACTACAGTCATGCCCAAGCAGATAGCTGAAGCCTTAGGGCTTAGCTATGAGCCCTTAAAGAGAGGCGTTATGCAGCTGGACGGGAATAAGGTCAAAACTATGGGTCTCATTAAATACCTCCCCTTGACTTTGTTCTCCTATCCTAGTATCATGGTGCCACAAGATACCATGATCATAGATGTCCCTCCTATGTTCAGCCTCTACCTATCCCAAAAATTCACCTCTAAGATAGGCGAATATCTTTCTTTGGATTGGTCTCACCCAATTCTCAGGACCAAGCATGGAGCGAAGATGAAGATAATATTATAACCTTTGTATTCAAAACATGTAGTTGATGAATCCATGATCAACTTTGAAGCCGCTCATACTTCTTTCACCAAAGAAGAGGTCATTGGTGTTGAGCCCCTAGGAGATGAGAAGGAAACCAAAGACCAGGTTGTACGAGAAGAAGTCTTCTTAAGCGAATATGTAGACATTGATCCTTTCGTAAATTATCATGCTACCAGTTTGGGCACCTATATCATCTATGATGAGGATCAAGAGTTCCCGAGGGTATTAAAGAACTTTGTGGCCGATCAAGCCTCAGAGCTCTAGACATTGCACTTTCACAGTGCTAGATGCAAAGTCGGTGTTGGCATCAGGATATGATTAACATCTCCATCCAATGAGAAATTTCTCATATCATTGTACTTCTAGTTTGCTTGCTCAAACAATTAAGCTGGATATGAGGGTCTTGTGCAAGGGCTAAGCCTCACAAAGTGCATGGGTGTCAAAAACATAATGGTGTTTGAAGATTCCAAACTTGTAACCAATCAAGTCAAAAACATCTCTACTGCAAAAAAATTTGAATGTGGTCTTATAGGCACATGGTATGGGACCTCATTGAAAGCTTCAAAGCTTTTAACATTCACGTAGTGCCTAGGGAGAAAAATTCAACTGTGGATCACATGGCAACAATAGGATCTCAATTCGATCATATCTCTGATTTAATTGAGAATGCGGACTCTGTGCGAGTGGTTGTCCGACCCTCTATCCTAGATAATGAATAGAGCTAGAAAGTGTTTGAAAGTGATGAACACATCATCTCATTCATTCAATAGTCAAGAGAGTTCGTCGATCAGTTCCAACCAAATATTGAAGAAGCATTGAATGGCAGATCATTCAGTTAAGATCAAACAAGCTTCTGAAAGGGCTAGTCACGCTCGAAAACTAGTTCAACTCTGATGATGCAAGGAATTATAAGAGAAAATTCATAGTGATCCAAGAAGACTATGTCGACCTTGAGGTCAGAGATGAAAGAAAACTGAAGGTTGGGAAAGAAGTTCTGCAATGTGACAAAGATAGGATTATACACTTCTGCGAAAAATATGAAGGGGTCGTCGCCTGGTCTTATGATGACCTCAGGGGATATGATCTCGACATCATCCAACACACCATCAAACTAACGTAAGGTGCTAAATCGGTTCGACAAAAACAAAGTCCCGTCAATCCAAATAGTGAATCCCTAATGGCACAAGAGCTAGGGAAGTTGATTTAGTCAAAGATTGTTTTTTTCAATCAAGCACAGTACCTGGGTATCTAACCTCATTTTGGTCCAAAAGAAAAATGGATCCATTCATATTTGTGTTGACTTTCATGACCTAAATAGGGCATCACTAAAATATCATTATCCACTGCCTTCCATGGAATCAATCTTGCAAACTGTGGTAGGTTCGGAGATGTTTTCTCTATTGGATGGCTTCTTGAGCTACAATCAGGTTCGGGTTAAAGAAGAAGATAAACACAAGACCATGTTCACCACCAAGTGGGGACGTTTGTATATGCTAAGATGCCTTTCAGCTTTTCAAATGCGGGAGACACCTTCCAGCGGGAAATGGACATAGCCTTCAACAGACTGATCAACAAGATTATCCTAATCTATTTAGATGATCTGAATGTATTCTCCAAGGTCAAAGATGACCATTTTGATCATCTAGAAGAGGTTTTTAAAAAATTCCAAGTGTTCGAGGTATCCCTAAACCCAAAAATATATGTCTTCGGATTACCGCAAGGCAAATTTTTTGGGACATGTAGTTTCCCAAGAAGGAATCGCTATTGATCCTGAAAGGGTAAAAGCAATCAAGGAACTTCCCATTCCACTCAACAAGAAAGGAGCCCAATCTTTTTTGGGGAAGGTTAACTTTGTAAGTAAGTTTATTTATGATTTTGTAGGAATAATCAGACCGATCACCCTGATGCTGAAAAAGGACCAATTGTTCAAATGGACAAAAGAAGCACGAGAATCTTTCGAGAGGGTGAAGCACGCTATTTATTCAGCTCCTATGCTGGTAAATCCAAAAAATTCAAAAGACTTTGTAATGTACATCTTTAGTAGAAAAACAAGCATCGATATTGTTATGACTCAGAAGAACGATGAAGGGAAGGGAGAACATTCAATAGAATTTCACTCCCAGACCCTGAAGGAATATGAGATGAACTATAATTTCGTCAAGAGGCAATCATTCACAATTATAAAGGGACTCAAGAAGTTTCGACATCTTGTATCTTGCAATAAGGTGATCATTTATTTTGCACACTCCAGCGTACGTGAATACATTATGGAAGGATAAATCACCGAAAAAAGGGCCAACTGGATCACCAAGATCCTAGAATACGAAATCGAGGTCAAGCCTACAAAGACTGTCAAAGGGAGAGGATTGTGCGAATATTGTGCGCATGATGAACAAATGGAAATCGAAGAAGAGCAAGCAAAGCTAGTCCTAACAAATGAGTCCACACCCGAAGTCTATTGGCTGATAGATAGAGTAAGATTTATGCACACTGGCAAGTATCCACTTGGACTTCCTTCTCAAAGCAGAAGATTCTACCAAGTGAAAAATAGTGGGTACTCACTTATTGAAGGGATCCTCTTCAACAAGAATTTCAATGGAATCTTATTACAGTGTGTCACCATGGAGCAAGCAAAGAAAATTCTCGGCACCTTCCACAGCAGCCCTGAAGGCGAACACTTCTCTATGAAGACCACTGCCATCAAAATTCTACGCACTAGATACTTCTGGCCTACACTATTCAATGACTCCTGCAATATGGTAAAATCCTGCAAAGAATGCCAATTCTATGCAGGGAAAAGAATTTTTTTTGCCATGCCTCTCAATCTGATAGTAGCAGATGAACCGTTTACACAATGGGGGCTAGATTTCATCAGGATGATCAATCCCGCCTCCAACACTATTCACAAGTGGATTCTCACAGCCACAGACTAATTCACAAGGTGGACTGAAGCCCTACCCTTGAAGAATGCAAGAAAGGAAGAAATTTTGGACTTTCTCGAGGGGCTAGTAACAAGATTCGACATGCTAAAGACTATCATCTTAGACAACGCCAAAGCTTTGTTAGGCTCCAAGGTATGTCAGATCGCATTTGAGCATGGAATATTCTTGAAAACATCATCAAACTATTACCCATAGGGGAACAACTTGGCTGAGTCAACTAACACAAATCTAGTCCGACTCATTAAAAGGATTGGATCCAATCACGAGAAGGAATGGCACAAGAATCTTTGTACAATGTTATGGGCAGAATCCATAACTCCTAAGGAAGCCCTGAAAACTTCACCATACGAGCTAGTGTATGGGAAGGAGGCACTGTTTCCTATCTCTATAGAGATGCATGCGCTACAACTACTCAAGTCTCTATAAATTGAGGAGAACGAAGCTATGGAGGTTTGGTTGGCCGAATTGCTGAAAGTACAAGAAAAAAGGGAGAAATCCCTAATAGCTATGTCCAACTGCTAGCAGGTGGTTAAGAAGTGGTTTGACAAGAAAGCTTCATACCAAGGTCTAAAGTGTGGAGGCCTGGTACTAAAATTCAACGAAAGGGCTGCAAGGCCTGGCCAGCATGGAAAATTCAAAAAACTTTGGGAGGGTCCTTTCAAAATAATTTAGTGCAAGCAACATAATGCATTTGAATTAGAGAATAAGGAACAAGAAGCACTAGGAATTCTGATTAACGAGATTCGCTTAAATTGTTCAATTAATCTTTAGTCGCTTCACGTAGGTGTAAATATGTAAATAATGTAATTAATTTCCCTTTTGTGTTTTGTCGGCCGGTCTTTTCAACAATTTCACAAATGCAGGAAGTAGGAAAATTCATGGAATTCATTATTACAAGAACAAAGAAAGACTATCCTACTCATGTTGTAGAAAAAAAATATGTGGAGAATTCAGTTTAATCCATATTGCAGAAAACACAAGAATGAAGACAAGGAGTTTAAGATAAGCAAGTATATTTGTAATATATATGTACTTTGATAGAAAACATTGTCAAAATGGCTCTGCGGCCATGTGCTCAAAAGTATGACTACATGTATACGACTTTCCTAATATATATGTATGCGAGCCTTTTTCTTTTGGCATATATATACAAAAAGGTAAAAATTGTTTTAAACTTCAGGTATTTGGGACATGAATATTGTCTTCATCAGTAGGGACATTGTTAGGAGCAGTGGGAAGGTTATCAGCACCAACAACGAGACCTCGAGTAGCAGCGTCAACTCCCAAAATGAGTGGTAAAGGGAACACAAGGTTCCTAAATTCAGTGTACCAATCCACGTCATCGAACAACACTACATTGTAGCAGCACAAAAGAAAGTGACACACACAAGTGGCCCTCTCACGATGTTCAGCGAGTGAATAAAGTCAGAACCCACTCAGAAATGGCACCCATGGTACCATTGTGTCTTATTCAACATGCTTCCATAGGTCACTCACGACAGGAAAGCCTAGGCCATACACCACATTGGTCATTGCTTCACCAAGGCCTCCAAGGTACCTCTTTGGAAAAATCATGAGCGTCAAGCACACAATCATGGCTTTTGGAACCTGAATGTCAAGCGGCGAGGCAAAAAAATAGGAACAGATATCGATATTCACCTGACACTTGTCTTCATACTCAATACAATCCCTACCCAGGACCCATTTTATGGCTATGATAGCTAGTGAGTGCTTGTTCTTAGTCATGCGCTTCAAGCACCTATTCAAAATCTCTCCCATAAAGGCTATTTGAGACTTGTTGCACACTAATCCGATTGGAGTATTCATCATATCAGCCTCTACTCGACTACCCAAGTCTAGGCCCTACACAAATTCAGAACCTTCTCAATCACCTAAATGATAATCCTATCATATTGCGCAATGCTACTTTTTCTAATCGCTGAGTGTGATTCCACTATTGTGTTAGGACCTATTTATAGAAATATTTGAGGTAGCCTGCATACAAAGTGTGGTGATAATCGAGTGTTAACTCAAAAATCCCACCAAAAGGCCAGCTCGATATTCCAACTCAATTACGTCTACATGTACAAATTACTACGTGCAAGATCAAGGAGTGGCAATCAATTAGTGCAAATTGGTGGTAGTCCAAAGCAATGGCTCATACGGATGGATGTTGAGGTGTCACAATGCAGGTAGTTTCAAGCTCCAAGGTTGAACGCAAATCTTTTCTAAGTACTCATTATGGTTTCAGCTTAATTATTCTTTTAGAGATATTAATTACCAAGGCATGCCAAGGATGGCAAGCATTTCACCGGCGACTCAATTTCCCAAGAAAATCATGTCGAAGGGACGTTATCACTGATGTAATTATGAATTATTGTCATTTCAAAAGAGGCAAGTATTGCATTTCGCATGGACAAAAGAGCTAGCAGTACATTCCAAATTAAATGCAAAAAGGCAACCACTTTCTACCGGTTGAAGGCAAGAAATCGAAGCAAAAGGCTAAGTGTCGCATGCAAAGGCTAAACAGAGCATAAAACATCTTGAGTACGCAAAGGGACTTGGAAGAACAAAAATATTAACGGAACCAGGTGTGGTGCATCCAACCAACGTAGTTAAACGTAGAGGTAATTACAGAAGATTCACTGCCCCAGTGCAAATTGAGCCTAAAGTAGGAGGTCATCTGGTTTGAGTCCAGAGCCTTGTATAGTGCTCTAGGTTCCATTCATACCGCTTCAATGTGCTTTCTGAGTGGAAGTTTGTAGAAAATGGAGGTTTCTCAGATTTCCCAAATAGAAATGCAAGAAGAAAGGACCCAAAGTTTATTTGAAGCCATGCACGTAGCACCAACCACATATGTCTTCGAGAATACCTTTTACGCTTTGCCTGGTATACCATACAATCCAATGTGGGTGAATACACAGGTTGCAAAAATGAAAATCCCCCATAGAGATCAGAGTCAAATTAAAGAAGAATGGGATAATATTCATGATCCCATCCTTGCGAAGAACCCTAAAACATTTAGGGAGGTGGCTTGTGAAAGAATGAAAGGGAATAGCGACTTCGACTCCTTGGCACATAAATATTGGTATAGTGGGCTTCCATAATATATGGTCCCACTCGTACAGTACTACCCTAAATTGGTTGATAAGGTTGTTGGCATATGGCTTCTAGTGTTGTCATTGATGGCAACCTAAAGTCATTCATTCGATCCACAGTCTAGTTTTGGTTTACACCGACAAAATAAAATGAAGAACAGGGGATCCGGTTAAAGGCAAAGATGTTGATCTGAATAACTCACCAGACTATTATTTGAGTTATGGATCTTAGAGGAAGTTTTTTTGATGTTTATATTACCTTATTCAAGAAGTATATTGATGTGCACTCACTGGTGTATGATCTAGGAGATTCGGTACACTAATGTTTTGATTATCTGTGCTAGAAGGCCAACCTTGTGAAATTAGTCGTTGTGGATGTTTAAGAAGTAATTGGTTAAATTTTTTTGTGCTCAAATATGTTTATTTGGGTCCTCTCTATGTCTTGACCAAATTTGGAGGATACACATAAAGAATTAGTGATGGATTTAGCCAAGAGGTGAAAATTATTTTATGTTTTATGTAAGCCGACATATGAATGATAAAATTCTTAACAACGGATATATATATATGAGATCGGTTATATCATTTTGAATATGTGAATGTGAAGTATGCGAAGTATGTGAGTGTGTGGTGTGAAATTCAGCAGGGTAGTGGTCTGAATTCATCTGTGCATGGATTTGTGTTGCGAATTGTTGAGAAGAGAAGAGCGAAGAATAGAATTAGACTGAGGATCTAGAATCTGATCCATGAGCCTAACCAGAACTATAACTTGGCATAAGTAGATGCTACTAATTTAGTTCACCCTTTAGATGGTTTTAATCTAAACTTTTGTAAGGTAGTGAGCCTTCTTCTTGAGCAGTGAGCTCTAGGCAGTGTGCCTGAATGCAAGTGCATTCCCTTTTGTAAACCTTATATTTGAGTACTCAAATTGTGGATTAACCTCGACCATGGTTTTTCCCCTAATAGGGTTTCCACGTAAAAATAATTGTGTTATGGTGTTGTGGATGATTACTTTGTGTCTTTGCATCTTTCTTTGGTTTAATGTTGAAATAGTTTAATAATCAAAGTAATAAAGTTCACATTTGAAGAAGATTGATTTGTCCCCCACCCTCTCAGTGTTCCCTTGAGTCCAACAATTGGTATCAAAGGATCTGGTTCCTCAGAAGAAGTTTAGCAGCTTGAGGTGGATCTTTGAATGTGATGGACTTTGGTAGTCTTCAGCAGCAACTTGTGGTGGCACTTGACGACCTTGATCAGTCTAAAGCAGAAGTTCGAGAATTGAAAGCAAATTTGAGGGATGCTGAGAAATTCATTCAAACATTGAAAGATCAGATTGTTAAATCCAAGGAAAAGAGGAAATATCTATGTGACCAAATTAAGCAGAAAGACAGTGAAAACATGGATGACACCCACTTGAATCAAACCTTGAAGGAAATAACTGAAGAATGTGAAAAGCTTGCCAGAGATAATGCTACCCTAAAGCATGAGATGGAATCTATGGTGATGATGTTGACTAAGGATATTGAAGAAAGGAAGAAGAATGAGGAGAGTCTTGTTGGCATATGGCTTGTAAGTGTTGTCATTGATGGCAACCTAAGTCATGCATTTGATCTACAATACAGTTTTGGTTTACACTGGCAGAACAGTATGAAGAATAGGGCATCCGGTTATAAGAATAAAAGTTGATATGAACATCTCACCGGACTATTATTTTGGGTTGTGGATCTCCGAGGAAGGTTTTTTGATGTTTTTTTATGCTTATTCATGAAATATACTGATACACATTCACTGGTACATAATCTAGGAGATCTAGTGCACTAATTTGTTGATTATCTATGCTAAAATGCCAACCTGGCGAATATAGTAATCGTGGATGTATAAGGAGTAATTAATTAAATTTTCTCGTGCTTGATTATGTTTTTTTAGGTCCTCTCTTTGTCTTAACCAACTTTGGAGGATGCACATACACAATTAGTGGTGGATCTGGCCGACATTTGAGAAGAACTTAATGTTTTATCAAGTCGACATAAGAATGATCAAATCCTTGATAGCGGATATATAGATGAGATCGGCTTTATAATTTTTTGTGTGTCATATGTGGAGAAGTGTGTGAAGATGGTGAATATATGGAATGAAAATATGGTACAAAATTCAACAAAGTAATAGTGTGAATTTTTCTATGTGTGATGTGTACAACAGAAAAGACCAGAGTAGGGCAGAGCGAAGTGCAGAGTTAGAAAGAAGATCCAAAATCAAATCTATGAGCTTCACCAAAATTGTAACTTGGAAAAAATAGATGCTACTCTCTCAGTTCATCCTTCAGATGGTTTTCATCTGAACTTTTGTAAGGAAGTGAGCCTTCCCTTTTGAGTAGTGAGCTCTAGGCAGTGTACCTGAATGCAAGTGCATTCTCTTTTGTAAAAATGTATTTGAGTACTCAAATTGTGGATTAACCTCCACCATGGTTTTTCCCCTAACAAGGTTTCCATGTAAAAAATATTTGTTTCATGGTGTTATGAATGTTTCCTTTGAATGCTTGCATCTTTCTTTTAATGTAATGACAAAAAGGTCGAGTTTCAGTTTAATTAAGTTTAAGATTTGTTGAACATTGATTCACCCCCTCCCCTCTCAATGTTCCCTTGATCCCAAAAAGTCTTGCCCAATCCTTAAAAGAAAGATCTGATGAATGCAAAAAAGCAAATGGAGAATTCATTCAGTTAGAAGGTGAATTGCAACAATCTAGAAACAATGAAGAAGAGCTTGAAAAATAGCTTATTATTCTCAGGGATGAAATTTCTACTGCAAATGAGTACAAGGAGAAGTTTAAGATTAGTTATGTTAAGCTTGATGAGCTGACTCAAGGACAAAAGAATGCTAAAGACAAGAGAGGTCTTGGATATGAGAAAGGAGAAAGTTTTGAATCTAGACAAAGAAATTAGATGAACAATAGTGGAAGGTATCCGGTAAGACAACCTAATGCTCAAAAGTTTAATGGATACTATTTTTATTGCAATAAATTCGGCCATATGGCTACTTAGTGTAGAAGTAAAATGAAATCAAGTAATCCATCATTCTCTGGTCAATGTTTCAATTGCCAAAAATTTGGTCATAAATCAATTGAATGTAGAACTGTGTCAAACTACTCTATCAATAGAAGGAATGTTGAATGTTATACCCATAGAAGATTTGGGCATATTTCTAATCAATACAAATCAAGAAGAAAGAAATGGAATGATTGGTTTGGACAAGGAAATACTGTGTGCTACAATTGCAATAAACATGGTCACATTGCAAGATTCTGCAGAAACAAAAATCTGGGTAAAAAAGGTTTGGTTTACAAAGACAAAAATACACAAAAAAATGATAAAGAAAAAGGAAAAATGATTGTGGGTGAAATAAGAGATCAGATGAAGAAGACATGGGTAAGGAAGAATGAATCCGATGCTGACAATGGTTCTGCACCAGAACCTACTTCCAGTAATTCTTCCAGAAATTGATCTCAGGCCATTGGCCCAGGGGAAGTTTTTAAATAAATTTTTTTTCCCCTATTCATAAGTTGGTACCAGAACGTGAAGGATGATATAAAAGGTGTATCAATGATATGTAGAGGTTTTTGAAAACACTCTCAAAGAAATTTAGATAGACCATAGGTCCGCAAAATAATTTTATCTTATTGTTTGAGAAAACAGAGTATCTGGGAAACCTAGGGCAAAAGCATTTATTACAAGCATGATAACTATAAACAACAAGTTGGAACCCCCATTCGTCACTTTGCATCGAAGAAGAGGAGGAAAGTAGTAAGGAATCTTGAAGAAGTGAAGTAAATTCGACGGTGAAGCTCGAAACACATCAGGTATTTCAATTGTTTTTGGATTTTGGTAACCCCTAAATGTTAAGTGATCTAGAAGATAACTATTATTTTTATTTACACTAATCCATCTAAATATGATCGTAAAATAAAATATAATAGTATATATACAACAATATATCAAAATAATAAAATTTTATTCCAAATAAATTAAGTGCATGAATTAAAAAATATAAATGTGTAAAGGAGAGAGATTAGATGCAAGAATATGCTTACATAGAATGATTGAATGCTATATTTGAATTGATAAGAGGATTGAGAAAGGTTGGAAAAGTGTACCAAAAAAAAATCTTAGTGACCTGTGGAGGATAAATTACCAACACCTAGGAACTAGTCTAGATACAAATGTGATTTTGCACTAATACATACACTATGGTTATAGCTAATTGTTATTGCAACTGGGCATATTGAATATTATAGCATTAAGGTTAGGGACTAGTGACCCATAAAAAAATATTGAAGATATAAACTTTTCTCCCTTGAGTGATGGAGTAGACACCAATGTGTAGTTGGGACTATAATTTAAACATATTGTAAAGGTGTGGTAGAGTAGAAAAAATACAATTTGGTGCCAAACCTTTTGTTTTATATGGATCTAAAAAAATTGGTAATTGATTTCCTAAATTTTTTGTTTCTAAATCCACGTATATAATATTTATAATATATTTATATCTTCAAAATTCCACCTCTAATTTGGGAAAACAAAAATATTCTAGGCTATTTAAGACATCGCCTTACTTGTTACCCCATTTGAAATGTTTCAAAAATTAAAAAATCCTTGGAAATATTGGATGTGTGTGAAATAACCCAAAGGGTTTAAAAAAATGTAAATAGATGATTTAACCCTTTTAAAGATGGTTCATCTAGCTTGTGATTGTGTGTGTATTTAAAATGTGAATTAATTTTTCCTAAGAATATATCTAACTAGCCTAACACTAATTCACAATTACTAGATATGATACTAACAATTTAATGGACATTGGACAAAATATTCTTAAATTGGATGGTCAAGACATGTAAATCAACAATTTAAGAGTTTGAATAAGTACGAAAGTTATTTTTTTTAATAAATATCAGTCTATATGTACTTGTAGACATAATTCATCCAAAAGGGATTTTCTTAGAATCACCTATTGATTCTACCTATGAAATTTGGAAGTTATAGGATCAACAAGTTAAGTTGGCCAAACAACCAACATGGCAATATTGGCATGTTCTAATAGCCACTATGAAAAAATTGTTTAGATGGAGTACCCTTGTCCAAGAAGTAGATGGGACCTTGATACCTATCAAGAGGGCTATTTACAAAGGTTTCGATCTCCTTAAAAATGTACACCTATCAAGGAGTAGAAAAATATATAATTTCATGCAAATGTAAGAGGCCTTAATACTCATGATTGAAACAAACAATACAAATTGGAAATATGGAATGGTTTCACCTAGTAAATGTAATGATGGGATTCTAAATATTATACGGATTATTAATAACATGTAAGAGTGACCTAAGAAGTCTCCACTCTTGAACTACATGGAAGGTGCCAAAATGAAAAATTAACTTCATGTCCTTAAATGACTAGAAAAAGATAAAATATAAAAATTTGAACACATTCACATAATAGAAGTATCGTCCATATAAATATTGCAGCACATGCTGCTAGTAAAACATATGTTATTCTACAAAATATATTCTCTATTGCACACATGGAATAAAGATGATAGATTAATAGTCCAAGGGATACCAAAAATGAAATTAAATAATATATAAGATATAAAATTTTGAGAATTAAAAAAGATTTGATTGAGATATTCAACAAAAAAATTAGCTAAGACAAGAGGAAAGGTTGGAGATACTTAGGATCTTACCATGAATGGTCAAGCCCCTATTTTGGTCTCTCAACCTCCATAGGCAACCAAGATTAAAAAAGAAGAAGATAAAAGCATGTGCTTGTAGCCTATTTGTCTTTAGAAACTAAAGTCAAACATAAGAAGCTATGAATATAACTTCTTGGTCTACAAATAAAAATAAAATAGTGTACAAGTGTTCCAATAAGATGATGTGAAAACCCAATGATTCTAAGAGCACTTTAATAGATTTTACAAAAATGAAACAAGTAAAAGAGAAGGTAGGATAACTATCATGCCTTGAGAAATAATTTAGAGATGAAAACTAGAAAAACCCAAGATAAATATCACCTCAACTAGTGTAGATGATCCAGGGAAGACCTAACTATATGTAGAATGCTTCAAATGTATTCAAGAGTGCAAGTAAATGATGTGTTAAATCACATGATGATTTTTATTCCAAAGAGAAAGGTATTACGATAAATGAGCCCAAGATTGCAATAATGTTGTAGAATGAGTGTTTGATTGATATTTTCTATATATTCCAAAAGTAAAGTTGGAATGGAAAATAAGATATTTCAAGGTCTCAAGGAGCTAATTCAAATTTGATTCAAAATTATTACTAACAACCTAGACACATAATGTGGAAAGGTACTAAAAACTATCATTGTAAAAATAGTCTATCATAGAATGTTGGCACATCATCGGGACATCAACATGTCACACTAGAATCTAGATAATTATAGCTTTTGAAATTTCTAGACACCAAGAACATGTAAGGTTATTTCATGTTCAAAAGTAATTTTGTACAAAAGAGACCATTAGAAGACACAAACACAAACATGACCTTGGAACTATGGTTGTGAAATGAGAAGTCAAGTGATAAATGAGCCTAAGAATAGACTAGGGGACACAGACACCAATGAAATTCCAAAACATAATGTGAAATTACAAGGCTATTCAATTTTATCTATTACATTTTATCCCCTCTTTAGTGAGTTGATGACATTAGGTGATATGTTATGCTAATATATAGAAACAAAATGACATCATTAAAAGGATACTAAAGATGAATCATGCCCCCAGCATAAGAACGGACAAAAAAATATGTTAAACAGTAAAAAATTGCATGATAAACAATGTTAGAATATTATATAAAACATACAAGAGTGAACAATTAGACCAATATAATTTGCAAAACAAGAATATTAGTAAACTGCATAGTCCAATACACACAAGACATGTATAAAGAAAGGATATAAGGGGAACACTAGTTCTTGGAATTTTCAGGAAGGATGGAGCGATTAAATTAATCAATTAACCAACGTAGATAACAAAAATTTAAAGAACACAAAATGAAATAAAAGGATTTTTTTTTTCAACATGGTTCACCCAATGTGGGCCGCGTCTACAAACAATAGTCCAGTATTTTATTAAATCTCAAACTATAATTATAGAGTACATTAACCAACAACAATATCATTGTTGTGTACAACTTCAAACACCCTCACATTTTGTTTGTGTGCAAATATTGTTGTTGCTTTTTCACAACTCAACGTATACAACTTCACCTCACATTGTTGCATGTTCATTTCAAACCATGAACTTCATACTTCCATCCATGTGCAACCATCCACCTTTGATCCACAGTAAGAAATAGTTAATTTCAAGGCAATTACAAACTGATTTTCCAATGAGAATTATCACAATTTTCTTTATTATTAAAATATATCAATAGGAAATTATTGTGGAGGGGGGGAAAACCCCGTAGAAGGGGCTCCACCCCTCTGCACTCCCCCATTTATTAATATGGGGGAGAGGGGGAAAACGACTGCTAGAGTGGCCAAAATATTAACACCAAAGCATGGTCAAGCTCCATAGATCAACAATCTCCCACTTAGAGACTAATCAGGATCCACACCAAACCATCTCCCACTTCAAGAATGATCTTGTAGTACCGTTTCCCTTGTAGCTTCCACTAGATTGGCATGCCTGGACATAGTTGTTTCTTATTTGCATAATTTTATTCTTGAAGAATAACATAAGCTAAAGATAAAATAAGATTCTCCCATGTTACCACCTTTGTAAACATATATGTTGGATTTTCACTTGTATGTGAAACAAAGAAAAAGGAAACTCTAAGTTTTAATGTATAGAACATAGGGTTGATTGCCTCATTTTCTAGGTTTCATTAAGATGGAGATCAACAAGATGTATAGATTGAATTTCAACCATGAAGGTGAGCCAATCATACATGGTTCTCTATCTTATTGAGGATTGGAATGGATTAGAATTGATTGACTATGATTGACCTAATTAGACTATGTGCCCTAATATCAAATTTGAAACAATCCGACAATTGATAAACTAAAAAAATGAATTGCATGCAGATTTGGGAAGGACAAGATTGTGTACCTACCCTGAAAAGTTGATGTTAATCTAAATAGGAGAACAGAGTCACCCAAGGGCATCTGAGTCCTTGTATGCCTCTCCTGCTCTATTTTTGTAGTCCTATGATGATAGATTTGATATCTCTATTTTCGCTTGTAGAGTTGTTAGATCATTGTCAGATAATTTTGTAGGTGAGTTTCCATGAGTTGACAAGATACATAGGGCTTCAAATGCAACAATCAATGATTGGTCTTCAAGCTTCCTTCAATCCTCTCCAAACATGAAATCTACATATTCACAAAGAGAAGAAATTTTGTGCAATTTAGGGGCTTGCCTCAGTCAAACCTCATGTTAGTGTTTCCACTTCCACAATGGAAATGTAAATCATAAAAAAGATAAATGATAGGAAGGAATGATGAAATCATAAATTTCTGCAACTCACCATAATTCAATGGCTTCCTTGAAGGACTAAATTCATACACATCACCTCAAGGTCTTCGATCTTGCTTGCTTGAATTCTTGAAATTGCTTGGAGACCTACAACAAGGGTTAGCCTTCACAAATAATGATAACATAAACACACATGAACTCACATAGGATTTGACATGATGCTTGGATCTTGAATTTTTGCAATAGCTCTTTGAAATGCTACTTTTGACAATAATGCTTGATCATAAATTATCCAACTTGCTAGATAATTTCACTTAGATTTCAAATGATGCAATAACTAGGTACCTATAGGCATTTCTTTAATTTCCAAAAAATTAATTTCTTTAATTTCCAAAAAATTAAATCTCGACAGCTAACACTTACAAATGGAATTTTGAATGTTAAAATGACGACATCGACATATTCAAAATTGGTCCCCGACAAAATAGGGGGACCCTTATGCCCAAGGGCGTATGGGTCCTGGCCCTATTTTCCAAGACATTAAGTATCAGCCTGACAAAATATCAATTGGTTGCATTTGTTCAATGCTTGCAATTTCTTGGAAAATGGTACAAATGGGTCCTAGAATGCATAATTTAGGAAATTAGGTGCTTAATTAGGTCCAATAAATTAAGGGGGGATAAAACATAGAGTGAAATTGTCAAGGGTGACAATTTACGATGATACAGAATGAATTTTCTCTAGCTTCAACTATCCATCCTCCAACATCGACTGAATTAAGTGGTACCTCAATTGTGTGTGTTTTGTTTTTTAATGAAGTGCAAAATTCTCGACAAGATGAATGGCATTCTAAATGTCCATTTATAAAAAATTATCAGCCTATTACTTGCCCAATTCCTCTAAGAAATATTGCATCAAAGTCATCTCTTTGCTTGCTTCAGTAGCAACTACATATTCTACCATTGTTGTTGATAGAGCAACAACCTTTTGTAGCCTCAAAATCTAGCTAACTATTGTCCCACCTAAAATAAACACATATTTTACTTTCACCCAATTTTGATTAGTTGAGTCTCACATCCTCTTTCAAGAATTTATTAGCCACCTCTTGTAACCATTTTTATCTTTATCTAAGTAGGTGCAACCATGTATTTGAGCATTTATCAAGTAGGTAAAACTCACACCAATTTTGGGCAAATGAAATTATTACTCCTCTTGGATGTATATGCCTCTATTTTTTTATATATATAACACTCACATCTCACATTTGCTAGTACATTGCCTAAATTCTCTTGCATATTATCTCTTGAATTCACTATTTTTAGGTTATTCTCTCCATTCCACTATTTTGATATATTTGATCATTTATTGAATAGAGCATGTGTGATCGATGATTGGAAATAGATCTTGATTCATATTCTCATTTATTGTAGCATCTAACAATAATTTGTGAGGAGAATTATCTTTATTGATCAAATTCATTATATAATGTAACACATGAAGAAGATAGATTAAAAGATCTCAATATGGATATCAATAATAAAATCATAGTTCTCTTAGAGATGCAATAATGCAACTCAAGATATGAAAAGGTATGCTTTCAAATATGAAAGTGTATGTTTTGATGTACAAAAGGGTGTGAATATAATAGATCGATGTTGAAATTATTTAAATAAATGCCTATTCATTCAATTTCCATTTTGAATCGCATTCAAAATTTAGATTCAATATGGTATTTCTTGTCGAGGGTGAATTGCTTCATCCTGTCAATTATATTTATCTATTATAATGATTTATTGCCTATTAATCCTATTTCCTAACAGGATATTAGAGAAAAATGGGTTGTACTATTCATTTTTTAGATGTGGAAAATCTTCCTTTGAAGGGCTACATTAAGTTTTCTAATGGACTAGTGTTATTTGAACATTTATTAAATAGACCTATGTTTGTGTTTGCTTAACCTCTATACTTAGACACACTCTTCTTCCAAAACAATATTAGGTTAACATTCATACATTTATGAATTAATTAAATCTTCTTTGTTACAACTTGAGAAATATGTTTTCTAAGCATTCTTCACTGCTATCGTATAGGAGATGTTTATACCCTCATGTGGATGCAAATTACAAAATATGGGAGATATATATGCATTTACATCTTAGTTGGTCTGTACACTTGAGTTGGTAGATACACCTGAGTTGGTGTAATGGTGGAGAACTTGTACTCTTGAAAGAGAGGTCACGAGTTCAAATCCTGTAGGGGGTAAGGTATGTACACCTTGTATTGTGGATCACGAGTTAGGTGCCTCCCTCATATTGGGAGTACGAGGAGTCCCATATACTGTAAGCCATTTGTAGACCCAAAAATAGATTGTGTGGTATCGTGGAATATAAAAGGACCTTTCCTTTCCTTTCCTTTCCTAGGGAGTACCATTGACACTGAAAGGCATCCTTTTGTGGAAGAATGGCAGTTGAATATATTATCTTACTTTGTTCAAAGTCCACAAAAAAACTCAAAAGGCCAAGGTTTCATGTCAGTCAGCACTGTTGGTTTTGAAATTCTCCAACCAATCAACTGCTTTGCATCAAAAATAGTTTCTTAGCAACATCTATAAATACCACATAGGAGGGCGTGGTTAGATTTTGTTGATCATTGGCCAAACTATATGCCTGTTCGATTATGTGAGATGGGGCCACCGAGTAAATTTTCTTGCCATCAACTGTAGATAGTAGGAAATATTCTACTAATGGTATAGGGCCATCTCCAAAAAAATCCTTGGTCACATCAATCAGTCGACACAATTAGAGAACGATATAAAAAAATTCTCATATGTTCAGTATTGGTAATCTGAACGCTTGAAAAATGATTAATGAAATGAAATATTTTAATAATGTCCACGAGGTCACAACAGTCTATGGGACCGAGGAACAACACAAGACCACCGCCGAAAGGAGAAGACCTTAAACAGTTTGAGATCTTCGCTCGAGGTCAGCCCTACAATAGTGAATTTTGATGATGACACGATTATGTTTTCCAACGATCAATCCCAATAGCAACCTCCTCTCCCATACTAATTTTCTCTCACACTAGAGACTGAACCATCAAAAGGGATTTTTGGTTATTCTTTGTTACATTTATTGCATTACATATAGGAAAGCATCTTTTTACAAGAACATAGTTTCTTGTTTTGTGCAAGAAGAATGAGCAGGTCAAGTAACATCTAGAACAAATCAAAGATCAAGTAATGTAGTTTCAGCTTGATATTAAACTCGGCCTTGGTAAATATGTCGTACAACTTATGTAAGAGTCTTTTTGTAGCCTTGTGACTTGGATATTGGACTTTTTTGTACAACTTATATAAGAGTGTTTTTTGTAGCCTTGTGACTTGGATATTGGAATTTTTTTGTTGTATCGCTATTCTCTAGCTACTTTTGTAGCTTCATTCTTGTAATTTAAATTGCTTTGTTCAATATTAAAAAAAAAATCCTCATGCAAGAATCTAGCAACTCCTTGCTCTTAAGAGATCTTCATTTTCAAGTCTTAAAGTTTTATATTCAAATATTGGTTTAGATTTTCAAATTTGACTTGATCAAAGAATCACTAAATATAATAACATTTCAATGTAATTATACTAGATATGTATAATCATCAGTTACAAACACGAAAACCTTTAATAAATTAAACATCACAAAGAATATTAGCGTGAATGAAAAAAAATATTTGCACAAAGAGCAAGGTTGAGAGGAATATATAAGAGAAATAGCTAGTTTTCAACCAATTACCAATTAACAAATAACTATAAGACTTGTATTAATAATCATTTACAATAGTGAACATAGGAGGGAACAATGGTTAGAGAATAATTAGATTGATAGCTTTAAAAATACTCAAAATATATTGTTTTATTTTGGATCTAATAGATAAGTCTCAAAATTGATTATCACAAAAACATATGCAATAAATAAAACTATTCTTGCTCACATTCAGCTCATAATAATATCTTCTTTTCCTTCCATTTATTTAATTATTGAATAAATTGTTGCAGTGGGGTTTTTAATTGCATGAGTGCAATATGTAACCATATTGTCCAATCCTTGCTAGTAATAATAGATGAGTTTGACATTAGGAGCAGAATTATAAAGATAGGGATAGTTTTATTGTAATTGTACTACATTAAAAAAGAAGATAAGTATCTCATTTCTTATTTTTTCTATATGTTGAGATAATGAATGAAGGACTAGTTAACTACCATCTCAATGTGACAATATGAACTAAAGTTTGTGGAGAACCTCAACTAGAAAATTCAAAAATTTCAACATTTTTTTTATAAAAGTGACCAAGAAATTTGAAGTCGCATTTAGAAATAAAAGTGAGCTATAAGCAAAAATGGCATTATTATAACTCATGCAACCTTGAAGCATTTATAGTCTTATTAGGAATTCCTCTAACATGGGTAGAACAACTATAAATATTATAATGTTGTTAATAAATATCTACTTGATCTATGACTAATATAATTCAATCATGTCAATTATCAAAATAAGTTTCATATAGATCATTCATTGGACAATTATTTTTAAAATATAGTGTATTTTGCACAACTTGGGAAAATATAGGAAAAATCGAATGAAATCCCATGAAGAATATTTTTCCTTAGAAGAAGATAAAAAAATCTAGATATTTTTATTGATAAGTCAAGGGTTGGAGGGAGAATCTCATGATAATTCCAAGTTGAAAAGTCCAAATGGGTTCAATATCTAATTCAAAATGCTAACTTAAAAATAGTTTTTCAAAAATAACCTTAAAAGTTCCTACAAAATTGATAGAATGATAATGAGTGATACTATATCATGATTTATGTAATAAAAATATTGAAACAAATTAGTTCCCCAATATTTTTCTTTTCTTAAATAGGGATGGGATGGATTGACTCTACTTCTATTTGTGTGTCATAAATACTTGAACAGTTTAAATGAAGTAATCATTTTCTCACTACTTGATTGGGATCCATGTCATTATAAAGAGCATTTTCTTACCATTTAACAAGATTTGATATACTTGCTTGAATAGCCCAAATATAATTCTTAATCATGAATTATAGATTAAATGCAATTATGATTAAAACCTAAAATATTGGATTAAAATTAAAAGATATTAAAAACCTAAGAAACAACATTATAATTTTAGTGAATAATACCCAAGCTAACATACCCACCAAAATAAAAAAAAAATTATCATGGATTTAGCATTTTACAAGTTTCATGTATTTGAATAATGCTCTATAATACACAGGTACTTATAATTGATGATTGTCATCCGAAGAAACTATCCAAGGAGAAAACTTAGAAAGGATAGCTCAATCATTACTATGTGTTTAGTTAAATTACTTTTTGGAAATTTATAACTATATTTGATAGTAAAAAACTTATTCCTTAATAATCTCCTTGATAAAGCTCAATAAATTATCACCACTTTTTGATTATTCTAAAGTCATTATAGCTTCATCATTTTGACTATATTCTAAGATCAATTACAAGTAACTCAAATTAAATTTTACACATTATCGGCACCCCACTTTAATGGGTTTCTTTAATCCATGCCCTTGCCTACTTTGTACATGGTAGAGCTCCTATTTTTTTTGAAAATTTGAGCTTGTTTTTTCCTTGTGATGATCTATTATTTCGATGCCCAAGGGTAGGGTTTAGGGTTTTAGCTCTATAAGCCTTTGTCTCAAATTTATTAAGTCTTAAACCCTTGGCTTTTTAATTCTTCATTGACCTATTGCACCCGGTTGTCAATCGTCTGAGTTACAACTTACTTCATCCAAGCCATTGTCTTTATCAACCCCTTAGCCTAAGACCGTAGGTCACTTGCTTTTTATTGATTTAAATTTTCCCAAGGTAAGGTGAAATATTTTATGGTAAAAGACTTAAGTCTTAAGTCTTTAAATCCCAAGGTTCATAATCCCATCGACCTCGTCATGGCCCCATTTTTAAAAATAACTTTGTTTCATGTGTAGTTTTGTTGGTCGTCGGATCAAAGAACTAAATCTCAGTCATTCCCTGCTAGCCCTACAGGAATAAAATAATGGGTTGCGAGGTCAACGGGCTTCTAACAAGTGTTCTACTGTATATATGGGGCCCAGTCTCCACTACTACGTCCAATGCTATAGGATTTCAGATTGATGGTCGGGATGTAGGGTTCAAATTAAATTTTGGTCATTCCTTGCCACCCCTGCAAGAATAAAATAATGGGTTGTGGGTTCAGCGAGTGAATGACACGTGGATTCCTCAACCACTTGGACAAAGAAAGGGTGGAAGCCACGAACAGATGACTTGGCATCCAAATGGAGAGATGTCATCATTCGAAGGACGGGCGAATGATGGTGACAGATTTTCAAGTTGGTTTGAATCAATCTGAGTCGTCAGATGCGCCATCTCAGAATCAGATTAATGGCCATTATTTAAATTGAAGTTGTAAATGTGAGATTCATTTCCTTTCGCATGAAGCAAATAGTAATTGCATAAATTATAGCCAGAGCTACCCAATTTCAACTTCAATGCATCTAAAGTTGAATTTTCTGCATAATTGAAGATTGCCAAAGACTCATAAACATTTTGGAGATCGAGAGAAAGCATTTTGGAGCTCATCGTGATCAAAATTAGGGTTTCCTGCCAGCATAAAGTCATAAGTTAAATGAACACTTTTCTTTGTGTTGTGTTTGAAATATATTGAGTTAGGGCAAACAATTCATTGTCAAATTTGTCTGTGTTCTTTTCAATTCCTTATTAGGGTTTGAATTTACTTTGAAAAGTTGCAAACCTTGTCAAACCCCTTGAATTTGTACCCTTTAAGTTGTGCCCTAGGTTTTGAATAAGGTGCTAGGTTTTGAACATTTTTCTGTCAAAACCCTAGACTAGTTTGATTCTACCTTTCACCTATGGCACCCAAAACTCAAGCTTTTGGTTCAGGCTCCGCAACGAGATCTCTCTCCCAAGATATAATTGATCAATTGAAACCCTCCATAAGTAAAAGAGCCGAGGGGGAAACTTTTTTTTATGGTTATCAAATTCAAGAAGGGTTAACAAATAAAAGATGTGGTATCAAGGATGCCAATTTACCATTTTTTGGGTGGTGACTATTCCAAAATTGGTTTGGGAATAGGAATTTGGAAGTCCCTGTATGCAACCCTCAGAGATCCGATTTGGGAAAACTGGTGGTGTCAAATGTGTATATGGATGTTGACCTGTTAAAGGACATCATTGCAAGATATGACCCTATTTCCAGAGTAATTAGGGCATATGATGGTAAAGAGATGGTCAAAATAACTAGAGAAGAGATAGCAGATATTTTCAATCTACATGAATGGAGTAAGGACATGATCCCTATTGACCTCAAAGAATTTAGGGAGGAGTATAAGAAGACAAAGGTTATATTAAAAACAACATTGTTACACATTCATACTACAACTACTAGGATGGGGAAGAATAGGAAACAAATAAAAATTGGCGAAAATGAACAAGAACCTTTCCCCATGAGATATTTTGCAGAGTATTTCAATAAGACATTTTTCTCTTTGTGCCAAATCCTTGGCATGGATGCACCATCTACCATGCCAGTAGACCTCATGTATATGGTAACTTATCTCCAACACCCAACATATAACATATTCTATGACTATGCAACATATTCGTCAGAAAGGAAGCACAAGCATTTGTCCTCACTCAAAGCAGGGAAGGAATTGGTGGGCTTTGGGTGGTACTCTTTACTAATGCATATGTTCTTATATAGAGGGGAAAATAATTTTGGAAAAGATATGACATTGACAAAGAAGGTAGGTGATATTGATCTGCCTGTCTAGTGTTGGAATCAAATCCTAGATAAGGATGACTCCAAATTTGATTATGTAGTCTTCAACAATGTTTTTTCCTCAAAGTTGAGAAGATTTTTGGTTTAAGACCCACCAAAGATCCCTAAGGAGATCCATGATTTTTTGAGACCCATGGAGAGAAGGCCAAAGTTGAATTTGAACCAAAATTGAGGTGACATAATGGCATACCCTCACACAACTATTTTTAGAATTTATGGCACTCTTGTGAACCCTTATGTACTCCCAAGGGATGTGCCATTAAGAATATTATTCATTGAAGTTATGATACAATTGGGAGCATCACAGATGACACATTTTCTAGAGCAAAAAAAGAAGGGTTAATTCTTCCTTGAGTGGACAACCTTTGCAAATTTTTTGATGATAAAAGGAGGGTGGAAGAACTTAGGAAAGCTCCTGGCACCCAACCAATTAAGATCAGTACGCCCAATAAATCATGATCCTGAGGATTTTATTGTTGCTTTGAAGGAAAAGCACAAGAGTGGCGTTTTCATACATAATTTTTATTATCTTGGGGATGTTAATAGAAACATCATGGATTTCCAAGAGCAAGAGGAAACAAAGGAAAAGTATTTAGCCTTTAATAAAATGATGGATCAAGCTAAAAGAACATACCCCAATTATGACCCTATGCCCAACATTCAAGGCAAATTGAATAGAATTATGTATGTTCTTGATAAATTTGAGAACATAGTGGGTATCTTGAGGGCAGAACATGCAGTGACAGATAAAGGGAAATCAATGGCGATTGAGCAGATCCCACAGTAGTATTTGAAGAAAGGCCTTCATAGTAGCCAGGACCAAAGATAAGGATCTATTCCAGGAAGAAGAAGAGGGTGAAGAAACAACAAACATTTCCAACCCCTACTACGTCATAGGGATCAAGAGCAATTTATCCTGAGAAATAAGTGCAATCACCTCCTAGGCAGACTTCACTTGTCATAATTGATATTGATTCACCTCCAATGGATGCTTTTCCATCAGAGCAGCCACCGACTAAGAAGAAAAAGGTTGAGGTGAGTAGGGTACTTGATTACCCTAATACTAATGAAGATGATATTTTGATAACACCTGAAGATATCTAGCAGGGGATTCCTTCTCCCCCAAGAGAAGTTGCATCAAGATCTAGAGTAAGTAGCCTTAGGTTGGAAAAGGAAGATTTAAGGGGCTTGAATAATGTTGATGATTTAAGGCAAGAAGCTTGAAGGGAATTCATGGAAGATGACTCATTTATTGAAACAAGAGCATTCAAGGATTTTGTGTGGAGAGAAAATACTCAGGAATACTCAAAGAAAGTGGCTAAGGAGAGAAGTCTACACCTTGAACTTTCAGAGGAATTTGTGCAAGCTAATGCAAGGAATGAAATGAGGAAGCAATTTCAAATCATCACAGTTGAGGAGGGCAAGGCACTTGTGTGAAAGAGCGATGTTTTATTATTGCCTAAATGGGATATAGCCGATGTAGTTGTGGTTGACACTATAAGGAGAGTTGAAAAGCCTCAATTCCAAATTGAAGAAGAAGCTAGATTGGCACTTCAGGGGTTGGCTTTTAGTCAAGAGTGGGATGCTTTAGCTATATGTTCATTGTCTCTTGGTTCTAGGAAGCCTATAGTTGCAAAACTAGCGGAATTTAGTGGGAAATTGATTATGAAAAGAGTATCTAATACTCCAACATTAGAAGTAGCTGACAGGGCTATAAATGTTGCTAAGTTCACAAAGGCAACAATTGAGAGCCTTACTAAAGAAAGACACATGTACAGGAGTAAACATAACGAGATTGTTATTAAATAAAATATGAGTCAGCAAAGGTTTGTTGAACTTGAAACAAAGCTAGCATCATTGAAACAACAAGTGGAGACTTTGAAGTCTCAAGGACCAGCTAGTTCAAGTCATACGACCCTCACCTCTCCTGTGACTCATCCTCACTCTCCTCCACCTGAGAAATCATTGTCAATTGTGCCTTACAACATGGGTGAAGATCCATTAGCAGTTGAAGAGCCAAGCACATCAAGTGCAACCCCACCAACTGGACCTACCAAGGAGAAATTATTGCTACAAATTAAAGAATACAAGGAATTGCTTGAACAAATCCAAAACACCATGTATGAAAACAATTCCAAGATTGTTCATACAGTTTTGAAGCATCTGAATAAAAATATTCAAGGTAAATTGAATAGTGTTCATGCAAATTATTCTTTAATGCTACAAGCAATAAAATTATCTCAGAGGGATAAGGAATTGGGTACCCCAATCCTAGATAAATAGATTCCTAGGGTTGATATTCTAAAATTCATGGCAATTGGGGCTAGGCAGCAGGAAGATAGATATCCAAGGGTGATCCCAACCTATAGATTTGTTAGTGAGGTCAGGGAACAAAATTTTTAGGGGTATGTTGCCCCATTAGAACAAAAAATAAGAGAATTGAAGGCTAAGTATGATGAGGTAGATTTGACATTGTTGCCTGACATTCAACATACCTATGATGAGGTAAAACCCCTGCAAATGTGGAAGAACTAGGTGGACACTACAATTGTTTCTCAGACAACTCTTATCTGTGAAAAGGTTGACATTGATATATTAAAAGATGCTTTGGAGAAATTGTCTTTCATCATCAGCTTTCTAGAAGATTTCGATAAGGAATCCAATTCAGTAATGACAAAGTACTCTCCATATAGAAAGAAGATGGATGAAATCATTGATTTCAATTGGTCATCTGATGCAGAGTATGAGTAGTGGAAGAGAATATTTATTGATGAGTTGGATTTATGAATACAAGAATGGAGAATACATATACTTGGTCAAATATAGTACAGGTCTAGCCTTTGAGATTACAATGCATAAAAGATGTGTCTCCTGATCAAGATCATCACAGGTAAATGCTGGTTGCTGATGATTTGGATGTCGATTTGGATGCTTGGTCACATTTTCCATCTTTACACACTTTTATCATATTGCTCAATGGAATATGTGTGCTACAACGGTTAGAAGGTTATTCCTTTCGAATAAAATTCCTTTTGGAAGGTGTTTATATTTTGTTCAACGAGTGGATAATCTTTGTTTCATGTATGTTCCTGCCAATTGAAAATGTAAATATAACTTTAAAAGGGAATGCGTGTTGTAGCGGTCTAATTAAAATGAGACATGTGTACACTTTGGCCTGAAGCTTGTTTTTCTCCCTTGTTTCTATAAAATGGAATTCAAGGCCATTTGTGTGGGTTTCTTGTTGAGTTCTAGATCTGAAGATGCAAATTGAAAGCACAAAGATAATACATTTGGAGTCGAGGTCTTAGGTTTTGAGTTAAGCTAGTGGATTTTGTTAATTGTAGGGTTTCCAAGCATATCTGAATCAAATATACAAATCTTCTTGAGTTCATTGTCTCTCCATTTATGCACTCTATGTGAATTATTAATGAGAATTTTATCAAAGATCATTTCATTGGTTTTCATTGTTGTTTTGCATGGAATATGTTTTAGTTATGGCTCTGATTTAATGAGCCAATTAAAATACCTCAATTAAAGCATGAATTCACATGGATGTTTAGTGGATCTTATAAGTAGTCATGGATTATGAGTGTTAATGTGTGAATTATAATGAAATTTCACTAAGATCATGGATGTTTGGGATTAAAGTCACCTTACAGTTCAATTTGCTTTGTTTTGACTCCTTGCCCTGAGATAAGACACTAATCTGAAGGTGTTAAATGCATTTCTTGAGGTTCTGATCTTTAATTTGAGAAAATTATGCATAAATACACTCTTAATTGATTTACCTTTGTTGTGGTTTAGTGTTATGTGGTATTCTCGGCTTTAGGTGTTTAATTGTTTTAAGGAATTGCCAATTTCTTGAAGGACTTCATCTATTTAGCCTCTGATGGTAATATATTTGCTATGTTATACAATGTGTGATATAATTGGGTAACAAGGTTGTAAGATGTACATTGTGGGATCACCCTTCCGGATTTTGCAGAGCACGAAGTGCAGGAGGGGATCATTTTAAGCTTCCTCTCGTTTGCTAGCTAATTATCTCTCAAGTATTCGATAATTGAGTTTGGAAAGCTCATAGGTAAATGGTGAGATATGATTGGTTCTTTAAAAACAACCAACAATACACTACCCTATTATGGATACTTTATCTGAGATATTTTCAATGGGCTCCATATGTTCTAGATTCTCTATGTGTTGTGTTGGTATTTCCCCCTTATACTTATGTTATTTTTCTAGAATTGTCGAAATCCTAAAATTGCCTAAGCATAAGTGTAGACAACCCGAAATTGACCTTCCATTACGTAATTAATTAAATTAATATTTAATTAATTATTGTTTGTAATTCAACATTTTCCAATTTCGTAAAATTAATTAAATAATTTATTATTTAATTAATATCCTTGTAATTAATTTATTTATATTTAATTATTAAATTTATTCTAAAGGTTGATTAATCTAATTAACTCAACCTTAGCCCCCACTCATTAATTCTTCAAAACCCAATTAATTAATTAATCCATCTTAATCATCATTTATATTTTCTCTAATTAAAAATTATTGCAAATACCCAAACTTGTAGTCATGTGACATGTGTCCCTAACCCTCTTCAATGCTCACATATGTGTGAGATCCTCTTCCCCATGTGTATCCACCCTACAATTTTCTCTTTCATCCACATGTCACTCTCATTGATTTCTCTCTTCTTACATTTTCCAAAACCACTCTACATATCAACCTCATGATCTTTCCAATGTGTTCTCACTCATCTTCCCCATGCCACATGTCACTATCTCAAAAAATATCCATATTCTCATGCAATCCCAACCATCTATCCCAACCGTCCATTTTGACAACCAAAAATCAATAAATTGGATTCTTACTCTTCAATCATCATACATCAACTTGTCCTAAACTTATGTTGTTCAATTACCTTCAAATAATCCATTTTATGCCAAGATTATGCTAGTGTTGAGATCAATCCACATCCATTGAATTTTGAAAATTAAGAAGAGCACATCAAGTGGATAAGGGCGTCTCCATTTCAAGCTCAATCTAAGGGAGTAAGATAGTATTTAGGTATAGGATCTTTTTAGTTTACATTATCTTAAAATTTTGACCTTTTAATATTTTATCAAGATGGTTTTGGGCTTCAAATTTGTATTTCAGTTGCAAATAGATATCGGGTGAACATTGATATTTCCTCATAATTAATGGCTTCTTTACTAGACATTGGAGTTCCACAAGCTGATGTGTTGTCCCTGGCGAGTCTTATGGTTTGCGAGGATTATCTAGGAGGCCTAGGGGATGTTTTGGCTGCTACGCATATTGGAGTGGGAATCCCTATGCTAAGGGATATTCCACACTTCTTAAATGAAGGATCCATTATAACTTGGCATCCTTTTGTGTCGAATATATACAATGTCTCTTTAGTGGGACATCATCAACTGACTGTCGTGGGATATGATTTTCTCAAGAACGAAGTTTTACAATATGATTAAGAAGAGCAAGAAGTGAAGAAATTTTGCATAATTTTGATAAATGTATGTGAAAATTGCCTTCTACTACTAGAAATATTTTGTTACTCTAAAAATTTCTCATGTATATTTATATTATTACATCTTTATTCTATGTTATTTAATATAACAATTCAATTCTATGTTTTTAATTAAGTAAGCAAGGATTTTGAAAGGGCCCTGATCGCTTTTATAGCATGAAATATTTAGCAATAAGTACAAAAAAACAAAGAACAACTACTAGATGAAACATCAACAAGAAACAACTATCATTGCTAGAAAAATAGCAAGGAAGGACATGCAATAATTCTAGTAGATCTGGCCAAAAGGCCACTCATAAAGCTACAAAACAACAGCCAATAGCAGCACCACCCCAAGGGTAGAAAAACTAGACAAACTTCAATCCATTACAAGCAGATATAAATGGGTCCAAAGCCCAATCAGCCTTCAAAATAAGCCTCATGGCCAGAAACATTGTCCTACATGCCACCCATCAAACCAAGAACACAACAACCTTAAACAACATCCACCCCAAGGGTGAGCAAAACAACCGCTCAATATCAACAACACTAGCCCAAACAAAGAAAGCAACAAGATCTCCCTTCCAAAACTAGCAACCCAACACTTCTCCCTACCTCAATAAGGCAGTAATAAGACAAGAAATATTGAAAACCATCTGCCTCCTTACAGCTCCATCCCTCCCGAAAATCCAACGCAATCTCCTCGTCAATAGAAGAGGGCTCCCCTCTAATTGAGAGGAAGAAATAAGAGACCTTGTTACCAAATCCTTCACTCTCTTGCACACACCAATTCCACCTCAATAGAAATGAGCAGTAAAGGAGAGAAATTCTGACCAGGACCACAACAACCAACTCCACCTCTAAAGGAGAGGGCTCCACCTCAAAAGGAGAAATCTTCACCTTCATAGAAGACACCCACTGGAGAACCTGAAATAAGGAAGGGATTCTGATAGAAAGAGTAGTCACAACCTCCTTTGGCTTGGAAAGAAATTGGAACAAGAAAAAGAGACAACCATCAACCTCAAACACCACCACATCTGATCCATAAGAATAGACCTTTGTAACTGCTCACCACCAACGTCAACAACTTCCCTGAGAAGAAAAACCCACTTGAAGGCACTAGAGTGAAAGACCAACATCTTAAGAACAACCACCTCCTCAAATAAGGTAGTCTGAAAAGTCTTAACACCCCAAACCTCAAGAGGTAGAAAAGAAAAGCAATAGACACAACTGCAACCACTATAGAAAGTATCTCCCTTGAGAAAACCATTCTTGATGGCAAAAAAATCATAGAAACCAAGACACCTTCAATAGAGCCCAAGCTCTGAAGGCATAAAGGCAAGAGGACAAAGAGCTTGACAATAGTCCTCTTAAAAAATCATACTTGAGACCAAAATCAGATCAACCATAGTATCAATGAAGCCCACAATGTCAAGCATATTTGATTCCAAGATACCAAAATAGGGCCAATCCCCCAACACAAACAAAGGATTGCAAAGAAAGACCAGGACCCAAAACCCGCTAAGAACCCAAAGTCCATAACAAGGATAGAACAAGAAAAAGCCAAGAACTGGCCAAAGGAATTATAGGACAACAAGAAAGTAGGGACAAGAACAAACCATCAAAGCCACACATCGAAGTAGGCTCCAAATAATGAGGAACACCACAAAGGCTCACCAAGGCACGCAGGAGAAATAAGCCTCGTTGCCAATAACCACGAAGGAGATGGGGTCACAACATCTAGACAAGCCAATGCCAAAACCACACCAAAAAATTCCTTCACTTGCATGAGAAACAAAAGTAGAAAAGCAAGGCAGAGCCAAGAATAAACAAGAAGAAACAAATCTGCCAAAAAAACCAAGATGTCCCCCAAGTGATGGAGGAAGAGCCAATCAAGGGAAACTAAAACAAACACTTCCAAACTTGGCATAGCAAGAGCTGAGACAACCTAATCAAGCGCAACAACCATGACAACAGGCTGAAAAAATCAAGGGAAGAAACATAGAACCTTCCCTTCAACACCTAACAGGACAAAACTCCATCCACGCTTCACAACAGACAAGAAAACCCAACCATCCCCATTCGGATCTTCATTTCCATCACCGTCTCCTTCATCTAATTTCAAAATTCCAAAGCCAATTCATTTTCCACCCAACAACGCCATCTCATTCAATTCTATGTTATTTTAATATAACAATTCAATAAATCTTTTATGTTATTAGAAATAAACTTGTATGCAAATAAAAATCATAGTGTGGGTGGTGAAAATATCAAATGTTATATATCATTCTATTTCAAGACAATTTCCACACACCCAAATTCCTACATAAAATCTCTGAAATGGAGACAAGTGTCAATATATTTTGATGTTAGACTTCTTCGATTCATTCCCATTTTCTTAAGTTGCAATAAAAAATTAAAATTAATATACACAAATATTTCACTGTTTGCTGAACGTTTGATGGATGACTGTAGTTGCATTTTAGAATGAAATGTGTGAAGTGCTAGACTTGTGAACTCAAACCTCTGGAATCACCCTAGAGCCATTAGATTTACAAAGATCGATGTTTGACCTTTTATTCACATGCATTATTAAAACACTTAAGTCTTCATGGCGTGTCATGTTAGTTGCAACCCAAATATTTTATATCTTACCATTCGATGAAGTTTGATGGATGACTACAATTACATTTCAAAATGAAATGTTCAAAGTGCTAGTATTGTGAACTCAAACCTCCAGAAACACCCTAGAGTCATTATATTTATGAAGATTGATGTTTGACCTTTTATTCACGTGTGTTATTAAAATATTTAAGTCTTCATCGAAAACCCCTAGCACTTTTTCATGTTTGATCGTTGACCATTGGCTTCGGTATCCCAATCACTTAAGTGTTTATTCATGGCTTTTGTTTTATTTTCAAACTAGCCCCCTTTTATTGCTTACCAATTCTATATCCTAGTGCACTTTAAAACAACTTTAAAACACATGTTTAAATTCATGACTTAAGTGGTTTGGTTATTTTAGGCGCTCGCTTGAGACACATGTCACCTTCTCATTCCAGCACTAAATCCCTTCTGCACTATAATTTTTATATCATAAGGTTACCGATCCCTTTATTATTTCCTAGTGATCGCTTGTCCAAATTATTGCATGTGCATATTAAAAACACTTAAGTGAATATGTGCCAATACCTTTATTGGTCCCACCGCTTGCCATGTACATCATGTTTCAATTAGTTTCCATGAATCCACAAGCTATATTTTATTAAGAAAAATTAAAGCTACGAAATAGTGGAAAGATAACATTTTCCTCTTTCTCATTGGTTTATGCATGTCTGTGGAAGCTTGTTCAATAAAGACAAAAGAAGATGCAAAACCATGGAAAGATTGACACCTAGAATCATTGAGCATGGTTTTGTGAGTCCATAGACTCCTCAAAGTGGGATCATTTCTTAAGTGCAAAATCATGGGAAAGTGACAGACATATTTCACTAATTCTACAATTCTGCAAGCTCTTCAAAGTGGGTCCCATTTCAATCTGTGAAACTATGAAAATTTTCCATGTGAACTTCTAGCTGACATTACTCACCTTTTTCAAGGCACTCTTTTCAATGGACCCACTCAGATGACATGGAATGGAGTGTCTTTATTATTCAATATTTATGTAATTAGTTAATCACATGCTCTTGTTTTTTATAAAGTAAGCAGCATTTACAGGGTGTTGTACCCTTACACAACGAGCCTCATGAGCCAAAAAAGATTAAGTCCAGGATATACCAAAACTAAGCCAAAAAAAATAGAAACAACAAAAAAACAACACTTTGATCACGAATAGACAGTAGAAACACAAAACACAAACCTAGGCAGCAACTAACTGGCATTGTCCTGGTTTTGGACAGGAGGTCCACGATGTCGTCCCCAACCCAATCTTGATTCTCCTGAGCATTATTTCCCTCTAGCTCATCTTTGATCACAGCAGACAAAGTGTTGGTGATGAAATGAACCAGCTTCATAGTGAAGCGGGTCAAGCCTCTGAATCTTTTGTCCAATTTTTCCATCTTCTCTTTCAGCACACAAAGCTCCTCACCTTCATCAACTGTCTTCGGGTCCTCGCCAAGCTCAGCTTCCAGAAAGTGCGAAGATTGAGAGGCCGAGTTTTCTTTTGCCACATTTTTGTTGTTAGCAATAGTATGGGGCCCCTCCACATTTTCTTCCTCTTCCTCCTTGGTCATTTCCTCCTCCTTATACTCCTTACCATCCATCTTCTCCTCCTCTAAGTCCACAACAATCTACCTTTTTTATTATTTTTTGCCAATCTCCCCGACCTTCGAATAGTGGTCTCCCCACCTGTCATAACCATAGCCTCCACAACTTTATCACCTTTGCATTCCTTCCCCACAACATTGTTCCCTTTTCCCTCTTTCGCCATCGGCTCTAATAAACCTTTTTTGTCATCTTTTCCCTTTTTCTTTGCAGTGGCTCTGTAAGCAGACTTGGCCAGAGTGGCCTTGAGCTCACACAGGCTGGCCGCAACACTCATCTGTGCATTACCCACACTGCCTTTAAGTTTTCTAGCAACATGTTTGGGTTTGGGGCTTTCAGCAATACCCAGATTGGGTTTTCGAGAAGGGATTTTAGATTCAGTAGGGCAAATATTAGCAACAAAAAGGGGTTCAATCTATTCCACACAAACAATAGAAATGGCCCTAGGAGGACATAAATCCAAATGAAAATGGTAGAGCCTCATGATAAGCCCTTGATGGAAAGGCAAGGGTGGAATGTCGTTCAGGTTAAGACTAGTCATTTCTTTACATTTTTCAATTGAATTCTCCAAGTCCATAAGTAGAAAAAATAGAAAACTAATCAGAATTTTGTGCCTAAGATGATTCAACAGAGGGAAGTGGTAGAAAAAGTAGGTTTTAAATCTACCTTCAAGTGTTACGTACTTCAAGAGGGCCAAACACACCAAGTCCTAGGGCTACGGAAGGGCATCCTGTTTGAAGCCCGACTGGTTGCAAACCAACTCCTCACTCCCCATGAAAAAATATTTCATACTGTCATTGCCAGGAGTCTGAGTATGATTCAGATATTTTTCTCGGTGCACTGCATCCTAGTAGCTTGTGCAATCACCTCTTTGCTGACTTCAAAAGATATACCACCCAGCGTAACCCTTCGGTCCTTCCAAGAATTTGCGAATTGGCCAAACAAGTTAGGGTCATGGCCCACATAATTCTCCATAAGGGGAGCTAGGCCACCCTCAACGCAGATATGCCACACCAATGGATTTTTACAGAATTCTCTGCAATTATCAGGCTTGATCCGAACATGATCACCATCCATTATATTAATCTGCACAGGAAACCAGAGAACTTGCAAGAATAAAATGTTAGAAAACCCAGCTAAGCAATAGGCTTTCTTTGCGTGATAGGTATTTAGGCAAATAAGGCATCGTTGGTTAATCAACGCAGTGTGCAAATCACACACGTGAAAATAAAAATCGCCTATCATAAACTTAGAAATTTCATTAATGTAGATCTTAAGGTGATTGCGGCTAGCTAAGCAGGATATGATGGTCAAGCAGGGTTCATTGGCCATGTTGCTTTTGCACAAAAAACTAGGCAAGGTGGCCACTTGGCCAAATTTAGTAATGTCAAGGTAAGCATGTTTAAAAATTTGTGCTAAGTTAGTAGAAGCGAGAGAGCTAAAAGGGAGCTTCCCCTCATTATGAGTCATCACATCAAAATTTAAATCCACATTTTTAAGGATGGCATGATGAATTAACACAATCCCAATGAGGAGATATCACAATATACGACCCTTCAGATTCATAATTGCAAAGTACATGTCAAATCCCTTAGTAGAGTCTCCTCCTATAACCACGTGACTATCCTTTAAATTTGAATTCTGCCACGTGTAGGCCACCTCAACATTAGAACCTGTCTACCAGGCCCAAAGAACAACCATGTGGACCCCCCAAATGACTCCCATAAAGTGAAGATTTGAAATCATCATATTAAATGAGTGTTTTGTTCCTTCAAGATAAGATCTTGAATCCTTGACGGTAAATTCCCCATATTCCTCCAACATTTAGAGTAACTCCAAAAGGTGCCACAATTAGCCAAGGCATCCACCACTTGGTTACCCTCCCGAAAGATGTGTGTCACCTTTTTTAACCTTAACTTGGATAAAAAGAGCATTATATCCAACATAATATCCTTCATACTCCATCTAATCAGTCTGCTAAGTTTCAAAACATTGGTAATGAACTTAGAGTCTCCTTCAATGTGGAGGTTCTCTATCCCCAGAGAAACAACAATTTAGAGGCCCTTTAGCAGTGCACGAGCCTCCGTGACCATGGAAGATTGGAAGCCAATACCACCCGCAAAACCAGCAAAAAGTTCCCCCCTGGAACCTTTGATCAACCCTCCAATAATAGCTTTGCATGGGTTGCCCTTAGCAGCCCATCAAAATTGAGTTTAAACCAGCCTCTATCTGGAGGCTCCCATTTAGTATTTTTCCTAGCCAAGGATTTGGAGTTGTTGAAGGAATTAGCATCTATCTTCTGGTGCCAGGCCTTAGCCATTCTAATTTCATATTCAAAAGGTCCCTTCTCTAGAGGTTTCCTATTGAAGAGAGAGATTTTTTCCTCAATAAGACAAACGCCAATACCAAAACCTCCCTAGAACTCCTCTCAGTATTCCTAAAGATCTTATTGTTCCTTTCCTTCCACAAACACCAACTGAAGATAGGAGGGACCTGGTTCCAAATTTCTCCAGGCAAGGGGTGAATATAGGGACCACACCAGCCCAAAATAAAGGATTTGATATCCTTACAGATGGTCCAACAAACTTCCATTCTATCAAAATCCATTCCCCAAACTTCAGGAGCAAATAGATAGTGTAACAATAAGTGTTCAACAGTTTCCTCACAACATTTACATAACAAACATCTATTGGGGATATAGAATCTCGTTTCCTCAAATTATCATGAGTAAGAATCCTATTATGACATGCAATCCACCAGAAGAAATTGATTTTAGGTATCATATGGCGGTTCCATATCTTCTTCCAAGGATCAATCGCAGCACCCTATTTTGTCAACAGAATATAAACCGACTTAACAGATAGATCCCCATGTTTGTCATAGGTCCAAAAAATCTCATCTCCCCTATCATAAGAGGGAAGCCTAGTGAGAGAGAGTAAATTCTAGAGAGACCTAGCCAAGCTACAAAGATCATGTGAAAGAGGACAACAAAGAGCTAAATCCTTCCACGCCCTGGCCCCTGGAGGTCGAAAAACATAGTCTCTAATATGGATAACAAAGTACCTCTGGGCCAACCTCTTGAGGTTCCTGAAATCATAGCTTTCCAAAGGGATATCAATTAACCATAGATCTTCCTAGAATTTGATCCAATTACCATTGCCAATTTTCCATTTAATTCCACTTCTAAGAAGACTTTGTGTGTTGCAAATGCTCCTCTAGGCTAAGGAGCCCTAGGGATGAACCTCTGAAAGGAAGCTGGTCAAAGGCCTGTTCTGAAGATATTTGGAATTCATTATTTTTCACCAATCCTTAGTATTCCTTATTTGATCCCAACCAACCTTGGCCATCAAGGCCTTGTTAGTGTTGACAATATCCCTGATCCTAACACCACCACAGTGTTTGGGCTGACAAACCTTTTCCCATTTAACCAGAGAAAATTTATTTTTATTCTCAGTCCCAGACCAGAGGAAGCTCCTTTGAATTTTTTCAATTTTATTAGCAATATACCTAGGTATCTTGAAAATAGAGAGGAAGTAAATTGGTATCCCTTGGAGAGCAGCAGTGAGAAGTTGAAGCTTACCAACATGGCTTAGAATGGAGCCTTTCCACCCAATAAGTTTCCTTTGAATTCTTTCAAGCACCAAATTCAAAAAGTCGGGGGTGACCTCCTTAACAATGAGAGGGAGTCCAAGGTAAATAGAAGGGAGAGTCCCACTCAAATAGCCCAGAACCGTAGTCACCCTAGCTTGCAAGTTAGGTGTGATGTTAAAGAAATAAATCATGCTTTTATTATAGTTAATGCTTTGACTAGAGCAAGCAACATAATTGTTAAGACATGTTTTCCATTTCCTAGCTTCAACTACTGTGGCTTTCCCAAAGAGAAAAGTGTCATCCACAAATTATTGAACCACAATTGGGTCCAAGGTAGAAGCCGCTTTGATTCCCCTTATAGAACCCTCTGATAGCAGACTAGCAAAGTTTATGCTCAACACATCAACTATCATGATAAAGAGGTAGGGTGAGAGGGGGTCGCCCTGCCTGAACCCTCTACCAATAGAGAAGAACCCAAAGGGGTTCCCATTAACTAGAACGGAGTACTTCATAGTAATAACACATTCTATTATGAGTTTGACCACCAATTGGTTGAATTCAAACTTTGTCAAAACTTTAGGGATGAAGTCCCATATAACTTTATCTTAGGCTTTTGAAATATCTAATTTAAGAGCCATCCCTGCATAGTTACATCTATCCATAGAATGGAGGAGCTCATGAGTGGTTAGAGTAGCATCAAGGATATGACGCCCAGGGACAAATCTATTTTGGGTTGGGCTAATGAGTTTCTCAAGAAGGGGCTCTATTTGATTCACTAAGATCTTGGAAAGGATTTTGTAAAAGTTATTGCACATGATAATAGGCCGAAAATCAGTCATAGATTGAGGATTCTCAATCTTAGGAATTAGAGAAATAAAGGTGCAGTTCAATTATTTTAGAATTTTACCAGTTTTGAAGAAACCACGAGCAGCCAGAACAAGGTCCTCACCCACAATCTCCCAGAATATCTGAAAGAAAGCAGGGGGAAAACCACCAGGGCCCAGAGTTTTGAAAGCTCTTATTAACTATGTAATATTTTATAATTAATATTTTTATTTGATATTTGATATGACATAATATTATTCCTTAGAAAGTTAGAAAAATTCAATTAAATTAATTGACCGTTGGATGAAAATTTGATGGATGGTTTTAGTTCAATTTCAAAATGAAATGCATAGAGTGATTGACTTGCAAACTCAAACCTCTGAATAAAACCATTAGATTTGTAAAAAATAATGATTGTGAATTTATTTGAGAAGGTACACTGGAATGATGCCACCTCTCGCTAAAAGTGATCAATTAATTGAAGTTGGAGAAATGCAGGAAAACTATCGAATTTAGTTTGAAGTGTCAGTACATAATTATAATGTACTAATTGTGTAGTCCAAAGGTATCACATTTCATTCACTTCAATATTCGAGAAAAAAATTTAAAAAAATTGATCTTGCTACTGCTAAGTGGTTTTATTTTGAAGTGAGAGGGTCAAGACACAGGGAAATTTCTCATTGCAATGCACTAGGGAGATTTTGAGATCCAAGACAACTAATCCATGCTTATCAGTGTCTCCATATTCATCTTTTTAAGAATCAAATTTTGGGTAAGTGAAAGAAAAAAATCCTAGATTTCATTGTCTTAATTTTTCAATCTTGGGTTCAGGGTTGAGAACTTGAGATTTCACCTTGTACAAACATGTCTACCACCACTACCAGACCAACTATTGGGAAAGGCAAAGCAAAATCAAATAAAAAATAGATTATGTTGGACTACTTAAAACCCCAGGTTTAATGGATGAATAACATGATATTTGTGATCCTATAATCTATGGTAGGCTTACCTCAGAACTTAGATTTTCATGTGAGAATAAGGCTACAAAGAAAATAAAAATTTTCAATAGTAAAAAAATACCAATTAATAGTAGCACTACACCATGGGTAGTTGGATTGGGATGTATGATGCTACATGAGGTTTTCCCTTGCCCAAAATTTATCATGGTCTACGCCCACAATTATGATGATAAAAAATAAGTAATTGCTAATAAAGATGTCAAAGAAGAAACGTTACCCATTACTATAGAATAATTTGGAAATGTATTGGGGTTTATAGTCGAAGATTTGGAAACGTCAACATTGAGTTCTAGAAAATCTTGCTAGTAATTATGAAGCAGTCGATCAAGGGGACAAAAAATATTTTCTAAATAAAATAGCAGCGGATACTAACTTATTCAAAGATAATCATAAGCCTCCTTAATCTCCTCTGAGAAAGGTCTAGATATATTTTATAAAGAAATTAGAGCACTTTTAGATGCAAGATATCTAGAATACAATCACAATGTGGACAAGCTACTTTTATCCCATGACCATCAGACGGGACATATGTAGAATGGGATGAAAAGTATAATAAATTAAATGACATGACATTTTGAAGAAATTAGTTGTTTGCAGGTTTGATACAGTTATGCCTCCTTTTTGTCTTTTATTACAGTCATCATCAACTCTAATGATTTCCTAAAAGGCTAGGTTATCAATGTGGATGGAAAAGCTTAACAAAATCATCATTCACCTTCTCCATGCTACCTCATCATTGTTGGAAGTTTGAGGATATTTCCATTTGTATGTTTTGTTGGCAACATGAGCATGAGCATGAGCATATACAATGTTGCCATTGATGTCAACATTGTTGTTTGATGTGAAGATTGATGAATAGATGGCTGGTGAAGCATAAGTGATTGAGGTGATGGAAATCTAGTATACATATGCAAGAGTTTTTCTCTAGCACAAAATAAATGTGTTGAATATTCGACTAAGTCCAGAATACAAGTTTTTAGTGCACAAAGTATTAGATTTTAGATCCACATTTCTTTGCCTTGAAGAATTTTAGTCTACAATTCTAAGGTAATTTTTGTGTATGTCAGATGAATCTAAATCCAAAGCTTTACTTCTTTATGTCATTTGGTATCAAAAATATTGATGATAGTGTATCGGGTTTTTGAGTGACAGTGCTACCAGTATAGAGTACATGTTAGGATTGGTTCCCATTCCACCACAGAAGAATATCTCATTATGTGGATTTGAGGGAGTGTTTACAGGTGTTAGTAGCATCCATGGTCCAAGTTGCAAGTGTCTTGGAGGTTCGAGTGTTATTTTGTGGATGAATAGTTGGTGTATTTTGGTGCCACTTCACTTGTGGTATCGACCTTTAATATGTTTGGGGTTGTGTGAAGTTAAAGTAAGTTTTGATCAGTACTATAGTTATTATAGGTACTCTCAAACCTATTTTGATGTGTTAAAAGTTTTTAATAAAGGTGCAAAGCGTGTTTGATTGAATCTTGAGCTGACAAGTTATTGTATTGCATGTTTCATCTAATTAGGCTAACCTAATTGATGATGTAGGTGTTTGTGAATGTAATGCATATAAATGTAGGATCATTTTTGGTGTTGATGTGAATAGGAATGCAGTATGATGTGAAGTGTGTGAATATAGTGTGAATGTGATGCAAATATAAGTAGAGCAGAGTAGAAGTGGTGTAGTATTAAGTGTGTTAATTCAGTATTTTGAGCTTCAGTGGAACTGTATCTCCTACATATTGTAGATGCATTATTAGTAGTTCAAATATTGGCAGTGAGCCACCCCTATTTTCTATTTCTCTTATTCTTTGGACAGTGAGCCCAAAAGGAAAGAGTCATTATGTAATATGTTATGACCGGTTACAATATATTATGAGCTAATCCTCATTATGGTTTTTCCCTTTTGGGGTTTTCCACGTAAAAAATTGGTGTTCAAGTGTTATGTGCTTTGATGATTACTTTCATGGTTTCTTTCCTTATTGAAAATTGAATATGATGTTTCAAATGAATGTTTAAATGTTTAATTGGTTTCAGAGAATATTGATTCACACCCCCCCCCCCTCTAAGTATTTTGGGTGTCAACAATCATTATAAGATTAGAGAATATCCCCTTCAGTAGCCTCTACAACTATTTTGTCTTTTAGTGAAAGTTCATTTTTGTCTTTTACAAAGTAGTTGTATTCAATTTTGTCTCATCCTAAGGATAAGATTGTCAAATGAAAATGTGAAATTTTTCCATGGATCTAAGCTTGTTGCTCCTTTTTTCTATAAAACTGAATTCTAATCTATTTGCAAAGGATCTTGGAATTTTGTAAGCGGAGAGTTTGTGCTCTACGTTTGTTCTAGTCCGGTCTAGGTCTTATAGGGAAAATGTATATGTAATTGTCATTTTGTATAGCATTACAAATTTAGAATATATGAACATATTATGATAATTTCATAGTTAATTGTCTCCTAAATTGTATGCTTCATCTCTTTTATGAATAAAAAATGATCAAGGGTCATTTTTGTTCATCATTGTTATTTTAGGTAATTGAATATTTCTCATATAGCTTCTATTCAAGTAGTAGATTAAATTGTTGTATTAAAGATCTTGAGGATATTGAATGCACAGATAGATTGTTAAGAATAATTGGTTGTAAATTCTAAAGGATGTCATTGTAAGGTAGTGATATACAAGCTTTGACATAATTTATTTAAGATTTGTTATTCAAAATATGATTGTGTTTCTCATCGACTTTGTAACCCAGGTCTAAGGCACTAGTCTAAGTATGAGTGTTGGTTATATATCCATGATCATTATTTTTTATATGATCAAATCCAGTTATGTTATTATAAAAATTTAATTATGAGATCAAATTTAGTTATGTTATTTGAGCATAAGGATTGGATATCCTTTAGTTAATTTCAAGAACTAGTTGAAATTCAAAAAAATAAAACAACAAGAACAATGTTTAAAATTTAGATTCTACATTGGGGTGCTGGCAAGAAGTTGAGTCCACTTTTTGGTCAAAAAGTGGAAGTGTTTTCCCTAATTTTCAGAATTTGACACATTTGACCTTAAAATTTGAAGCACTTAGAGATGGAATCTTGAAAAAAATAATTCATCATAAAATGTAGTACTCGGAGTCTAGTTTCCAAATATGTAATTTATTTCAATACCCAGATGCTACAAATTGATTTCAATAGGCGTTTCTGAAAACCACTGTTTAAAAGACTCTTTTTTACCACACCATGCACATGTACTTCATCCATATTTTGACCTAAATAATCATATTTTTTCTAAATCCTTTTGGGAAAAGATTTGTAACTCACTGCATCACGTTTTTAATAATTTTTTATTGAATATTTTTTTATTAAATTTTTATCAGCCATATTTGTCATTTTGAAAAATCATCATGTACGTCACACATAAGATGACCTAAACTTATCATTTTTTGATTTTTTTTAAATTTAAAAGAATTATCTGAAGTATATTTTCGTGCAATTCGTTTTACAAAAAAAAATAATAATAAAAAGTTATTTAAATAGTAAAAAACCATGATATTTCAAGTTTATGGACTAGTTTCATCATAAATTAATTGAAAAATAGAAAAAAATAATCCAATTGTAAAAAAATCACATATTTGAAATTTGCACTATCTCATCTATAATGGGTTTTAATTTTCGTCAAATCTTTTTGCAAAAAAAGTCTTCAAACATATGTCCAAAGTCACTATTTTCCTGTGACATTGTCAGGACCTTCAACATGCAAGTCAAACTAGGTCCAAAGCCTAGGTTCGGATCCCCAAGGCTTTTCTCGAACCAAAAAAAAGCCATAAACCCGACCACAAATTCAAATTTTAAGAAATGGGATCTCATTTTGTAAAGCGGGATCCCGTTTCCTAAAATTTATTATTCAAACCATTGAAATAGAAACGGGGTATCATTTACTATGGGATCCTAATTATAAAACGGGATCTCGTTTTTGTTTTTATCATTTTTTAAAATTTTATTGTCAAACTCTTACTATGAATTCTGCAATTTCACATGTACGACCAACTATGATAAATTCACCTAGTTTCTATCAAGTTTTATCTTTATAGGTCTTCAACTTGCAATTTGAATTGAATTTTTGAAAGGAGGCATCATTGGAACAGTTTTTTGAGTGGAATTGTGTTCATTTTCTACTCGTTTGGAGGAACAAAAGAGGAATACTTTCACTATTGACATTCATTTGTGCTTGAGAATTTTATAATCATGGGTTCACAAGCTCATAATGAGAGGAAAGATAGGAAGGCATTGACTCTTGAAGAAATTGAAGCAAGCGAAGAGAAAGAGGCAAAAAGGCAAAGAGATAGAAGAATGAGGATTGGATCAATGAATAATGTTGAAGCATCCAATTCCACAACTATTGAAGATAAAAACATTGAGGAGACCATGGTTGTAGATGATGCTGATTTACAAGAAGTCAATTTGGAAAATAATATGATTACACAAACTAGTCTTAGTATGTCTTCAAGTCCCCCTTTCAATGCTATGGAGAATGTTTCAATAGGCACAAATCTGGGTATGTCTTCAAATCCACATTTTAGTGGAATGGAATTTTTTTTGTAGAAGTTTTACAAGATGTTGGATTTAAGGATGTTGACATTGATAATATTCGTAGAGAAGAATATTTTATACAAATTGTTGAAAATGAATTTGAAAATGAAAATGAGAATCGTTTAAATGTTGAAAATGAAAATGAAAACTGTTTTGTTGATGAAAATGAAAATCCTTTTGTTAAAAATAAAAATGAAACCATTTTGTTGTTGAAAATGAAGATGAAAATGAAAATCGTCTTGAAGTTGAAAATGAAAATGAAAATCTAGGATGTGATGTTGAAAATAAATTTTTTTAAATTGAAAGTGATGTTTTTGATAATCTTGCTAGTAAGATTTCTTGGAGACAAATAAGAATGCATGCCAATAGATTATACAAAGAATTGTTTTATTGTAAATTTTTTTTATTTCAATGTCAACTAATGATGCAATTGATGAGAATACAAAAAATGAGAAAAGTAATGAAAAATTTAGGCATTTTTGTTAAACCAAGAAGAAAAGATCAATCACTAAAACATGTTATGTCTACTGTTGCTAGTGCCATTCAGTCTATTGGAAAAAATATTCAATCTAAAGATAATAATGCAAAAAGAAGAGCTATAACAACTTCTATAGTTAATAAAGCAACTTTGAATAAAAGAATGGTAAGAAATATTATTGAAACTCTAAAAAAACATCCTAAAACATTGCTAAGAGCGACAAAAAGAAGATAAAGTATAAAAAATGATCCAATCAACCAATGTTGGAGTTTTAGTAGTTGAATTTTTGAGGTCTAACATGGAATTAAATGTTGAAATAAAATCTTTGATTGAAAAATATTGGCATGATAATACTAGGGTATCATCTAATGCTAGAGATGTTTTAAAATTAAGAGTGGGGTCCAAAGTTCGCGATCCTCATCCAAAACACCTTTTAGATACAACACAAACTGAATTTTATAAAAAAAATTATGGCGATTCAGTGTTACTTGGTAATAATAAAATAAGTCAAAGGTCTTTTGAAAAATGTAAACCTTGGTATATAAAAATTAATAAGAAACAAATATCTTGTTGTTGTAAAAAACATGTTCAATTTCATTATTTTTATGATGTTTTTCAATATATACATTGTAGTTTACATACTAACATGATTATGTTGGCGTGAACCCCTAAACCTACACATGCACCAAGACAACAAACATTGTTAGTGTTAGATCAAAAATGCATACAAGAGTGAGAGATTCCCCATGAAATCCACCTATTCAAACTAAAATTAGGAAAATGAATAACATAAACCAAGAAACTTGAATTAAATCCTAATTAAGCCAATAGAGTGATGATCCCATGGGGGAATTGGTGCTAATGATGTGTTGCAATAGGCCATTTCCCAATTCCTATGGTTGCAATGATTGATGAAGAAATGGTCAAATCTCCAAAGAGATTTGAGCATAACCTTGATGCAAATGTGAAAATGATATGAGTGTATGGATGAAATGAGCAAAATTAGTTCTCAATTGAAGAGAGTAATTTTGCATGTAAATTGTGGATGAAGATTGAGAGGAGAAGTCTCCAATTTATAGATTCAAATATTGGAAGAGATAGTGGAAATAAGCAATGTGGGATAAAAGATAATCCAATGGCATTGTGCCACTTGTCCAAATGTGATTGGATGAGGAATGTGCAAGTTTTGGCCAATAAGCCAATAAATGTAATTAGGTGGCATTTCAAATTTGAGAAATGACATGTTGAAGAGGGAAAAATAATGAAGTTAATGTCACTTGGCTCAAGGCCAAGGACATGTAAGAGGCTTTAAATTCCTTGTTGGAAGGACCAAGTCCACTTGGCCTTTTTGAATTCAAAAGAGGAATATTCCCTTTTTGATGCCTTTTGAGGGAAAATAGAAGAATTAATAAATCAAAGTAATTGATTTATTGTGCAACTTGCATTCTCTAGAGGAATTTAGAGATTGAGATTAATTTAATCAAGGATTTGATTAACTTAATGAAGAATTAGGTGATGTGACAATTTAGACTTAGGTTTGTGGATTGATTTAAGTCAATAATTGAGAGGAAATGATTTATCAAATAGATGATTTGATTTATTTAATCAAGGAGGAATATGTTAGATTAAATCAAATAAGGTTTAATTTATTTAATTTAATATGAGGACTTTAGAGAATTTAATTAAATAAAATGATTTATTTAATTAAACAAGGATGCAATGGTTAATTAAATTAATTGATTAATTTAATCATTGAAAGGAGAAGGCTTAATCCAGTAAACGGTGATTTATCAAATTAAGGGATAGAATGTAATGAAATGCTGAGAATGTGATTTAGGAGGAAATGTTGTTAGTAAATCGGGATCAGGTATGCCAAAACGAAAATGTACATTTTCCATGTCTACATTTTGCCCCTCTTTGAAGCAATGTACCTGTTGCATTGATTCAAAGAATAAACTGTTGTGATCAAAGTTTGAAATTTCCTGATTTTTAGATGCCCCACTGCTGCCCCAGCGGAAGGATATTGCCCCCTCGAGAGATTAGATGAAATTTTTTGGATGATCTCACGAAAAAAAAGATGACAAGGTGCCTGTCAGGCCAGAAATGCCCCAGAATGCCAAAAAAATGGATTGAAATGCCAAAAGGGATGCAAAATGACTCTCAATTGGATGAAAACTAGATCGGGATACAAAAACCCTATTAAGAAGGTTAAATTTGGTCAAAAAACCCTAATTTTCGAGCTTAAATAGACCTCGAGGGGTCACTTTCAAAACATTTGTACTCTTAACCTTTAGAAAATTGACACTTGAGCTCTGAGTTTTAGACAAAATGGCGCAACAAGAGCTTCCCCTGCACGTGTCGGAGCGGGTACGAGTATATCAACGATCAGTCACCGCAGGACCCGTGGTATGTACCCCCATCCCACCTTTATTTTCTCATTTTACATGCACTTATTAGGGTTTAGGTACGGTCGGGTCGACATGGCACGATATTACACCGCGGAAAATTTCCAAACTGGCCTGCGCGGTCTTATATGGCACTGCATTCGCCTAAAGCGTCGCGCAGAGAAGTTAGGAACTAGGGATTTTTAATTTTGAAAATCGGTCGCTTGCTCAAACAACGCCGCGCGAGCCAAAATCTATCTAAGTCCATCGCGTGGTGCACTTTGCAAGTTTTTGCTATCTAACTCCGTTGCATAGCGCAGTTTGGAGACTTCCAAATAATGTCGCTTTTTGCTATTTCAAAAGCGAAAAGTGATACGGACAGCAATTTTTTTCTAGGGAAGCTGACGCGGTACCTTTCCTTGCGCAGGAGACACCCGAGGTTATTCATTCAAGGGAGCACCGATGGCCAGTACTGGAGAGATTGCAGGACATGCACATATTCCTTCAAGAGCAACTTGGGATCCTTAGTCTGTGGTTCGTTGCTTATGCTCCTCCTGTTCGAGCACATCTGGGTATGATGTACGCTTTGGCCGAGCGGTGGCATAGCGAGACCTCCTCTTTTCACCTTCCCACTGGTGAGGCCACTATCACTCTTGAGGATGTCTGGTGCATCCTGCGACTACCTATTCATGGAGAGCGAGTGATTTATGACATGGAGGAGGGTAGGGATGCCTGCTTTGATGTCACGGGTGTGGGCGAGCTCATACTCTGCGACGGTCAAATAGATCTGGAGAGGTACCGGGGTATAGCCCCTACTAACAACCTAATTGTGGCTGCCATTATTTTCGGCCTCGTAGCTCCAGATCGGCGTGGCCAATATCTCAGTTCGGGTTGCGGACTAGCATGGCAACAAATGTGCACTCGCCGAGTGTGCTTTTCATGGGGACCAGTACTATTGGCCTCCTTATACAAGGATTTGCATGAGTTTGCTTATTTGGAGGGTCGGGCTCTTGAGGCTAGATTGACTCTTCTCCATGTTTGGGTGTTTGAGCAGATTCCAGTGCTTCGCCCATTTGTGATACCGGTTGCCTTAGATATTGATGATCCTTTAGTGTGGCGGTATGGGGGGGCGACGATTCGCTTCACCCACATGGGTACAGACAGCATAGCTCACTAGCGGCGGGTTCTGGATGAGATGACAGTATTCGTTTGGAGGTCGTATATGGGTATGGGCCCATGGATGGATGATACAGAGCAACTCTTCTTTGCTCACCAGGACAAGTTTATGTAGGGTCGAGAGCACACTTTGATAGAGGGATACCTTCCTGACCAGGTGGCCAGACAGTTTGGGGAGGTGCAGGATATACCTGCTGCTCAGTATACAACTATCTTTGCCCACATGACAAAGGAGATAGCATGGGGACAATCCATTCCAGCAGATGAGGCAGTGACTTCGTTTAGGCAGTTGGTGGCTCGGCCATGGGCATATGATCAGGGGCCAACAGACGCAGGAGTGACTCCAGCGTACAGGGTATGGTTCAGGCCGCCAGTGAGATTGATAGTTTCAGGAACAGTGCTTCCATGTCGCCGGTCGAGAGGTAGGTCAGCAGGCAGGGGTCGAGGAGGTGTACCTTCTCCTCAGTAGTCACCTCTGAGGGATCCTGTGCAACATGTAGTAGGACAGGATGGGCAACCCCATATGGCAGGATAGGATGGACAATCGTATGTGCTCACACAACAACAACCAGTAGTATAGCCGGCTGGACAGCCAGTAGGGCAGCCAGCGGGGTAGCCAGCAGGTCAGCCAGATGCCCGTGACATATTGATTCAGCAGTTATAGGGGTAGGCATAGGTTCTGATAGCTGAGCGGGATGAGGCTCGACAGCGGGTTGCCATATTGAAAGCAGAGAGAGATCAGGCACGATCCGAGAGGGATCAAGAGATAGGCCGATGACGATAGTTAGAGAGTGCAACGTCCACATCCCAGGGCTGATCAGTTGATATCTGAGATTATAGGGATGCCATCAGAGAGGCCGAGTACTATCGACACCATTATCGACATGTAGTACCATCAGATCGCCGAGTGCCAGACTTTTCTTAGTAGACGGGGAGGTGAACGGCAGGGGCACATGGTGAGAGGCAGGATGGGGAGGGCAGCAGCCAACAGGGCCCGCCTCCCCTTTGATCACATGATAGCTTTTTTACTTCATTTTTGATATACGGGCTGTAGTATTTGGCCTTATTATATTATGTACTTGATGTACACCTGATCCGATTTGTATCATAACAATATTTTTTGATGATATATATATGAGATGATTCATCCGCTTATGATATGTTTGGTGCACATGTATGATATGCCAATGTATAATGCTTTATGAGATGTTTATGAGATATTTATGAGATGTTTTTGTCCTTTATGCAATGTATGTAATGGATGCATTTCTTTTTGTATATTTTTCATGTTTTATGGATGTAATGCATACTAATGATGGTAATGGATGCAAATGGTAACGGATGCAAATGATTATGTATGATGTAATGTTGTCTTAAGATGTTTAAAATAAATCTATATTATCCCTCATAACTCAAGACAATGATATAATGCCATGTGTTTTTAATGTTGATGATCATGTGTATGCAGAGTGTATGCATGGGCGATGTTTTGATTACTGTTATGATACCATGTTAGTGTAGAAGGAAGATAGAAGAACACATAATTAATGAGTTAGTTATGATGGTGATTTGCATTGCTAGGAATTGGGATTTTCAAAGGGTCAACTGCATTATATTTGATAACACACATAGGTACGATGCATCAAGGTATTAAGAACCAGGATGGCGTTGTACCTAGTGTGATGGACTTTGAATCATCAATCAAATAGGAGTATTCTTGTTCATACTTAGCATACGTACTTCATTCAGGATATAGTTCAAATATTCCAAACATCTCGGGCCAAAACACAAGAAAGCAAGCTTTCCTATGTGGTCAACAAGATACCTAAAACATCCTCCCTACAAACCAAGCAAAGCATGCATAAAAAAGTTATTTTACAAAAGTATCCAACAAGCATAGTAGATAAAAAAGATAATGATCATTGCCCCATTCCTTTCTCTCTAAATGTATTTTGTTTAGGCATCATCGAGAGGTCCTTGAAATGAGTGCAAAATAAGATAAGTCAAAAAGACCAAGACAAAGTAAACAAACAAGCTAATGTTCTTCATACCTCTAGCCAAGACTAATTAATGTGGGGTACCTGATGCTTATTTCCATCATAGGAAAGCTTCATCCTAGGACATGTAGTGATTAGGGTTTTAATGGGACTGATTTGGGTGATAAGCTGTTGATACTCTGAGTTGACCAACTTGCTTGCTTATTGATCTAGACTTAAGATTTTGATGATAAGGTGCTCACTTTGGAACCTATTAAACTTGCTTCTGACTGACTCACCAAAGGGTGAAGGTGACGATTGAATTTATTATGAGTGAGATGATCATGGGTGAAAGCGAGATGAAATGGATGCACCATTTTGGGTTTTTTCAGATGTTTTGAGGCTGTTTTTGGTATTTTCACTTTTTCAATGTTTTGGTATTTTCAAGATTTACAACAAATGGACTAACTTAAAGACCTATCCTAGGGCTCTTGAGAGCTGATCCATAGATTAGCCTTGCCTACGTTATATACGCAGAGACCACGTAGTTCGACTGATGACAGACTGACTTGATGATAAGATGGACAAACGGGTTGCCACTTTATTGCTTAAAGGATTGACTTAAGATGCAGACTAGATGGGCAAATGGATTGCCAATGCGATGAATGCCTAAGGACTAACCCTAACTGTCTTGGGGGATGATCAAATATCAACCTTGCCTACGTTCAAGCTCAGAGATGACGTAGTTCGACTAGGTGAAAGACTGACAAGACTCAATGAATTTTGAATATTTTTTGATATTTTGACATGTTTTTGGATTTTTGATGATTTGGAAGAAGATCTCGAGAATATACACAAATCCGATCCGATGCTAACATAGGAACATGCCCCTAGCGTGGTGTGATAGACTACTTCAAAAAAGGCGGGACAAACTGACTTTAAGAACGCCAAGTAGTTCCATGGTGGAAAATGATACGGACACCAACTCAGGCTATGGTATGGATGTGAGTGGGTGGGTGGGTGATTTATTGAGATGCGATGGACTGAAAGAGTCGTGCAAATCCTGGTAGATGGGGGGGGTGCTTTATTTACACTTGGTGCCTGTTTGCTAGGTTTTCACCAAGGTACTTGTCCAAAGCGCCACCGAAGTGGTTTTCACTAGAGGATGAACTTTTTCTTTACTATTTTCAATCCTATTTCTGATTTTATTTTTTTTTGGATTTTTTGTATTTTGTATTTTTTTTGTTGTCACAAAGACGCTTGTTTGCCAGGTTTTCATCAAGGTAACCATTTTTTCAGGACTTTTTCTGATTATTTTTGTATTTTTTGTTTTCATACCTTACAAGATTTAGGCATAAAACTTTTTGAGGTGAGAACTATTCATGGGCTCTTGCAAGGGTTCGCCTTCTGGTGTTGATAACTAATATGCTGTCGATTTGTAACTTGTAGTGATGACAAAGGGTCCCAACCAGTTGGGCTCAAATTTTCCCTTGCTATCTGGATTTGGCACATTCTTTTGATTTTCCTTTAACACAAGGTCACCGATTTGGAAGATGTGTTGCTTGATCTTCTTGTTGTAGCTCCTTTTCAGGCGATTCTGGTAGACCTGTAGATGATTTAGGGCATGCATTCATCGTTCATCTAGTAATTCTAGCTCATTCAGTCTTGTAACCCTGTAATCCTCATCCATGATGAGGTTTTGCAGTGATATCCTCAGTAACGGGAGCTCGATCTCAATGGGTAGAATGACTTCTAATCCGTAGACCAGGGAGAATGGGGTGGCACCTGTTCGCGTGCAGATGCTGGTGCGGTAGGCCCATAAGGCAGGATTTAGCTGCAGGTGCCAATCATGACCAAAGTCATTGACTATTTTCTTGATGATTTTCAGGATGGTTTTGTTCGTAGCTTCTGCTTGGCCATTGCCTTGTGGATAGTATGGGGGTGGAGAAGCGGTGTTGGATTTTAAATTTTTCACACAAATCACGAACGTCCTGATTCTTAAAGGGTGTCCCATTATTATAGATAATGGATTGAGGAACACCATATCGACAAATGAGGTAGTTCAAGATGAACTTGGATATTTGTTTTCCCATGATGTAGGTCATGGGAATTGCTGCGACCCACTTTGTGAAATATTCAGTGGCGGTGATAATGAACTTATGGCCATTGGATGAGGTGGGTGAGATTTTACCAATGAGATCGAGCTCCCACTGTGAAAAGGGCCAAGGTGTAACAATGGGATGTAGTTCTTGAGTTGGTGCATGAATAAGGTCTCTGTGTTGTTGGCACTTAAAACACCTTCTGACAAAGTTGTGTGCCTCTTTCTCCATTATCGACCAATAGTACCCGGTTCTCAGCAACTTTTTAGCCAAGGTCATACCACTCGAGTGTGAACCGCATGTGCCATTGTGTACCTTAGTTAGAGCAATCAAGGCTTCCTCTAGTTTTAAACAACGTAGCAAAGTTCCCTCGATACTTCTACGGAAGAGAGTCTCTCCTAGGATGACAAATCCTGAAGACCTTTTGACAAAGGTTCGCTTTAGGTTTGGGGTGATGTCAGTGGGGAGGATTCCTAACCTTAGGTAGGTGTATATGTCATGATACCAAAGATCACTGGGACCAACGAGTTCACATGCATATTCTGATTCTGGTACCTCGAAGGTGGGTACGAGAAGCTGCTCTACCAAGAATTTGTGTTTCGAGACATTGCGAGGAATATCTAGTAAGGATCCGATAGTTTCCATTGCATCCGCTACCCTGTTGTTTGCCCTTGGTATCTGCTCAAAGGTGATGTCAATGAATGTTTCTTTGAGGCTTTCTACCACCTTTTTGTATGGTGTGAGCTTATCATCCTTTGTTTGGTATTCACCGTTGACTTGGTTGATGATGAGCTGCAAGTCCCTGTAGACCTTTAGTGCCATTATTCGCCATTGTGATGCAATCTTGAGACCTATGGTTAAAGCCTCGTATTCTGCAATATTGTTGGTACAGGGGAATGCCAGTTTATATGATCTAGGTATACAGTCTCCTTGTGGGGTGATGAAGAACACACCAGCTCCTGATCCATGTTGCGTGTGAGAGCCATTGAAGTATAATTTCCAGTGGTCAGTTGCACCAAGGTTGAAAAGGGACTCATTTGGGAATTCTGATATGAGTGGGTTGTCTATGTAGAGGGGAGCTTCTGCTAGCTGGTCCACAACAACTTGTCCCTTTATGGCTTTTCTTTCTACATACTCGATGTCATGTTCGGACAATATCATTACCCACTTAGCCATTCTACCTGTAAGCATTGCTTTTGACAATAGGTATTTTAGAGGATCTATCTTGGCAATCAGCTTGATTTGTTGAGCTAGCATGTAGTGTCTGAATTTTTGAGTTGCAAATACTAGTGTTGGGCATGCCTTCTCTATTGATGTGTAATTGAGCTCATGGCCCACCATTGTTCGACTGATGTAGTAAATGGCTCGCTTGATTCCCTTTTCATCATGTTGAGCTAACAGGGCACCAAGGGCGGTTGTTGTTGCTGAGATGTACATAATCAAATATTTTCCTACAATGGGGGGCATTAGTACTGGCTGTGTAAGTAGGTATTCTTTGATTTTGTTAAATGCTTGTTCGCACTTGTCGTCCCACCTGAATGCTACTCCTTTGTGAAGTAGGTGTGAGTAGGCGATTTGTTTATCTGCTAGTTGTGCTATGAATCTATGGATGGATTGGAGTCTACCTTGCAATCCTCTAAGTTGTTTTAGTGTTCTCGGTGCTTCCATTTCAAGGATTTCTTTGACCTTTGCAAGGTCCACCTCTATTCCCCTCATTGAAACTATGTATCCCAACAACTTTCCTGATTGCACCCCAAAGACACACTTCTTTGGGTTGAGCCTAACCTTATATTGTTCTAGCCTGTCAAAGATTGTACTTAAAGTTGCTATATGATCTTGTCTTTTCCTTGACTTAGCCAATATGTCATCCACATAGTCTTCAACCATTTTATGGATCATGTCATGGAAGATCAACGTCATGGCTCTTTGGTATGTACCTCCTGCATTTTTCAACCCAAACGGCATCACATTCCAGCAGTAGGTGCCCCAAGGACATGTAAAGGTTGTTTTGTGTTGATCTTCTTTTGCTATTGTTATCTGATTATATCCCGAGAAACCATCCATTAGGGATAGCATCTCATGTCTGGCTATCATATCCACTATCATGTCAATGTTGGGTAGTGGAAAATCATCCTTAGGACATGCTTTGTTGAGATCTTTGAAATCTATGTAGATGCGGATGCCCCCTTTTGGTTTTGAGACAGGTACAAGGTTTGATACCCATTCTGGATAGTCGATCGGGCGTATGAAGCCAGCATCCAGAAGTTTCTGTAGCTCAATTTTGACGAGCAAGGCTATTTGTGGGTGCATCTTCCTTAGCTTCTATCTGACTGGTTTTGCTACGGGGTAAACAGCCAAATGATGAACCACTACTTCATGATCCAGACCTGGCATGTCAGCATAAGTCCATGCAAAATTTACTTTTCTTTCTTTTAGGAATGCCACCAACAGTTCCTGTTCCTCTGTTAAGAGAGACTCAACATAGAAGGTGATTTGTGGTTCTGATTCTGTTCCTAAGTTGACCAGGTTGCACTGTTCTGCTAATACTGTTGATTTCTCCTGATGTAGAGCAGTAGGGGGGAGATTGAATCCTTCATCCTCTAGCGCCTCCGAGAGGTTTTCACCATTGGATGTGTCCTTTATTTTTATTGTTTTATGGTTAGAGAGTGCCACAGTGTGGTTTTCACTCAATAACTTCGATCTTATTCTTGATCTTTTCCTTTTGTGACTGAAGGACTCAACCGTCTCCCCATAGTATGCTTGTGTGTCCAATGTGATGTTGAATCCTACCTTGTGATCCCCGCACGGGATTGTATCCCTTAGTCCCATGAATTCTGAGAGCGCCTCATCATTTTCAAATGAGTCTAGAATCGGTGGTCCCTGTTGGTCGTGATCGATGAGTTGGGGGTGCACTAAGGTGATTCGGTGGGTTGGTTGGTTTGACTCAGTTGTGGAGGCACTTATCATTAACAAGGTGGAATCTTCGAAAATCCTAGGGAGACCTGCTATAGTATCATCATCGTCACTACTAGGAACATCAATGATGTCAAAGGTGTAATTATCGAGTGGAATACCTAGGCAAACAGGTGGTCTAGGAATGGTTGTTGTTACTCGAGGAGAGGAACGGACTGCTCTTCTGGAAGTACCTCTACCACATACGGTTATACTCGGAGGAGTATACTGAAGGCCAAGGTTCTGCATTCTTCTTTTTACAATGATGGGCTCCAATTGTCCATCACTGTTTCTTCCAAGGCTCTCATTCTTGTTGTAGCCCATACCAAACATCATTTGTAACCCTTTGCTGGCTTCGTCCATGGGTAAGGTGGGAGTGGGTCATTCATCTTGGTAAAGTGTGTTCGTGATGTCCTCTTCATCCACATTTTCCCTACTGAGATCCCCCCAACGGTGGAATCCAAAGGGTTCTGCTCTAATGGTTCGATCAGGTGTTTGAACTGGCTGGGGTTGTCCATGCGACCTAGGAGATTGTGGTAACTCTCCTACAACAAATGCACTTCTCTTCATTCTATAGTTGCTGCATCCATTGTCTTCGATCATGCTTTTGATTTCAGATATATCTAGGATGGCGGATGTCTCTATCACAGAAGTGGAGGCGAGATTGGCTGGGTCTATGCATGAAGTAGATGGTTATTCATCATTTTTCGAGACTTGGGGGATTTTGTAAAACTTGGCTTCCAAGTTTTTGTAATAGGCAAAGGGTTCGGGATCCCCATATATAGTGATCTCCTCATTCTGATGTGAGAACTTGATGCATTGGTGGTAAGTTGAGGCTACTGCTTTCATTTCATGTATCCACGGGCGTCCCAAGAGGATGTTGTATGGTAAGTCAAGGTCGAGGACCTAACAGGTGGTTTCCATAGTTGTCGGCCCCATTTGAATGGGGATTTTGATAGTGCCTTGAGACACTCTTTCTTGGTCATCATAAGACCTTATTGTGATGCTTTTGTTCTTATTGATGGAATCCTCAGCGAATCCCAATTTCTTTATGAGTTTTAGAGAACAAATATTAAGGCCTGCACCTCCATCTACCAGGACTCATTTGACTTTCTTTTTGTGGATTAGGACTTGGAGGTGGAGCGCACGGTTATGAGATGGTTGTGGAGGGAAATCTTGATCCAAAAATGTGATGAGATTTGGGGTAACGATGTTACCCACCATAGCCTGAAAATGCTATGTGTCAAGGGTAGCAACAACGGTAGACGCAACTAGTGCTTCATCAAGGATCTTCCTATGGGCAGCGGAGATTTTGAGTAGTTCCATGATGGAGATTTGGGCGGGTGTTCTTTCTAGCTAGTCAATGACATTGTAATCATAGGGAATGGCCTTTGTATTGGAAATGGGGGTCTTAGCAGGTGCCCCAACAATTGTAACCTTTCTGCCTCATGTGGTAACTCCACAGTCATTGTTGGCTCCCTTGATATTTATAACAGTGACCATTTCGTCGACACATCCGACTATTTCCTCGTATACTAGATTAGCACTAGCATACTTTTGCTTGCCCTTATTATTTCCTTGGTTATTTCCCTGATTGTTCCCTTGGTTATGATTCACCATCAGATTCGTGTATATTTTCAGGTCTTGGTTTCCAGCCGGTTGCTTGATGTTGATGACTTTATCCTCAATTAGGTCTTGGATGATGTTTTTGAGTCTCATGCAATTGCCAGTGGTGTGTCCTTTGACTTTCTGAAAGTCACAAAGGAGGTTCTCATTATACCATGGTGGCTTGGTCATAGGTTTTGTGTACTGTTCGGAGTTAGAGATCTTGATTAGATTCTCTCTGACCAGCTTCTTCATTATAGACTCAATCGACTCACCAAGAGCTATGAATTTTCTCTTGGGGGGAAACTTGTTGCAGGGAGGTGGTCCTCCTTGATTACCCAAATTGTTGACTTGATTGGTGGAAGGTGGTTGTGGTTGTGCTACTACCGCATTAGTCTGCACATTGTTATGATTATGATTTTGCGGTTGATGATTTGGGATGTTCTACTTAGGGGCACTAATGACCACCTTAGCATCGACCATGTTGTCGTTCGTGATATTTTTGTTCCTTGACCATGTTCAAGGTTTATCATTGTAGTTGTTAGACGGGCAGTTGTCTTGCGATGGAGTGAATGTTGGTGCGCCTCCTCGCGCAGTAAGGGCTCTTTCGATGTTGAGTGCCTTTGGAATTAGTTGATTGTAAGACATGATGCACCGCATTTTTAGGTAGAACGCCAAGTTTTCATCCATATTGGCTATGATGGTGCAAACTTGTTCCTCTAGCATGGTCCACTTGCTTTGATTGGCTTTGGATCACCATCATTGCAAGAAGGATGCAAAAAACTCTCCTTTTCCTTGTTTGAGTGCCGACAGTTCTTCCAAACTAAAATCCGCACCCATATTGAAAGCGTAATTCTTAAGGAAAGCCTCTACAATCTCCTCGAATGCTTTAATGCCCATGGGTAGGCGAGAGAACTATTCCATAGCTGGACCAGTCAGGCTTCGGGGGAAGAGTCGCATTAGGTATGTGTCATCATATGCGACCTCCATACAGTGCACCTGAAATTCCCTAACGTGGTTTTCAGGGTTGCCTGTTCCATTGTATTTGTCAAATTTGGGGATCTCGAATCCCTTTGGGAATGGTACCACGGTGAGACTCCTATCGAATGGATAAGGGCACAAATTCCCTGGTGTCCTTGTGGTTTTTCCTGCTTGTAAGTCCAACACTTGCTGCGAGAGCAATTTGATCTATGTTGCGACATCCTTGCTTGGATCGGGAGGTGGGATGAATGAGTGGTGAGGTGTTGGAGGTTTCTAATGGGTGGGGAGAGTACTAGTCGGCATTTTCTGCGAGCTTGGTTGTGTGTTCAAAGCCTGATGGTATGCTTGCATTTGCGTCAACAACGCTTGTTGTTGATCTTGTTGTTGTTATTCCAACAACACTTGTTGTTGGTCCATCTGCTGTTGTTCCCATGAAGCCTGTTGTTGGTCAATCTGTTGTTGAGCTAGTAACGCTTGTTGTTGGTCTAGCTATTGTTGTGCCAACAAAGCTTGTTGTTGGTCGAGCTATTGTTGTGCCAATAGAGTTTGTTGTTTAGCTTTTTGTTGCGCCTGAAAGTCTTGCAGGGCTTGTTAGTAGGCTTGTAGATGAATCACTTGCAATTGCGCTTGGTACTATGCTTGTGCTTGAGCTTGCACTTGCGCTTGGGCTTGTGCTAGAGCTCACGCTTGGGCTTGGGCTTGGGCTTGAGCTTGAGCTTGGGCTTGAGCTTGGGCTTGAGCTTGAGCTTGAGCTTGGGCTTGAGCTTGTGCTTGAGCTTGGGCTTGAGCTTGTGCTTGAGCTTGAGCTTGAGCTTGAGCTTGAGCTTGGGCTTGCTGCTTTTGCTAAAGTACTCTCTGTTGGTTGGCCTTTTGAAGGGTTTCAATTAGCGTGATGAATGAGTTTGTCATATTGGCCTTTGGTGGAATTGGTGGTGGAACATGAATCATGCCAACCGTCATGATGGGTGGAGGAATTGTGGTGGTGATTGGGATTTGGGTTGCTGGATGGGTGGTTGAGATGATTGGTCCTTGAGATGGCATGCTTTGGGATATTTGAGGACCAATTATGGTGGTGGCTTGAGTGGTTGCCACTTGTTGTTGTGATGATGTGGGCGAGAAGAGGGAATTGGGCGTGATGCTTAGATTGCTAGGCTTCGAGACCTCATCGATGTTGAGAGGAGGAAAACCCAATTCAAGAGGTGAAGTAGTGGTAAATGGAAACGGGGGAAGAGGTGGAAGGTTACCTTGAAAAAAAGGATTTACAATGTCAGTTGTCTCAAACAAGTTTTCTTCTTCAAGCGGTAGAGAAGTTTCTACGTTTGTTTGGCAAGCTGGTGTTGCACGGAATGAAAATGAGCCCACGTGGTTGTGGAAGGTGAGTGGGATGTATGGGTGGGATGGATTTTTCAGAATAGATGTAACCGATGCGGTGGTGATGATTGCTTCTTTGTTAGCCACAAGGCGATGCCTTTGTAATTCTTGGAACATGGCACTCCCTTTGTTCACATTCGGCGCGGATGGTGTGATGGTCGTTGTGGTGTAAGGTATTTCTTGATTGACATTTGACATTGGGGATGCACTTGGAATAGACATATCTATACTAGTGCTTGCATCAAGATCGGGAGGGAATTGGACCCTTCCTTTTGCTAGCATATTTAGGTATTTGAACATAGCGCTGACAATCTTGTGGTTCTCTGGATTTTGAACCACTTCCATGATTTCAGATTGTGTCATCCCTATGTCTTCATTTGTGAGGTCCTCTTGATGACTCTCCCCTTGAGGATTTTGTGATGATAAGGGAGAGTTACTTGGGGGATTACTTGATCCCGCTAGGTTTACTTCTGAGTCCAACTGACTCATCTCCACAGAAGTTGGTATTTCCATGATATTCTCCATAATCTTCTTGTATTGAGATCTTCTTTGGACCATAAAAAATAGGGACTTGTTCAATCCTAATTTTTTAGGCCCAAAAGAGAAGAACTAGGAAAGCTAAAAAGATAAAAAATGATGGAAATGGTGATGGGATAAACGGATGAAATGAGTGGATGAAACCTTTCGGAGAACTTTTTGAAGGGGTATGCTAAACTGTTAGGACTTAGGTTGGTTGTGATAATTTGGCTAGATGCGTCAAGCCAAACAGGATTTGTTTATGAAGTTTTTATTCCCTAGGAAGTTGCATTATCCTAGGGGAACTTGCACAAATGGATGAATTGGCTAAGTGTTTTAGGCCAATGTAATTGTGAACTAATAGACTTTAGGAACTTGTGTTATCCTAAAGAAAATTTCATCCAATGGTTGAGACTATCTTGGCTAGGTGTGTTAAGCCAAGATAGGGGTGTTGATTTAGCCTTCTAAGTTTAGCGTGATGATTGTTTTTAGAGTTCCCAAAAAGTTTTGATGATGGAATGAGATTTGGTTGGTGGAGGAATGAATGAAAATGACAACTTTGATCTTGAACCTTACCCTAGACACAACTCTCTCTACAAAACCTAGGTATTGAAGAACATGCTAGACTTCCTATGGGAGAAAAGCAAACCTTTCAAAAAGTTTGGGATTTTGCTGACAATAAAATGCATACAATGCGGGGTTATTCCTTGGGGCTTTTTTGTAAAAATTGTATACAAGTCTTTCCCTTACTTCAAGGAGCATCTCAAGGTGTTGCTCATGGATTTTTAGACTAACTTTCTTGAATTTTGGCTCTGGGATTTTGATCTTGCGGGAAATCATTGGAAACAACACACATGAAGTTCGATTTGTCTTTTTATCTTGGTTTAATGAAATTCTTTTTATCCAAGACACTTGCTTGCTTAGGTTTCAAACTATATGTCTAGTGTCCCACTTTCTTTCTTATCCCACAAGGTCCATTATGTGGAAATCGAGGAAAATGGGGCAAGTTCCCTATGTTTTAACCTTATTGAAGACAAATGACGATAGAATCTAAATAGTTAGAAACCTCTAAGGACCAAATCCATAGGGAAAGCAAGAGTGTTCAAATTCATCAAAAAGTATTTGTCTCTTCAAAGGGGTTTGAAATTTTGAGGGCTTTGTGGATGTTTGTTTCTCAAATTTTTTCAAGATCAAGCAATGTATTTCTTCCAAGCACTTTTACACTCCTAGGTTGATGAGGCAATATCTTGTTGGGTTCCCACTTGGATAAATCCAGTTGTGCCTATCTTGTACGAATGGCTAAATGCTTGACCACACTGGCTCCCCTCCATGACACTCACTTATTCGGGTCAACCAAGCATTAGTACCTATGAGTCTCCCATAGCATACTTTCCATTTCCACAACAAGACCACATGTATAATGTGGGGTGGCTTCAAAGGACATGACCTTTTGCACCAACAAGATAGACAAGGTTTTGGCCTTTTTCTAAACAATGGGTTTTAATTCGGGCATTCCGTTCATGGGGGATTATCCAACATCGACGAGAGTCCATTGCTGTCCATCTCGTCGAAATAATCCTTGTGATATTGGCCTTTGTTCCAATATCCACACTTATATCCCGGGTGGAAGTCGCTTGGCTTTAGCGTGTTCCCAGTTGGGTCGTTCCCTTGGGTGAGTACTTTTTCCCACAAGGCAGCCCCTCTAAGATAAACAAAAGTGAGCTACCATATTTCGTCATTTACACAACCTTTGTTGAAAAACAAAGGGGAAAACCTCTGCAATATGTCGTGCTCACACTCGCATGTTTTGTTCAATTTTAAGTGCCCAAATTGAAATATGGAGGCAATCTTTTTAACAAGTTAATATTACCAAAATATTTTTGATTCTCAAGATCACAATGAAGCGCGAGAGAAGCGCATACACACTTTAGATAATATTAATTTGTAAAAAAGATTGCAAAACATGAAAAACAATGGTTCATTTTAAACCTCAAAGCAATAATGACTTCTTTTTAAGCACCAAAATAAAGTGTGAGTTTGCCTTGTTCAATTATTACCTTTTAAACCAAATCTAGTGTGTTTGCCTAAAGTTATTTTTAGCCCCTTGGCAACTTTTGAAAAAATAAAATTTGATTGTTCTTTTTAGAGCCCAATGAAAATTTTAGTGTCCTAAGATCAAAGATTTTAACAAGTTTCTTAAAGAGTGTTGAAGAACACTTAAGTGTTTAAAAACACTTTGTATGAATTAGCATGGTATCATGAAAATTTTTGATTATACTTTTTAAAGCCCAAAGTAAAATTAGTTTTCCTAAGGCCAAAGATTTTTAACAAACTTTCTTAAGAAATGTTAAAGAACACTTTTAGTGTTTAGGAACACTTTGGTTTTGTGAACATGATATCTTAACGCTTTCTTCCTTCACTCCAACCTGCAAAAATAACAGAAAAATAGAGAGCAATGAAGACAGGAAATCAAACTCAAAGGTTAAAAAATCCTAAATTTAAAAAGCACGTGTCAATTTAAAAAATTACTATCTTCCCGCGGCGGAGTTTGGAAAAGAGGTGGAGTTTGGAGAAGCGGCGAAGTTTGGAAGACAGGCGGCGCTATATAGCGCCGCGCGGGTGACTTTGGACGGTGCTCTGCAGAGGCAGAGAGCACAAAAGTGGCGGGACAGAGGTCTGTGGTGCAGTTTGAAAGCGGCCTGCTTTAAAAATTTAAAATTTATGGGCAGGAAAGGTGTCGTAATGGAGTTTGGAGGAGGCGCGGCGCAATATAGTGCCACGGCGGTGAAAGCGGCGAAGTTTGGACCTGCATGACGAGCTTAGGAAATTTAAAAAATTGACAGGTGGGAATCCGTGGCGGAGTTTGGAGAATTTAACGGTGGGTCAATATGGAGCCGTGAAGCTAAACGCGGCGAAGTATTGCGCCGCGGAGCTAAAAGCGGTGCGATATAGCACCGCGCGGGCTAGTTTGCCTGTGTCCCACAAAAAAAGTTAGAAATCATGGAATTTGAAAACGTGATTGAATTTTTTGACTCAATGCCCTCCTTCTAGCACCAAAATGTGAACCCCTAAACCTGCACATGCACCAAGACGACAAACATTGTTAGTGTTAGATCAAAATGCATACAAGAGTGAGAGATTCCCCATGAAATCCACCTATTCAAACTAAAATTAGGAAAATGAATAACATAAACCAAGAAACTTGAATTAAATCCTAATTAAGCCAATAGAGTGATGATCCCATGGGGGAATTGGTGCCAATGATGTGTTGCAATTGGCCCTTTCAAAATTCCTATGGGTGCAATGTAGATTGATGAAGAAATGGTCAAATCTCCAAAGAGATTTGAGCATAACCTTGATGCAAATGTGAAAATGATATGAGTGTATGGATGAAATGAGCAAAATTAGTTCTCAATTGAAGAGAGTAATTTTGCATGTAAATTGTGGATGAAGATTGAGAGGAGAGGTCTCCAATTTATAGATTCAAATCTTGGAAGAGATAGTGGAAATAAGCAATGTGGGATAAAAGATAATCCAATGGCATTGTGCCACTTATCCAAATGTGATTGGATGAGGAATGTGCAAGTTTTGGCCAATAAGCCAATAAATGTAATTAGGTGGCATTTCAAATTTGAGAAATGACATGTTGAAGAGGGAAAAATAATGAAGTTAATGTCACTTGGCTCAAGGCCAAGGACATGTAAGAGGCTTTAAATTCCTTGTTGGAAGGACCAAGTCCACTTGGCCTTTTTAATTCAAAAGAGGAATATTCCCTTTTTGATGCTTTGTGAGGGAAAATAGAAGAATTAATAAATCAAAGTAATTGATTTATTGTGCAACTTGCATTCTCTAGAGAAATTTAGAGATTGAGATTAATTTAATCAAGGATTTGATTAACTTAATGAAGAATTAGGTGATGTGACAATTTAGACTTAGGTTTGTGGATTGATTTAAGTCAATAATTGAGAGGAAATGATTTATCAAATAGATGATTTGATTTATTTAATCAAGGAGGAATATGTTAGATTAAATCAAATAAGGTTTAATTTATTTAATTTAATATGAGGACTTTAGAGAATTTAATTAAATAAAATGATTTATTTAATTAAACAGGGATGCAATGGTTAATTAAATTAATTGATTAATTTAATCATTGAAAGGAGAAGACTTAATCCAGTAAATGATTATTTATCAAATTAAGGGATAGAATGTAATGAAATGCTGAGAATGTGATTTAGGAGGAAATGTTGTTAGTAAATCGGAATCAAATATGCCAAAACGAAAATGTACATTTTCCATGTCTATAGTTGGAATGTGGTATTAATATTCCACCTGAAACAATAAGGGAGTTTATATCAAGTTTGTTTTGTGAAATATCTAATGGGAAATTATTTTATTTAAGTTCATGTATTTCTGGACAATGCACTAGTCGTGGAAATCTTTCATTCTTAAGAGTTTGCATGCATGAAAGTGTTGATAATGATTTTGGACAATTTCTGGATGTTAAAATATTTAATTAAGAATGTTGAGTATTCTTTAAAAGATGGAAAAATTGGAAATCATTGTGATTTAATTATAGAAAAAGTTAGTGTACATGCATTCATATCATAATTTAAGAGTAAGATTGTACCAAAATTTGTCAAGCACTCTCAACATGTTTGATGGATTGATGGCCAATTTCACACATTTAGAAACATATTTCCAGTTGGTACTATACTATCAGTGGTTGATTTTGTGGAAAACTATACCCTAGCTCCGCAAGAGGAAATCTAATCACAATATTATAATTCAGTTCAAGTGACTATGTTCATATTGTTTATAGACATGCAAATGATAGCACAGAGGATGATAGACATTTTTTGAGGGAGTATCATTTCTATTTGAGTGACAACCGGTTACACTTGTCAGAGTTTCTTCAATACTGTTTCAATATATTTTATACAAATTTAAGAGCTTTGGAATCCAGATGACAGAACATCTCATATGGTAAAATAATTTTATGTGACAGTTCAAGAATGATCGAATATTTTACTGGTTAAGTAGGGTTCACATGGAACATAATGTCCAACATATGTGGAGTTTTTTTGAAGCTGGAATGGAGAATATGATGAAGTTGGTGTGTGTGTTAAAAGAATTCTTGCTAGAAAACAATTGAAATTTGAGGATGTAATAAAATTTAAAGATGCACGTGGGATTGTGGATTGGTGCAATACAAGATTATCTACACCTGGTTCAAGTGAGTACTCTATAGTTCGTTGATTATTTTGGTTGGTTGAACCAGAGAACATTCTACATAGACTTGATTGTGAGAAATCAATGGATCTACTAAATGGTATTCATTTAAGAGTTTGAATGTAAGCACATGGACTATATGGACAAGGGAGCTAGCATGTTTTTGTTAGTTTTGTATTTTAGGATATTGGTAAGCATGTAAAGATACATAATGGGTTGAAGAGTGGAAGCAAAGATTTTTGACACCTACACAAGCACACAATCAAAATGAAAGAACAATTGAAGGCAATTATCAAGTGTTCACATCAGACGACTATGACCATATTTCAGACCTTGTACAAGAAGGTAATTTAATTCAATTTATTTCATTTTATTTCACTTTATTACTATTTTTTAATACTTTTATTTATTTATATATATATATATATGAATGGATGTATGTAGATTGGTCAAATTATATGGACACGTACAAGTTATTAAATCAAATTTTGTTTGCAGGACATGTGTATGTTGTTGTTGTACCTGAGGGGAATGAAGAGGAAACATAATATTGGTTGGCTTGTTGTGGGGATACTAAAAATAAGTTAATAGCACCTCAAGAAGATGATTATGGGTATCATTATCCAATAGGTACAGTGATCCCCTTAAGACATCCCCTTAAGAAATTTTTGATAACAAGTCTTTGATCCCCTTAAGAATATTTTGAGAACTTCTTCAAGATCCCCTTAATCAAATTTTGAGGACTTCTTTGATGATGGCTATCATGTTATCCAATAGGTTCAATGGTGGTTGTTGGCACTTGGCTATGAAAATACCTACTAAGGAATAATAGTTTTCCTACATTCGAAGATTATGAAACACATAAGAAGATTATACACTACTCACATTTGGTGATGGAAACAAATATAAAACTAGCCAGGTATCGTGGAAGACCTACAAATAAAGATCTATGGACAATTTCTATGGAAGAGCATGAGACAATCATAGATGTGTTGCAAAAAAGAGAGGATGCAGATGGTATAATGGAATAAGTAAATACAAATAAATATAGTTTTAGTTTCATATTATCCTTTTAAATAAGTTAAATACATGTTTTGATATTGCTTGTGTTTTATTATTTGAAATTGATTTAAATTTTCTTTTTATATCCTTAATCCATCATCACATACTTTGAAACAAAAAGGAGAGTCCATGCAAATTCAACCTAGACAACATGGAATACTTGGTAAAAATAGTAATTATTAGTTAAATTATATTTAAATATATTTTTTGATTATATATTGATAATGCTTGTACATTAATAGTTAAAATTGATTTATTATCCTTTTTTGTATCCTTAAGCCATCATCACAATGATCTCATACTTTCAAACAAAAAGGAGAGGATGCAGATACAACCTACACACATGTGTGGAATACTTTTAAATATAGGTATTTGAGTTGTGTACATATAGATAGTTTTATATAAATTAAAATACGTGCTTTGATGATTTCATTGATATTGCTTGTATCATTTTGATATCAGGTGGTGTGAAGACCTACTACATTTCGAGCACAAGTTTCAGATTTTCTTGAGATGGCATAGCCAAATTTTGTAAACATTGTTTTGAGTTGACATATGTATACATACATAATTACACAATTACACATTTTGTATAAATTTGTATACATGTACATACGTAATTATACTCTACACTTTTATGTATCAAAATCAATATTCTATATATTTTGTTTGTTAAATGTGCATTTTTTCCTACTTTGAAACTTTAAATTTGATTGTATAATCATTAAATATCATGTATATTATTTTTAAATTTGGTTGCCTTGGGCAGCTTCACCAAATTTTGAGAACTTCTTTGATCCCCTTAAGACGTTGTATTAGGACCCCTTAAGACATCCTATTAGGACCCCTTAAGACATCATATTATGACATGAATTAAATAAATATTGACACTATTTAAATTGTATAGAATTTGATTGTTATGATGAGTCATCCTAAATTTTAAGTTAATTATATCAATTACGATTAAATATGAGACATGTACTTTGAAGTATTTTATCCCCTTAAGATGTCCTATTAGGACATATCCTAGATATTTATACTTAATCATATCATTTGTTATGATGAGTCACCCTAAAGTCTAATACTTGTTTATATCCTAAATATTTATACTTAATCATATCATTTGTTATGATGAGTCACCCTAAATTCTTATACTTGTTTATATCACTAAATAATTATACTTAATTATACTTAATTACACTTAATTATATCATTTGTTATGATGAGTCACCCTACTTTGAGACTTTAGACTTGATTGTATAATCACTAAATATCATGTATATTATTGTTAAATTTGGTTGTCCTGGGCAACTTCACCAAATTTTGAGAACTTCTTTGATCCCCTTAAGACATCATATTAGGACCCCTTAAGACATCAAATTATGACATGAATTAAATAAACAGACACAATTTAAATTGTATAGAATTTGATTGTTATAATGAGTCATCCTAAATTCTAAGTTAATTATATCAATTACGATTAAATATGAGACATGTACTTTGAAGCATTTAATCCCCTTAAAACGTCCTATTAAGATTTATCCTAGATATTTATACTTAATCATATCATTTGTTATGATGAGTCACCCTAAAGTCTAATACTTGTTTATATCCTAAATATTTATAGTTAATCATATCATTTGTTATGATGAGTCACCCTAAAGTCTTATACTTGTTTGCATCACTAAATATTTATATTTAATTATACATAATTATATCATTTTTTATGACGAGTCACCCTACTTTGAAACTTTAAATTTGATTGTATAATCACTAAATATTATGCATATTATTGTTAAATTTTGTTGCCTTGGGAAAATTCACCAAATTTTGAGAACTTCTTTGATCCCCTTAAGACATTTCATTAGGACCCCTTAAGACATCCTATTACAACATGAATTAAATAAGAATTGACACTATTTAAATTGTATAGAATTTGATTGTTATGATGAGTCATCATAAATTCTAAGTTACTTAATTATATCAACTACACTTAAATATTAGACATGTCCATGAAACAATATATCAAAGTACAACCCATGAAATAAACTCCATGAAACAATATATTAAGTCCGTGAGAAACCAAATATGTAGTCCATGAAATAATCAAATACAAACCATGAAATCATCTAACTCATAGTGTCTCTATAATCAAGATACCTATCACACCACGTGGACTACCTGAATGACCTGAACCACTCTATACAAGAGAAAGAAAGATGAAATCAAATGTAAGACGATTAAAAATGATTTAATGACAATTTAATTTATAATTCATCATAAAATTAAATTAACATGATATCTGGCTTTGCATGCTTTTGTGCACCTGGACCTATCTCTAAATGCTCTAAATCAATCTACATATACAAGAGAAAGAAAGCTGAAATTAGATGTAAGTCTAGTTTTAAAATGATTTAATTCAATTTAATTTATAATTTATCATATTTAAATTATACCGAAACAGGTTGTGCACCCTTTGTTTTAGGACCTGTCTCTACATGCTCAGCTATAGGATGTGTCTCGTGCTATAAAAGAAAAATAATTTAACATGTATGAGCATATATATATATATTAAATTTTAAATTTAATTTAAGTTATTCACAATGTAATTGACTTTAAATATAATTCAAAATTTAAATTACCATGATATCTGGCTACTTTGCATGTCTCGGTTGAGGTGATGTGGCTTGATGAAGACATAAAGTGGCAGTAACCAAGTCCTACAAGGTCAAATTTAAAGCACACATACTTGAATTAGGTTAAAATATATATATTCAAGTGTGCACACATTGTGTAGAAACTTTTTTAAACCACCTGAGTTACCGCCAAATCACATGTTTGTCCAATCCCCATTCTCATTGTTGTTTCAACCTAGAGATACATATAGACATAACACTTATAATATTTACTTGTTCATGCACATTTGATATATAGTGAATTCAAAATTCATAATTGTAAGTCTAGTAACAAGTTAAATAATTTATAGTATAAATGTACCTGCACCTAATGTGAGTCACTCGACAATGGATGAGGCTCGACAACCCCCTTAGGTGGAATTGACGTGGAATTCAATTGAGTCCCCTGAACCAAATTAAATATTTAAAACATATGTTCATGATTGAATTACAAATTAAATTGTTAAGTTAAAAAATTATTTCATATATAATTTAAAAAATTAAAATCAAATACCCCATAAGGGTTGTTGACTAGAATTGGTGTCGACATATGTACTTGAGGAGCTGATGATTCCCCTATGGTTAGTGTCATCTACACCAAACATTTTGATTGTTAAAACATTACAATTTTTTTGATATATATGTTCATTAAAATTCTTATAAATTCAACATGTAGATGCATATTTATACCTTTGTCACACTGTCTGCAAGGTGATGCTTTACAGTAAGAAATTATATGAATGAACTGATGTGACCGAATGATCCACCAGAATCTCCATGTCCACCAGAACTAGGTGTAGCCTGATCAACTCCATAACATAACTGATGGCAACTAGTACATACATGGGTTGTCGACACTCGTGGAGTGGTACTAGGACCAACTCCATAGAACAATCCTCCATTATCGCGGTCTCTAGGCTCCCCGGCTGCCAATGTAGAAGTATTCTCATCAAGGTTTCCTTTGAGCGTACTCAAAGATCCTAAAGTGGATATCATCGCATGTTGATGCACAGGTGCATGAATGGTAGGAGAAAGAGGAGTAACAAGAGGTTGTACATGCACGAGGCTTTGGGGATCAACCCGTGCCCCTAACCTTTGTTGTGGCATGCCACCACCAACACCCTAAAATGATTTAAAATCAAAATAATTGTGCTTTTTCCCCAAAACAAACTCTACATATAGTTTCCTCAAAAAATATAAAGGGACCTCCAGATTAGCATGTGGTGGATGGTCAAATACCATCCACTATCGCTACCAAAAATTTGCAGTCATTTGTGGATGAATGCACCACCTCATGGATATTCTAGATTTAGTTACAGGAATGGGTTGTTCAATGTTAGGGTTGATAAAAAAAGGTGCTAGATGGAATTTTGTTATTTTTAAGTCCAAAAATTATTTATAAGAGAGACCATTTGAATAAAATTGTCTCATATCATCCCTATCTCGTTAATGCCTATCTAAGTCAGAATCAATAGATTTGATGGCATCAACAACTTTTTTCATTGTAGATACAAAATACCTCACATGTGGTGGAATCAATGCTTCATTTTTCATAGCGTTGATTTGATTCTGAATGGATGCAACATTTTCATTGATCCATGCTCGCAAACGAGCCTCGTCAGATCCTACAGGTGGTGGAGTTGGGATGTTATGAGGTGGAGGGGGTAGAGGGGGAGGTGGAGGTGGAAGGGGTGGAGGTGGAGGTTGATGAGGAGGTGGATTATTGATATCATCAATATCAAATTGATCCATGATATATATAAGTGAACCTGCATTAAATTATACAAAATTAACAAACAAACTTACAAAATTATAAGAAATGGTTAAATTTTAAATGTACATGCAAATTTATTTAAATAGGATATACATACATATACATACACATACATATATTGATTCAACTTGAGCATGTACATAAAAATTTCAAAATTTAAGATACATACATTTTTAAAATAAAAAATAGGATTGTAGTGTCGAAAAATATTGTCAGTAACATTTTCACACTTTGGGCCCTTGTTAAATTGAGCTTGATGTTGCCTTGACTTAGTGTTGTAATGTGATTAACACACTCATATTAGGTCTTGGGCCCTTTTGAATTAAATAAACTTAATCATGCCTTATTTTGAGTGTTGTAAAGTAACACACTTTCACACTTTTCTAGGATTGTCATTAATAATAAGGCTTTTTTATGCTTTAATTGGCCTTATTTTGCATCCACAAGCCTCATTTAATGCATTTTTTCGAGGATGATCCCTACACAAATCAATATCCAATCATAACTTAGGTATTTTCAAGTTGTGTGGCCCATATTTGGTGGTTTGGGACTCGTTCGTCATCTCGGGCGTATGAGTCCCACTTAGGTTTTTGGGTCTCGATCTCGGTTTCACACCTTTATAAGCATTTTTGAATTTGGTCCCATAAATTATGCCTAATGGGACTCATTCACCACCTTGGGAGAATGAGTCTCGTGTGGCCCAAAATTAAAATTAATTCAAATTTTTGGTGGGATTTTATCCTCCTAGATTTGATGTTGTCTTGTAGTGTTGTAATTTTGGGAATTCTTGCATAATTAAGTATAAATACAAGCTTCTTTCACTCATTTTACACCTAGCAAGTTGAATGAGTATCCTTATAGAAAAGTTGAGTTCACAAGATAATTCAAGTGTTTACAAGAGCATTTAAGAGCATGCAAGGGTGAATTATCAAGCATTCTAGAGCATTATTCAAGCATTAAGAATCATGTCAAAGATTTCATGCATCATGTTTGTTTTTGAGCTAACAATTGTGATGTAGGTTTTTATGATTCAAGCTAGCATTTCATTCAAGATCTATCACTTTCAAGCAAGAGTCAAGATCTACATCCATTGGAGCCATTTCATACATGTTTACAACACTTCATTGCTAGGGTTTGTGTCTGATTTGCAGGTTTAGGTTGAAGATACATTGAAGAGTAAGTTTTCAAGAAAGTTGTCAAAGTGCCTAAAGTTGTCACCTTGCATTGGAGAAACTTGGAGAAATTCTACAGGTTGCAAATTGGGGTTTTGGATATGGAAATAAATCAGGAAGCATAAAGCATACCTTGAAGATCAGATTCAAACTTTAAAGCTTCAAAAAACCCTAATTGGATTGATTCACCAATTCTGGCGTATGAGTCCCAATTTAGGACAAAATTCATATTTTTAAAGATTCAGATACCCATTTTCTAGATTCTTATTTCTGCACAGAAACCTAGATCTAGGACCGATTCACCCAACATGGCATATGAGTCTCAATCAACATTAAAGTCATAATTTCTAGAATTTCAAAGCCTCATTCAACCTCCTTCCGTTTTCCAAGTGCACACATTCCATCTTGTAGCTTTTTGTTTTGTTTTACATACTTTTCTAGGTCATTAAGTGAAGCATTGCATCAAATCAAGGTTCAACATTTCATCTTGCATTGCACTTGTCTTTTCAATTCTTAACTTGGTGGTGAACCCTCAGTAGTTTATAATCAGCCCCTAGGACAACCCTATTGCAAGATCTCTTTCTCCTTTGCATTGAGATCTCTAGGGTTATCCTTCAATGAAATAATTGGAAAGTGGGTATGCTCTATGTCCTAAACTATACGAAATAATCCTAACATCATTTTATGTTGTTTCAAGGATGTATAATACATGCATACATCATTCAAATTTACCATGTGTACATACAAATTTCAAAATTATGCAATTTTAATAGATGTACATACTAAAAAATAAACTTAAAGCATTCACAAAAAGCTCATTTATGTCTAAGGCATGCAAATTACATTTTTCCAAAAAGAGAAATTATGATAGTAGTCATAAATTATACTATTGTAAATTCATCACTAAATACTATTATATTCATAAATTCATCACTAAAAACTATTCATTCCACAACCAAATTCATAAATTCATCACTAAAAATATCCATCCAACCAAATTCATAAATTCATAAATATAAGATCATTGTCTTAATAAAGTGTTGCAGCTCTCTACTGCATCTCTTCATTTCTTTGTGTTTTCCTTTTCAGAATCAGACTTTCTCCTCTCCTCTAGCCATCGTCGATGCTCATCTAAGACCACATCCATGGACCTAACAACATCGACAACATTTTGCATCGTAGATGCAAAATACCTCAAATGTGGTGCAATACATTCTTCATTCTGAATAACGTTGATTTGATCTTGAGTGGATCTAACATTTGCATTGATCCGTGTTTGCAAGCGAGCACCATTGGATTCAAGTGGTGGAGGTGGGGGGTTATGAGGTGGAGTGGGTGGAGGTGGAGGTGAAGGTGGTGGAGATGGAGGGCATGGAGGTGGATTACATATATCGTCATTATTGAATTGATCCATGATCTCTAAGATATAAGTGAACCTACATTATATATTTGTAATTTCAAAATGTAAGATACATGTTTAAAAATCCCATTAAACCATTCAATATAAATGGCCTAATTGAAGATAAATGATAAAATGTGTAAGCCTCATTTATGTCTAAGGCATGTTACTTGAATGAAAAAATAATTAATTGTTAATGTGATGTGAAATCTCAATTTAAATTTGCATTAAAGTAGGAGAAATTGTGTTGGCTTTTAAAGGGGTCCTCGTAGGATGGCTTAAGGGGAGTTATGAATTAAGTTCCTAGGACAAAATTACATGGCTTAAGGGAATACAATTTGGTGAAGTTTCCCAAGGCAACCAAATTTCATTAAGGTCCTAGGAAAAAATGAATGCTTTAGGGTTTAGGGTTTAGTGTAATAGGATGGCTTAAGGGGATCTATGAATTAAGATCCTAGGAAAAAATGATGGATTTAGGGTTTAGGGTAATAGGATGGCTTAAGGGGATCTATGAAGTACCTATCCTGGGACAAAATGACATGGCTTAAGGGAATAAAATTTGGTGAAGTTGCCCAAGGCAACCAAATTTCATTAAGGTGGACTAGGATAAAATGAATGCTTTAGGATTTAGGGTTTAGAGTTTAGGGTTTAGGGTTTAGGGTAATATGATGGCTTAAGGGGATCTATGAATTAAGGTCTTAAGAAAAATGGTGGATTTAGGGTTTAGGGTAATATGATGGCTTAAGGGGATCTATGAAGTAAGGTCCTAAGATAAAATGACATGGCTTAAGGTAATTAAATTTGGTGAAGTTGCCCAAGGCAACCAAATTTCATTAAGGTCCTAGGACAAAATGATAACTTTAGGGTGTAGGGTAATAGGATGGCTTAAGGGGGTCTATGAATTAAGGTCCTATGAAAAAATGATGGATTTATGGTTTAGGGTAATAGGATGTCTTAAGGGGGTCTATGAAGTAAGGTCCTAGGACAAAACATTTGATGGCTTAAGGGGATAAAATTTGGTGAAGTTCAATATAGTGCTTCTAGCTTTAACTAATTTTTTTTACATCAATGTCAAACTACAAATAAACCGTAAATAATGAAGCACTATCTTTCTCAACTCTACGTGTTTACTAAAAGTTAATATTTTAAAGGGTCTTCAAAAGACCTTGCAATGTTCTATAATTTTTTTATTGGTTGAGCTATTCATGATATAACTACAATGTTAGTTACATTTTGAAACATAAAAGGCTTCCAAAATGAGTTCCCCTTAAGAAATGTCATATTAGGACCCCTTAAGGCATTAGTTTAGGGTTTAGGGTAATAGGATGGCAAGTAAGGGGGTTAATATTTTTGATTCATCACATATGCAAGAACATTAGTTTATGAATATTTTTGAATTTATGAATAGACTGACTATTTCCCTATATTACTTCTATGATCGATAAATTAAGCACACAACTATAAATTAGCCCACTTTTGACAATTTAGGATAGTCTCTATGGTCTACCCTTGAATTTATAGAAATGCATATATTTAGAGAAAATCAAAATGTGTCTTGACAAGTTGTTGTAGCTAGATCTTAAAATTTGGTTATTGAATCCTTGATGAGTATTGGTAATTTATATTCCTTCCCTAATCGTCTTCGAATTCTATGAATAAAAGGAGTGGAAATTTGTAACCTATGACCATAGTTGGATTGATTTTCTATCTAGATCAAGGCAATCATCCATAGTAAATTTGAGGATTGTTAGGCATTCAAGCGGGAAAATGATTCATTTATCCTAAACTAGCTACATTATTCTTGGGAACGAGGTCAACAAAACCCTTAAGAGATGATTCAATGTAGATTTATTTTAAGAGTATTTTCCCATATAATTATTGAGTAATGATCTTTAACTCGTGGACCAAGTTTTATAATGCTCTAGCTAGATACCTTGCAAACATGGGTTTGAGCTTAGGCTTCACACATATGTTTACTCATTGAAGATTCATAAAAATAGAATATATATCACTACCATATAAGTATATGAGTGATCATAAAATTATGGTGAGGTCTCTACTCTTCTAGTGAGGAAATTTAACTATCTACTCAATTTAACAATCATGGTTTAAATTGTAACATATTATGGCAAAGTATCATGTTCTAAGATAGTATGAATCATAATAGATGCATAAGGCCCATATTATTAACTCAATTAAGGTACCACATACAATTACCCTTTAATTGGCCATTAGAAAACGGTATAAAACACCAAAGTACATGTTAAATATTTTTCATTGGAAGGTAAAAATAATAATTTAACATCTCAATAGAACATAATGAAGCATCATAAATTGCATGCATACATTTAGATCTATTAATTTATCATGTGGTAATAAATATATAAACTAATTTCAATTATAATCCATAATAGAAACACACAATTTATATCAATTCTAATGATTGACTAGTCCCACAAGTAAGGTTTAACATATCGTTTTCTAATCTAATTATATCTATGTTCATAATGTTTAATTGATTGTGTCTCAACATGTCTCTAACTTAATGAATACACGTTTAAATGTATAATATTTATCAAATCCTATTTCATTATCAATATCAAGGACCCTAATTTACTATGTATCAACATAAATCTATGGAATAATTTCTTCCATAGGCATGCCTACGTACTTGTCTCCATACAATGCAAATGAAATTAAAAACATAAAGCGATGTAAATGAATTTTTTCCATTTTCAAATATTGAAGCTTGAAATCAGGGTTTTAAAATGCAAAAAGAATTGTTTGATTTCAATTTAGGGTTTTCAAATGTAATTTTTTTTGTTTGAATTCAATTTAGGGTTTCAAGAAGCAATTAGGGTTTCCAATGCAATTTTTTGTTTAATTTCAATTTAGGGTTTTCAAATGTAATTTTTTTGTTTCATTTCAATTTAGGCTTTCAAAAGCAATTAGGGTTTTCAAATGCAATTTTTTTGTTTCATTTCAATTTAGGGTTTTCAAAGGCAATTTTATTTGTTTGATTGAACAATTTAAGGTTGATTTTTTTGTTTCTTTTCAATATTTGAGGGTTTCATTTCACGTTTTTATTTGATTTCTACAAATCACCATTTCTTTTATTACAGGCCAAAAACTCCATAAATATTGAAAAAAATACATACTAAAATCTAACTTTTATTAAAATTTAAAAAATTTAAAAAATTTGGGTTGGGCTCACACTTGGAGGTTGTTGTTGCTCTTCCTAAATCGAGATCCTATGCGCACAGGTGAAAATGATTATTGTTTCATTTAAAAATAAATAAATAAATACCATTACAAAACGGGATCCCATTTTTTAGTTTTTTACAAATTGGGATCTCGTTTTGTAAAAAGTGGGATCTCATTTCTTGAAGGTCGGCTCAGGACACCATTACTAAATGAGATCCCATTTTTAAAAAAATGGGATCCCGTTTAAATTTTAGGCTCAAGACCCCGAACCTAGATGGGATCCCATTTATTAAAAAATGAGATCCCGTTTCATTGAAGCCAATTTCGGGTTTTTGTCTAAGGCAGAAACTTCCATGTTTTGTGGACTCATCTTCTTGCATTTACCCATTGGAACAATGGAAAATAGTAGTACGTTAATTTATTTAATCTGATTCATAATTTCATGGAATACAATATAAAATGTCATCAATGACAGTTTGGAATATTATTCATGAAATCTAATATAAATACTAGAAACTACTAAATCCCATGTATTTTCCAATTCACCTCCTAGTCCTCACTCTAATGATGAGATTTAGAGTTGACTTGACTATGAGTGTGGTCTTCATTTTCTTTACCTTGCATATGTGCGCTTAACTACATCTCAAGTTCAATATTCATTGTGTCATTGTCATTTGTCCCACTACCACTAACATTTGAAGTATTGCACAACCCTCTTCTTTCACATATGGACTTCCAAATTGTGATTTCCCTTTCAAAAGGAAAACTTTGGATATCGTAACTAGTTGTATACATCCTCAAGAAAATTTCTAGATTCTTGTCTTGTTTGTTTCTTATCTTTGATTTCAAAAACCACAATGCACTGAAAACTCTCTCATCCTCCACTAACCCCAATCTCATGGTTTGACATTAATCAACAACTTTGAAAATTTCCAATAATGAATCACACAATATTTCACACTGACCTAAGGTTTCCCAAACCCTTTTTATTGATCTCACTTGCATGATATTATTCATGGAGTCAAACTATACAATCATATTTATTGCAAAATGACCAAATTGCTCTCTAATCTTAGTTTCATTTATAATTCCTTCTATTTTATGTCCATTGTATTCTATATTTTTTAAAAAATGTTCAGCCAATGTAGTTATGTTCTTATGAAAATAGTTTGGTTTACAGTGGGATGGGACCCAAAATTGAGGATACACAATAGACATGGCTTCAATTAGTTCATCTCGAGGGAATCATTCTAGAATAGCTAAGGAAAGAGATTTTGCAATAGTTTTTAACGTAGTACTTATAAATTTAACAATGTCGTTAAAATATTCCTTTGTAACTAAAGATTCTCTAGTAGAGTGCTTGATCATCATGGAATAGTGCATTGGTATCTCAAATCCACGTACAAAGGCACATAACTCTCTGCTTGCATTAAACTATAATTTTTTAGGACTGCTCAAATCTATAAGTAACTGCTAGTTTATAAATTTTGGACTTTCAAATGGATAATCTGATAGATATAGATTATCGAGGGTCATGCATGTCATTCTACGTAGTTTACTATATTCATAAATATGCATAGTTCTTTCTTGGGATTTTTTTCACAAGATTGTTCATTTCATCTAGCATGAGGAGAAGACCAGATAAAGTTAAGAGTGTCTCTATATCACTTAACCTATGTAAGAGGTTAGGAGCTTTATTTGTTGTGTGGCAATGTTCATAAGTTACTCCAATCAAGGATTAATATTTTGAAAAAAATTATTTGCATTGGTCCATGCAAGGATATCCATCTAGTATCAACATCCTTAAGAAGCTTATTTCCTATTCCACAAATAGTTTGGGACTTTAGCAAAAGTATGAGTAGAGCTTGCAGACTAGATTTTCAACTTTTGATACTGAAGGAAACTTTCTTACACTTTTAAATGCTAAATCCATTATGTGGGTCATGTAGTGAATGTCAATCATGTATGGTGAACAATTATTTTTTAACTTTATGCAAAGACCATTCCTATGACCTTGCATTATTGAAGCTCCATTAGCTTCTACACACTAGCTTTTTGACAATTGTGAATTCATCCATACCTCCAATTTTATTCAAATATTTCTTAACTAGTTCAAATATATTTTGTGATGTCGAACTCTCCTTTATTTTATGAACACACAGTAGATGATGTTGGCAGACATGTTCTTGTATAGTATACACATGCATACATACCCAAGAAGTATTATCTACCAAAGTAAATTCATCTAAATATAATGCAATGAAGATTGAATCTTTTATTTTTCTTGTAAATCTTATTTTTCTACCTCCACAAAACAACCCTCCCATTCCCATCCAGATTTTATTAACCAATGTGTGCTAGGAAAGTTAGGAATGCCCAAAAAAGATAATAAATTATTATATTCTAGGTATTCTATAATGTCAAGTTTTATTTGCAACTTCTTGTCCATATTATATTTCCAACAATAAATCCTACACTTTCATTTTGTTGGAGGTTCATCTTTGTTTGCATTCTCCACTAGTTCAATGAATGGGTACTTTGACACCCAATTAGTCTGAAAATTCCATGTCATATCCCACTTGCACCCTATTTTTTATTTGGCTTTTCTAAATTCCTTTTCCTTGCAACAACATCATCTACGACGTCGACATTATCATCCAAGTCAATTAGATCATTCTGGCTTCCTTGGGTATCCCTTGGAACATCTTTTGTGGCATTGCCATCCTCATCTAACTCAATTAACTCATTCTAATCTTCCTCAGAGGTATTTTATTCTTTTTTAATATTTGGTGCAAGAGTTGGTGTAGTTCCATCTTGCTCTGATGTACCAGAAACATTTCGAAAGTACAACTTTATGGTAACTCTACGTTTTGGGTGTTTCGATGGCCTCCCTTCACCACCTTGAGGAGTCTTACTCTTGTTCCTTCTCGACATCTCTCATAAAATAAAATCTGCCAAAAAATGTCTTCTTGTTTAAGAAGGAATCACATAATATAGATCTCATTCCCTACTCAATATCATCTTTAATAAGATTGAAGCAAGAATGGCAAAGAGATAAATAATCTTATAACACTATGAAGAAATGATCACTTACCTTTAGGTTTTCACTGACTTGCTATTCGCTAATGCAACAATGTCTATAGTTATAATTTTGTAACTTGCATGTGATCAAGGTTCTGAATCGAGAGCTCACAAGTTTAGAACTGAACAAAATGTGTAAAAATAAATCAAAGTTTCAATTATATTTATATCAATCCATATTTGGTGAATTCCACGAGATTTTTAAATGTTATAGTAAAAATTTGGTGAATTATGTGTGATTATACAAGATACATTTAAATTTTGGGCGAATCGAACCTTGACAAAACATATATGTTATAATTTTCAAGTCGATTATTGGCCTACGTTAGTATGGAGTTATCATAATATTGGCAAATGGGTCCTCATACGCAATTATTTGTAAATTTTATTGGCGAAATGGGTCCTCACACATAGTGAACATTTAATGTTGTTGGTGAAACATATCCTAATACACAATGTTATTTTAATAGTATTGATGAATATGTGGGTGATATAATACATGATTCTGAGATTCCAAATGAAAATATTAATTAGACCATTAGAAACGTGTAGTTTGTTATGGCAAAATTATTAATTACATATGCCTCATAAAATAAATTGATGGCGAATTAAAATGCATCTGATCGATAATTCATAAAATCCAGGCGATTTGGCCACCCCGTTGGTTGCAATGTATTCACCAATTTCAAATTGGTCAATATGAATTATTTGTTAATTTTAAAGATTCGCCACTAATAAAATCCTTGTTGCACAAAAGAGAAATATAATATGAAATAATTTATAAATACTTGATAATAGATGACAATAACAATCCACTTCGACGGAGAAAACCTCCAAATATCTTCAATGAGAACACAATTCATAATCTCATCATGAAATAAGACTCAATACCTCCTATGTATACCTTGCTTATGCCTAGGATATTACCTAGACTAACTTAGATAACAACCTATACGCCCTAGGCTGTACTAAATAACTAAATAGCGATACAATAATGATAATATGACCAATTAAGAGTTAATATAACCAAAATCCAATTACTCATAACCCTATGCATACACTAAGATTAAGGGCATAACATATTTGGATGTATGCCCCTCTCTTATTATATGGGAAGTTTGAAAGGAGAGGAACATTAGATTTTTTTAAGGTAAATAAATATCTCTAGAGGATTTCTTCATAAAATTGGAAAACCCAATTACTAAAGTTGTAAATAACGTAACCAAAAATTGAAATCCTACTTCCTACACATTCACAACCTGGGATGGCAAAATTTATAAAAAAAATGGACTGGGCTTGTGCCCCCCTATTTATGGGGCAATACAAGATTGTTTGGTTGATAGATCTAGTGTAGATACTCATTAGATCATATTGAATGATGGTTGATTCAAAGTCAATTTTGATAGTGCTTCATAAGGCAATACAAGGAATTTTGGTGTTGGATGTGTCATAAGAGACCATAAAGGCAAGATCATTGCCTTAGCAACCCATAAACTTCTAGATGGAATGAAAAATGAAGTTGAATTTCAAGCTACTAAATTAGGATTTCAATTACAAAAAAATTAAGAGAATTAATATTTAAGGGGATTCCCTCAACACCATCAATGTGATATGCAAGAAAAAGATCATGAGCTAAAAATTGGCCAAGTTTATCACCCCAATTTGGGATTTGTTCAACTACTCAAAAAACTTCACAACTAGTCACATTTGTAGGGAGGTGAATTACATGGTAGATAGGCTAGAAAATACCACTATTAACATGCAAGTTAATAATGTTGCCTTAGGTGCTATGAATGGTTGGCATGCTTTGGCTTGAATTTGGTAGTTTGATAATTTAACTTAGCACTCTTTCTTCAAGTTCAACTTATTTTTTGTGTGGTGGGGGACACATGGATGCCTGTCATCTCCAATTTGAGGGGCGTAATAATGAACTTTAATTACTCATGTTAAGTGATGGATTCTTTCTCATTCTTATCTATGCGAGATGATGTTTGTGGTAGTTTGAGGCCAAGGGATTATGATAGTTCCCCTCCTCGACATCAATAGTATATTATGATGGCTTATGGTTGTTGGCCTTGTTGGAATTATGGACTCCATGATTTATCTCATTGCCAAGGTTAGATAAATTGTATTCTTGGGTGGAATTTTTAAGATATAATTAAACAAATTATTTAGGTCTAAGCCTAGTATTAGACTTCCATACAATCACAATGGTCTTGGGAAATGTTTTCTTGGCTTCTTGTCATAGGTACCAAGTTAACTCAGCTATTGTGTCTATGCTTGTGGTTGTCATGTTGGATCTTGGGGAGAAGGAGTGTGTGTATCAGGGTACTAAGATGTTAATTAAGCAATTTTGGTGAAGGGGCTTGAAGAATATCCTAGTGGATGTGATTGTTGGTTTGGGGCTTCACCAAGACATGGGCTTCCCCCTTTCTATTCTTTTATATTTCAACATCCCTTGAATCCCATTCATCATTTGTTTTGTGGGTGTTAATGATGTGGCTCAAAAATAGAAGTCTTGGTGGGGGTTAGAATTTCTTAAATTGATGGTTGGCATAGAGAATTTCGATAATGTTGATTGGTCCTTTGCTCTACACTCTACAAATTTTGAGCCATCAAAGGATGTGGCTCCTAGGTATGAAGATCGAAAGGTTTAATATGCGGTCTCTCTATATACTATGTCTAGTCTATTAGCATAATATGTAATAGATATTTATTGGTTCTTTGTGGAGGCCATTTTTGTACTCTACTTTTTTGAAAATTTTAATGTCAAAATTACCAATCCAAAAAAATTGCAATAATTATTTTAATTGCATGCTAAGTATAGTACAATAGTAATACTACTATTTACGTACTAAATATATTAACTATTTTTTTAATTTTAGCACTTATTATGTACTATATTAAAAAAATATCAATGTTAATATTAGGTATTCACTAATTGTATAATAATTATATCTCAACTTAAGATTTAATATATTAATTGTATACTAAATATTCAATACCATTAATTTTTTAATTTTATTTTTCAATTTGTATGTAAATGAATGGTGTATGTTGATCCTTCCTTTGTGCTTGTTGTCTCCTTTTTTCTACTCCCTACTCCCCTTCCCCCTTCCCTCTACATCCTTTTAAGGAGAGCTATTTGCAATATATCCTAATTTTATCCTCTTCTTGATGGTTGGTCACAAAGTGTGATTTGAAACATCGATACAAAAAGTATTACATGGTTTTATCCAAAAGCATTCTCTATCAATTTCATGGAATGTGGAAAGATTATGCCTCTAATGGATGAAAATAAATGACTTACTCTGAATCGAGAGAAAAACTAAATGTTGAAAATAATTATTTGTTATTATAAATGGTATTCATATGAACTCAAATGTGGTGAATCTCGCTAGATTGTAAATGAGTGGATGTAAATGTTAGACAGTTAGGACCACGTTCAAAGCATTGATGATAATTCCAAGGTGAACATAGCCCAAAAGAATATGGATTTTGAATGGTTATGGTGAATACAACATAAAATGGAAACATGTGTCATAAATTTTAGTCAATCAAACATAGTATATTGCCACAAAATGGTTTGATGTAAATGATTCATAAATAATTGGAGGTGACTCAACCACCTTTGAACCAACTTTGGTAAAATCTTGATGATTTGGCCCTCCTTACTCAATAAAAATGGACTTGCCAATTTAAATAATTTATCATTTGGTGAAGATTTGACACTAAATTTAGATCTTTGGTGGGTGGGAGGACCCAATGATCAAAAAAAATCCTTGCCTGACACTTGCCATCTCAACTAAGAAATGCTCAAATTACATCAAGTGTGCAAGATTCTGAACCAAAGGATAGCCAATATTCATTTTTTTTATTCTTATGTTTTGACTATATTTATGAACTTTAAACATATAGTGTAGATAGTTGTTTCCTTTTAAAGACTATGATTAATACGGTTATTTTATTTTGAGTCTATGAATAGTGTTAACATTTTCTTTTTGAATTCACCTCTTATCTTATATTTCATCTCCTAACTTCACTAATTTAATTTTAAGACACAATTTTATATTATTTATTATTATTTTTTAAATGAGTATACCAATAATCTAGAAAAAAATTAATCATATTGTTATACCTAAAGAGTTGATTTTAGCATCAAGAAAATTGGGACATTAGCTTGGAAAATCCATGATAAGTAGCAAATTCAAAATGAGCGAATTACAATATTAATAAGAAAAAGAAAAAAATACACAATATTACTAAATGAGAGCAGGTTTCCAGAATGTTTTCCGCAGGTTCTTGTATAGGTATACCAAGTATCCGTTTTATCACGCCAAAATAAGGAAAAAGTGGTAGACAGTATTAATGACGACTTTCAACGTCACGGGAAAGACTCTTCTTTAGTAGCATTTGGTGCACCTAATATTTAAATAACATAAAAAAATAAATTGACAGCTCCGTGAAATTAGACCATGAACTTTCTAGATTTCTCGCACTGTACAAAGTACACGTAAATATGCAAAGAACATTCTTCATCATTCCAAGAGCAAAAGAAAGATTTACCTTTTAAAGGGTGGCAGTGCCCAACGACTCACAAGCTTAAAAGCGATTCATCAACAACTAAGACACTCGTGACTCATGATCATCATGCTGGGGCCCACCTTATATGATGTCATTAGGACGACGTGGGCCCATTACAAGTCAGCGTCTGCTTCCTTTCTTCATTGGGCGTGTGGGACCCGCTTCTCACGATTTCTTTGGCCGCCGGCGCCTCTAAACTTAGGCGGTGGGTCCCACTATTATGTGTTTTGTGGGCCCACTGGTACAAGCATGAGGTAGTTATGGAACTTTAGCATTCAACTCTATAATGGTGAAAATGTGTTTTCGGGTTTATTTTGGTTAGGTTTCTTTTAGTAGGTATAAATTTTGAGTTTTTTATTTATTTTTAGGGATTAGTCTTTAATTCTTATTTATTATTAAGATTAATTTTCAGTCTTAAATTTATTTGTTTTTCATTTTGGATTAGATCTATAGTTGATTTAGTCTAGTTGTATGAATAATATTTGAATACTTAGGATTCAAATTTCAAGAGATTCATTTGAGCATCATCAAAATTCTTACATCTTCGTGAATTATTTATAGACATACATCTATCATTTTATTTGGATTTCTAACTATAAATAATAGTGTGTTTTTTTGTGGGGTATTATCATTCCTCACTCTTTAATTTAAAGTAGATAATGAATACTTATCTTATTTATTTATTTAGTTAACCTTAATTTATATATAAAAAAATTATTCTCTCTTTGATTTTTGTAAACCCCTTCACTCCTACACTTCCCATAAGGTTTTGTTTTCTATTCTATCATAAGCCAGTTCCTTAGAACCTTACAAAACTTTTTTTTAGTTAAGTTCATGTAACAAGGTTTGACATAATTATTTATTAGAAGTAAAAAACATATATATTAAGAAATTAACAAGTGATTAAATTAATTGATTTTATAATGAACTAAAATATTAAAAGAAAATTTATTATTAAAGATTATGTAACATAGATAAAATAGCGTTGCACAATAAGATGGTTAAATCTAATCTAAACATGCATAAATCTAAATCAAACAACAAAGAACAAATTAAATGAATTAAAAAGAAAATAACGTAAAACATAGAACAGTCTCACCGAATATCAATCCATTTCCTCGAATTATCTTGATTGTCCTTCTCCATTTTGCCTTCTATAGTATAATTGCCCTCAGATTTTTATAAGTGTACAAGCATAGCCTTCATGTGTATATGTGATAATAGCAAAATATCGAAGATTAACAAGTTATACTTCCAAAAGTAAAAGTCAGTCAATTTATAGAAAGCTGGTTTTCGAACGATCAGCTCAAATTCAAAAGAGAGATCAACGATCGAGATTGTTGAATGTCATGCGATGTGAGTTTTGTGTCAGTTAGAACGTGGGTTGGAAAATTCTGCAAGATAAAGATTAAATTAGAATAATAATTTAATCTGGTGTTAAGACTGTTTTAAAATATTTAAGAATAGACATTAAGATTAAATAAATGATTTAACCTTCAGTTGAAAGTCTTCGAAAATAGAAGAATTAGACTTTGAATGAAAAGGATAAAGTTAGAACTTGGAGAATGATATGTTTGAATGCACACATGAATTAATTAATTAATTAAAAGTATTTAATTAATAAATATGTTCATGCATATGAGTTAGAACTAGTTAATTGACTGGTTGTGATAGAGAGTCATTTTCGCAGAGATGATCAGATATCGAATCTAGAGATAACTGACGTATTTAAATAGATCTTGAGTCAGATGGTGAGTGAATAATTAGTTAATTGAATGATAGAAGAATGTGACAGAAAGAATTAATTATGAATTCAATATTTATTTAATTCAACATTCGAAATTAAAATGATTTAATTAAATAAATAATAATTTATTTAATTGACTGAAAAGGTTAATTGAATAATTAATAATTTGAAAATAATATTTAATTATAGTCGAAATATGATAAGAGGTAAATTAAATAATAAATTATTTAATTCAGAAAGAGAATTAATTAATTAGCAACGTAATTAAATAAATATGATTTATTTAATTAATCAAAGTTGAATAAGGGTCATAATGAATTAATTAAATAATTAAAAGGTTAATAAAAGTTGAATAAGGGTCACAATGAATTAATTAAATAATTAAAAGGTTATTTAATTAATAGAAGAAAGATGTGTTTAGGAAGTAATTAAATAATTAACATTTTTTAATCATGACCATGGACATTAGAAAATTATGTTGAAAGTGGCACTCGCAGGTCTAGACCAATTTTCAGTGTCTATAGTTTGCCCCTCTTTGATACAATGACATTTCGGTGTTGTGTCAAAGAAAAATTAATCAAAAATATTCCCCAGTGAAAGGGAGAATGACAAGGAGGCAATGGCATGCCCCCTCGAGAGGATAGGTAGGTTCGAAGAACGTGAGTGTGCTCTCGACATGGATAAGAGAACTAGAAAATGGAAAAAAAAAGGATAAAGGAACATAGATAAGGGTGGTAAAGATGCAAAAAAGAAGAAATGTTAGAGCGAAAAAGATGATTAGTACCATAGAAGACATGGATTAAGCTTGGAAGACTGGATGTTAAAAGACTCTCGAAATCTTCAATATTTTGCCAAATCATAAAAGGCTTTGCACTTCATCATCATTGGGTGGGACATGACACAAATGGATAATACGCACCATGATATGAGATAGACCAAGGTATACAAAGTCATCCACTTGCTAAAACAAACAGTTGCAGATAAGGAGTGTCCAAACTCATACTAAGGGTCAAATTGCCCCAGTCTTTTTGTCAAGACAAACCACATACAACAAACAAAGAAAATACAGGTCATGAGATGTCATTGCTCCTCTAAATCCTTCATGGGACATCCTCAAGGAAACTAGTAACATGACTCAAAATCCAAAGTTAAAAGATAGTTTACAAACAACAGTCAAAGGAAAAGAGTCATGAGACATCCTTGCTTCTCTAAATCCTTCAAGGGACATCCTTGAGAAAGCTAGTAATCAGACTTATACAAAAATCGATAAACAGATAAGACAAAATAAGATATAAAGTCAAAAATTCAATAAAAGTATTTTCCAAAACTTGATCTTGTGTGATTGTTTAATGTTTGACATAGCCCGATGTGAGGGATGACGCATACCATATAAGACATTGAGCCTGGTTTCGACTTTGTAATCATCTGTGTAAGGCATGACAAAGCCTGGTTTTAGAATGACACGTGTCGTATAAGATGTTTGAGCCTGATGACGTTGATGCGAAAAACCTACATGAGGCTATGACGATTAACGATGCCTGTTGACAAGAAAGACATATCTTGCATAAGACATAAGTTTGACTACTTTGGCAATTTGTTTGATCTGACTTGATGACATTGCTAACATGTTTGGCTTGTTGATGCGTGAATTTCCTTGATGTTTTGATTGTTGTGTGTGTGTGTTGATAGTATATGGCATGATGTACCCTAAAGGACTGACCTAGTGTAGCCTCAGGGGCTCATCGATTGATGGCCTTTACTACATTGTACACGTAGAGACCTCGTAGTTTGACTAGACTTTGACTGACATAACTGATTGAAAATATGTTCCTAACTTGATAATATGATGTGTGTGATAGTGAATGTGATAAACCCTAATGGACTGACCAATGCGGCCTCGAGGGCTCATCGATTGATGGCCTTGCCTACATTATACATGCAGAGACCTTGTAGTTCGACACGACTAATGACTTTGATATATATAAAGAATGAGTCATGATTTTATGTGTGTGATACATGACAAACCTAGACAGACAGACCTAATGCCTTGAGGGTACATCGACTGATGTCATTGCCTACGTCTAGTCACAGAGGCAACATAGTTCGTGTAATGTCCCCACTTTAGCAGTTGACCAAGTGTGTGTGCGTTAGCCTTGTTCTACATGGTCCCAAGGGCTAATGAAGGGTTTAAGGGGATCCTAGAGTGTTTTGGCCTAGTCATTTCCAGTTTGGGGCAAAACGAACTTGATTTACTTAGTTTCAGGCATACTTACTATTTTTAGTAAGTCAGCAGGACACAGTGGAGACCAATTTTGGTGATTGGATTTGATACTCCTCGGTGAGAGCTTTCCGACGAGCTATCACTCACATTATTCGGAGTCCGATTGCTAATATATTTTAATGCCTGAAGTTTTATTAAAGTAACATTTAATTTAATTGTAAAATATTAAAGTGTTACTTTAATATTTATTTTATGGGGATGTGTACCCAAGGGAGACATAAGGGGATATTTTAATATATGTTTTATATTGCACATCTTTTATCCCACATTTCCCATGAGAGTTGAGTCGACCCTTGGAAATAGAATAAAAGGAAGCGTTTGTGGCTTCATTACACATGTTGAATATGAGAAGAAATTGGTGTGCGAGTTGTAGATCCGTTCTTGGCATTAGAGGACGTCTATCCTCTCTTGTGACATTCTAGATGTCATTCCCTTGGGGTTTGGCCTTTGGAATCTATTGCTATCAGCTCCATTAACAGGCAGATTGGGTGCATTTTCAGCTACAAGCAGATTGGGGTTTTCGTTCTTATCTTCCTCTCTACTTGTCCGATGCTTATGTCACTTTGAGGGAATGATTTCAAGAAGATATTGAACCGTTTGAGGGTAGATTATAACAGTACTGTAGCATAGCACTATTCATGTTACTGTAGCACGACACTATTCACGCTACTGTAGCGTGACACTATTCATGGGTACTATTCATACCACTGTAGCAGCAGATTTTGTAAACATTTGATGAAACGTTATAATGCTGTAGAAATTCGTGAGTTGATAACTTGCCATGTATTTGCTTCTTATTGAAATAATATTTTACCAGCAGTAGTCAGTTTCCAGATTGTATATTATTGTAGTTTCCTTCTTGTTCATGTTGTGTGTTTTCAAGTTTATGCCAAAACATAAAACAAACAAACAAATGTCTCATTTCCGGAAGTCATAAGGGAATTAAACATTAAACAGAGAAATAAGAAGTTGGATGCAAACAATTTGTCAAAATTCCTTTCAGCAGTTGGTTTAGTTTTTTGGGCATTCAGGGGTGTCCATTACAGTGGTATCAGAGCAATAAGTCCTGCCATCCTATGGAGGTCTTATAGGGAATTTGGAACATTCACAACATTTGGAGGAGGTGTTATCTATCCTAGAGAGAGAGTCGTTGTATGCCAAGGAGTCTAAGTGTGAGTTTGGTATGACAAAATGACTATACCTTGGGCATATTATTAGTGCAAATGGAGTTTGAGTAGACCCTGAAAAGATTAGAGCTATAGTTGATTGGCCTACTCCTACGAACCTCACACAGCTTAAGGGGTTCTTTGGTCTTTGCGGATTTTACAAAAGGTTTGTTAAGGCTTTTTCACAGACGGCAGCGCCTTTGACAGATCTCACCAAGAAGGGGGCCTTCATGTGGACAGGGGCAACATAGAGGTGTTTTGAGCATTTCAAGCAGGTAATGTCTTCATGTCCAGTTCTAGCTCTACCGGATTTCACGAAGCCTTTTGAGCTTCATTGTGATGCATCGGGTGATGGGATTGGAGCATTATTGATGCAGGAGAAGCATCCCATTGCATTTGAGAGTAGGAAGCTCTGGGGAGTTGAGAGGAGTTATTCTATCTATGACTGGCAGATGTTGGCCATAATGCATGCATTGGCCAAATTCCAATCATATTTGGTAGGTGGGCGTTTTGTGATCAAGACTGATCACAACAATATTAAATACTTCATGAGCCAGCGTGAGCTTAATGACCGGCAACATAAATGGGTTACTAAATTGCAGGCTTATGACTTTGACATAGAGTTTGTCAAAGGGAAGAAAAATGTGGTGGTTGATGCCTTATCTCGGAGACCTCACTTATGTGCTCTGGCAGAAATTTCAGGAGATTGGAGAGATCGGATTATAGCAGAGTATGTCGGAGATGCTTGGGCTTCTGGATTGATTTCAGGTACTATACAGGATGATCGCTATGAGGTGATAGATGGATTGATCAGAGTTCAGGACGAGGTTTATTTGATTTCATCATCACATTTGAGAGAGGTGATACTGAAGGCATTTCATGATGCACCCATAGTTGGGCATCCGGGGGTCTTCAAGACCTACAGGCAGATCCGAGAGCGGTTCTCATGGAGAGGGCTCAAGGATGATGTTCAGAGGTATGTTAGGGAGTGTGCAGTTTGTCAACAGAATAAGGGAGAGCACACCTTTCCTGCAGGTTTATTACAGCCCTTGCCCATCCCTGATAGGAAATGGGAAAGTATTTCGATGGACTTCATCACTGGTTTACCACGAGTGCAGGGAAGGGATTGCATCTATGTGGTGGTGGACCGCTTGATGAAGTTTGCTCACTTCTTCGCTATTCCGTCCACTTACACAGCAACATAGGTGGCAAATCTTTTCTTTAGAGAGATATTCAGGTTACATGGGCTGCCCAGATTCATTGTTAGTGACCGTGATAGTAAGTTTATGAGTGTTTTTTGGCAAGAGTTGCTTAGGTTGTGTGGTACAGATCTTACACCTAGCACTAGTTATCATCCGCAGACAGATGGGCAAACAGAGATTATGAATAAATGGGTGGAGGGATATTTGAGGAACTATGTAACTGCACAACAAAAGGCTTGGGTCAGATGGTTGCATATGGGAGAGTATTGTTATAACACCACTTATCATATGTCCATCAGGATGACTCCTTTCATGGCACTCTATGGTTATGAAGCACCTAGCTTCATGGATTTAGTTTTGGAGAATAGTAGAGTGCCCAAAGCCAAAAACTTATTGTGGGATAGTCAAGACATCCTGAAAGTGCTCAAGGAGAATATACAATAGGCCCAGAATCAACAAAAATTGTACGCTGATCAACACCGAATAGAGCGTAGTTTCGAGGTAGGGGATATGGTTTACTTGAGGCTACAACCATATAGACAGTCATCGCTCAAGAAGAGCGGAGCTGAAAAGTTGAAGCCTAGATTTTATGGTCCCTACAAGGTGATTCGCAAAGTGGGCGAAGTCGCCTATGAGCTTGAGCTTCCAGAGGACAGTCGGGTGCACCATGTGTTTCATGTGTCTAGGCTTAAGAAAGCCATTGGTCAGAGTGTAGTGCCTTCTGCAGATTTACCCCCTTTGGATGAGGAGGGGAAGCTTGTGCTAGTACCCGAAGCTATTCTGGACACCAGAGAGAGAAAGCTTAGAAACAGGATAGTGAAGGAGTATTTGGTCAGATGGAGAGACCTGTCGGAGGAGTATTCTACATGGGAAAGTGAGCAGGTTATTCAGTAGGCTGGACTGAGATTGCTTGAGGACAAGCAATTTCAAGGGGGGCAGACTGTAATGTCCCCACTTTAGCAGTTGACCAAGTGTGTGTGCGTTAGCCTTGTTCTACATGGTCCCGAGGGCTAACGAAGGGTTTAAGGGGATCCCAGAGTGTTTTGGCCTAGTTATTTCTAGTTTCGGCCAAAACGAAGTTGATTTACTCAGTTTCAGGCATACTTACTATTTTTAGTAAGTCAACAGGACATAGTGGAGACCAATTTTGGTGATTGGATTTGATACTCCTCGGTGAGAGCTTTCCGACGAGCTATCACTCGCATTATTCAGAGTCCGATTGCTAATACATTTTAATGCCTGAAGTTTTATTAAAGTAACATTTAATTTAATTGTAAAATATTAAAGTGTTACTTTAATATTTATTTTATGGGGATGTGTACCCAAGGGAGACATAAGGGGATATTTTAATATATGTTTTATATTGCGCATCTTTTATCCCACATTGCCCATGAGAGTTGAGTCGACCCTTGGAAATAGAATAAAAGGAAGCGTTTGTGGCTTCATTACACATGTTGAATATGAGAAGAAATTGGTGTGTGAATTGCAGATCCGTTCTTGGAATTAGAGGACGTCTATCCTCTCTTGTGACATTCTAGACATCATTCCCTTGGGGTTTGGCCTTTGGAATCTATTGCTATCAGCTCCATTAACAGGCAGATTGGGAGCATTTTCAGCTACAGGCAGATTGGGGGTTTCGTTCTTATCTTCCTCTCTACTTGTCCAGTGCTTATGTCACTTTGAGGGAATGATTTCAAGAAGATATTGAACCGTTTGAGGGTAGATTATAACAGTACTATAGCACAACACTATTCACGTTACTGTAGCGTGACACTATTCACGTTACTGTAGCGTGACACTATTCATGACACTATTCATGGGTACTATTCATACCATTGTAGCAGCAGATTTTGTAAACATTTGATGAAACATTATAATGCTGTAGAAATTCGTGAGTTGATAACTTGCCATGTATTTGCTTCTTATTGAAATAATATTTTACCAGCAGTAGTCAGTTTTCAGATTACATATTATTGTAGTTTCCTTCTTGTTCATGTTGTGTGTTTTCAAGTTTATGCCAAAACATAAAACAAACAAACAAATGTCTCATTTCCGGAAGTCATAAGGGAATTAAACATTAAACGGAGAAATAAGAAGTTGGGTGCAAACTGTTTGTCAAAATTCCTTTTAGCAGTTGGTTTAGTCTTTTGGGCATTCAGGGGTGTCCATTACAGTTCGACTATGTCTACGACTGACTTTGACTCTGTTTTTGGGATTTTTGACATGTTTTTGATTTTTTTGTCTTTTTGGAGTTTTTTTTATGTTTTTGGATTTTTTCAAGGCATTTTCTGATGTTTTTAAGCTTTTTTCAGGACATTTTCTGACATTGGATTGCTATGTACAAGGTTCACATGACACAGGTCAAGGATTTGCCCCCAGTCGGGAATAAGACATATAGGATGGAGTGGGGAGACTGAGTGGACTTGATGTCAATCGTTCCAAGTAATGGATAAGACAACCATTTATTATGAGTGATGGGGAAAAGTCTGATTGGAATGATGGTAGACGAAGGAGTGAAGTCGACTACACATGGCGCCTGTTTGCTAGGTTTTCATCATGGTACTTATCCATAGTGCCATCGAAGTGGTTTTCACTATTGGACAAATTATTTCTCTTTAATATTTTATTGACTTTTCAATTTTTTTGGTGTTACAAAGACGCCTGTTTGCCAGGTTTTCATCAAGGTAACCTTTTTTTTTCCATTTTTTTAAATTTTTCTGATTAAGACATATTTCTTAGAAGCTATGCATAGAACCTCTTTAGATAAAGGTTGTTGCTTGGTGACAAAAGTGGTTCTCCTTTAGGGGTAGAGAGTTGATACGCTCCTGATCCAAAAGCTTATGTAACAATATAGAGCCCTAACCAATTAGATTCAAACTTACCTGGTTTTTCTCGTTCAACTTGATTCTTGGGGTTCTCCATTAATACCAGATCACCAATGTCAAAGTGTCGATTTAGAACTTTCCTATTATAGCTGTGACGAACACGATTCTGATATGCTTGCAAATGATCTAGTGCCTTCTATCTTCGTTCATCTAGGAATTCTAACCCATGCAATATGGATACACGGTACTCTTCATCGTCAATATGGCCTTTCAAGGATACCCTCAAGGAAGGAATTTCAACCTCAATATGTAAGATAGCTTCAGATCCGAATACTAGGGAGTATGGAGTGGCGCCAATGGGAGTACATATGCTTGTGTGGTAAGCCCATAAGGCAGGATTAAGCTATAAATGCCAGTCACGACCAACATCATTGATAGTCTTTTTTAGGATTCTGATAATGGTTTTATTAGATGCCTCGGCTTGGCCGTTACCTTGTGGGTAATATGGAGTGGAAAAATGATGTTGGATATGGAATTGTTCACATAGATGGTGCACTTCCTGGTTTTTGAATGGACGACCATTATCTGTGATAATGGATTGAGGTACACCATGCCGAAAAATTATGTAGTTTAGGATAAACCTAGATATTTGTATGTCGGTGATGTATGTCATGGGAATAGCTTCAATCCATTTGGTGAAGTATTCGGTGGTGGTTATGATGAACTTATGGCCATTGGATGATGGAGGGTGTATCTTACCTATGAGGTCAAGTCCCCATTGGGAAAAGGGCCATGGTGAACTAATCGGATGGAGCTCCTGTGCTAGCGCGCATATCGAATCTCCATGTATCTGACATTGTCGACACTTCTTGATAAAGATATATGAGTCCTTTTCCATTGTAGGCCAATAATAACCTAATCTCATAATCTTGTGGGCTAAAGTAGGATCACTAGAATGGGATCCACATATACCCTCGTGTACCGCTCACAAGGTTTCTTGTGCTTCTTCCGCATCGAGACATCCCATTAAGGTGTTATCTAAGGTACGTCTATACATGATATCTCTGATGATGGTGTATTTGGTAGACTTATGGATAAAGGTTCTACGTTGGTTGTTTGACAAGTCTAAAGGTAAGATTTGGGCATTTAGATAGTCGTATACGTCCTTGTACCAAGGGGAAGTAGGACCAACAATCGTACACACCATCACAGAATCGAGGACATCATAGGCAGGGACCAACAACTATTCGACCAAAAACTCAAATTTAGGCATGTTGCTAGGAATATCCAATAAGGAACCCACAGTTGCCATAGCATTTGTTGCCCTGTTCTGAATGCGTGGTATTTGTTGAAAGGTGATGTCATCAAAGTACTACTTGAAACTATTAGCCATGCGCTTGTAGGGGCAAGTTTCTCATCTTTAGTTTCATAATCATCATTTACTTTCTGAACTACTAGCTGAGAATCCACATAAACATGTAGACTCTTAATCTTTCATTGGGCTACCATTCTTAGTCCTATCACTAAGGCTTCATATTCTGTTATGTTGTTGGTGCAAGGGAAAGCAATCCTGACTGGTTTAGGAATAGTATCACCTTGAGGTGTAACAAATAGTATGCCTACTCCTGAACCACGATTAGTATGTGACCCGTCAAAGTATAATTTCCATTTGGTTCTATTGTCAACTTTGAAGATAAACTCATTAGGAAAATCTGCCACTAAAGGATGGTCTACCTTCATGGGTGCATCCGCTAACTGATCTGTAATTAATTGCCCTTTTATAGCTTTCCTCTCCACATATTGGATGTCATATTCACTAAGTATCATCACCCATTTAGCTAATCGACCTGTTAATGTTGCTTTACTTAGTAGGTATTTGAGAGGATCAATCTTTGCGACCAACATGGTTTGGTGGTTTAGCATATAGTGCCAATTTTTTTGAGTAGCAAAGACTACCACAAGACAGGCATGTTCTATATTACTGTAGTTTAGTTCATATGCCACCAAGGTATGACTAATATAGTATACTGCCCTTTCATGACCTTGATGATCATTTTGTGTGAGAAGGACTCCTAATGCTGACTGAGCTACTGAAATGTAAAGTATCAAAGGTTTGTCATCTGTAGGTGGTATTAACACGGGTGGAGCAAGCAGATAATCCTTGATTTGTTGGAAAGCTTCTTGACATTTAGGTGTCCATACAAATGGTACTCCTTTCTTGAGCAAATATTGGAATGGATGTATTTTATCTGCTAGTTGTACTATGAAGCGCCCGATAGACTGTAATTTTCCCTGTAGTGTTCTTAGTTGACCAATGCTGGCTGGGGGAGGCATTTCTACGATAACTTTTACCTTCACTAGGTCCACTTCAATGCCTCTTCTAGAAATGATATATCCTAGAAGTTTTCCCGATTTCACTCCAAAGACACATTTCTTTGGATTTAGTCAGACTTTTTAATTTTCTAGTCTTTGGAACATCTTGTCTAGAACTTTCAAATGATTTTCCCTTGTTACTGATTTAGCTATGAGATCATCGACATAATCTTCCATGAGAGTATGTACAAGGTCATGGGAAATAGTCGTCATTGCATGTTGATACGTAGCTCTTGCATTTTTAAGCCCAAAAGGCATAACATTCCAACAGTATGTTCCCCATGGACATGTGAAAGTTTTCTTGTGTTGGTATTCAACTATGATTTTGATTTGGTTATACCTGGATAAACCATCCATGAGGGATAGCATCTCGTATCCTATTGTAAGGTCCACTATCATGTCAATGTTCGACAAAAGGAAGTCATCCTTAGGACACACCTTGTTGATATCTCTAAAGTCTGTACAAATGCAGATGCCCCCAGTTGGTTTGGTCACTAGCACAAGATTTGAAATCCAGTCTGCATAGTCTATGGATCTTATGAATCCGACATCCAATAGTTTCTTAAGTTCTGCTTTGACTAGTAGAGCGATTTGTGGATGCATCTTTCTTAGCTTTTGTTTGACGGGCTTAATACCTGGCTATAATGGTAGATGGTACAATATAAGGTCTGGATCCAACCCAGGCATGTCAGCATACGACCATGCAAATTTTATTTGTCTCTTCGTGAAGAAGTCTCAAAACTCTTGTTTCTTTGTCTCTGTCAAAGAGGCTGCAAAGTATATTACCCATGGGTTTTCTTCAGTGTTTATGTTGATCTCAACAGACTCTTCTACTAACATTGGTGACTTTTCCTGAGCAACTGGGAGAATGTTCAAACCTCCATCCTTGGGTGCCTTAGAGAGGTTTTTTCCCTTGGATGCGTCCTTTATTTTTACCATTTCTTCGTCCAAAGGCGCCTTTCAATTTTCACCTAGGGACTTGTCATTTTCCTCATTTTCATTATTTTTCTTTTTATTTCCACTTTTACGACTAGAGGTGTGAACAGACTCCCTAAAATATGCTTTTTCATCCAAGTCTATGGTAAAGCCAACTTTATGATCCCCTCTAGGTATGCTTTCTCAAAGTCCCATGAACTCAACTATTGCTTCATCGTTCTCGAATATGTCTAAGATGGGTGTACCTTGTTGATCCCAGTTGATAAGTTGGGGATATATGAGGGGCATGTCATCATCAGAGTTATCAAATGTGGAAGCTGACAAGGTGAAAATAGAGTGGTTAACATGGTCACAAAATTTTTGGACTAACTCCTTTTTGTTCTTTTTCCTAGGGATAGGTAAACTTGGTTGTGGTACAACTGCAAGGGTTAGGTCATTAGAAGATGGTTTTTCAGGTGCCCAAGATGCAGGATCAAGGGTTTCCCAATAGTAAAGCTTAATCCATTCTTCTTTTGACAAGGACTTTTTATGACGGGGACTAAATGGAGTTGGTGTGGTTTGTAGCATTTTATCAAGTTCACCAAATAGCTTGTCTAGGTCCATTATGTTGGTGGAGGAAAGGGAATCCCATTCATAGTCGCTTGAGTCAGGGGAGTCATCATAAACTGGGTCAAGTGGTTCATGAGATATCTTGATGTCTTCATAAGCACTTACTTCCTCTTGTAACAATGATGAAGTGCTCATAATTCCAATTCTAATCGGTTGAAACCCTAACCCTAGTCATTTTGGTCTTGGTGAGACAATGATTGGTTCAGTCCTTCCATTTTGATGCAATCTTAACCCACTATGTCTGTCATAGCCTTTCCTTTGCATTATCATAAAGCCTTTTCCATATTGATCCTTAGCTAGTTGAATAGACGGTGAAGGGTATCCATTGTCTTCCTGGTACTTAACTCTCCCCATTTTGTCAATGTCATTATAGGAGGAACATGAAATGTGACTACTGATTGTCTCCTATCTGTTGTGGGTAAACCATATGTCTTATGTGGAACCAGCTGACTGACACAATAGGTTGCCTTTAGGTGATATTCTCCACAACCCTTGTCTTGGATCTTGACCTTAGGAGTGGATGATGGCGGTTGTGATGAAATGGACTTGGTAAGATTTGATGGATCAATGTACAGGGATAAAGTAGATGATGAAGCTTCTTGATTAACTGGCACCTGTCATTGTGGAATTTCATGTAGGCTTGTGCAATATTGAAAAGGATCTAGATCACCATCAATTGTGATCTTGGTGCCATTATACGGGAATTTAAGACACTGGTGATATGTGGAAGGTACAGATTTCATTGCATGTATCCAAGGTCTACCTAACAAAAGGTTATATGGAAGGGTGAGATCCAAGACTTGGAAGCTAGTGTCCATAACTGCAGGACCAATCCTGATAGGGAGTGTAACAACTCCTTTGGATGATTTTTCCTCATCATCATAAGCCTTAATGACAATACTCTTAGTGGTGTCCACGCATGCTTTTGAGAATCCTAATGCCTTAACCAATTTCAAGGTACAAAGGTTCAACCCTGCTCCTCCGTCTACCAAGACTCGTCTGACTTTAGTTTGATGGGCAAGAAATTCTAGGTGTAATGGATCGTTATGCTGGGTCTTTTCAGTGGAATAATCCTGTTGAGACAATGTGGCATGATGGGAATTGGTTAAATATCCCACCATTTCTTCAAAATGATTGACATATAAGTTGGTAGGGATGGTAGTGTTTTGCAAGGCTTTGTCGAGAATGGCTCGATGATCTGGTGAGATAGTCAATAGTTCTAAGATAGATATCTGTGCTAGGGTCTTTCCCAATTGATCAAGCAAATTATACTTAGACTTGGAAGACTGTGTAGGTGGCTCAGAAGAAGGACTTGGAAGGGTTATCTTAGTTCTATGTGTATTTACAACACATTCAGGTTGCTTCTTTATGGTAATGGTATAGATATTTTCATCAGCGGCTCGGATATGATTGATGATCTTACTTGGTTTATAATCGTACTTAGCACTGTTATAATTGGTCGAGGTATTATTCTTAGTTCCCAAACTGGAGGCCTTTCCTTTCCCATGGTCATGTAATGGATCTGTGAAGACCTTGTGATCACTGTTCTTGGTATGTTTTTTCCCATTGACCTCTATGGTTCTGTCTTCAACAAAATATTGGATGATGTTTTTCAGTTGTCGGTATTGTTGTAGGTTATGTCCCTTTGTTTGATGGTATTCACAATAGGCGTTATCATCCCACCATGAAGGTTTAAACTATCCAGGATCATACTATTTTGGTTCCAGAGGTTTTCGGAGATTATTTTTGATCAGTTCTTTGAAAAATGTCTCAATTGGTTCCCCTAAGGGTGTAAACTCACATTTAGGAAATCTCCTATGTGGTCGTTGTTGTGAATTTTGGACAAAATTTTCTGTTTGATTTGGATTACTTGTCATGTCTTGATTGGGGTCATAACCTCTAAGTGTGATGACATGTCCTGCATGTAAGGTCTTAGCATCAACGATATTGTCATTTGTTACATTTTTGTTTCTAGACCAGAACCTGTTTCTATCATTGGGAGCGTTTTGATGTTGAACAACTGGGTTCCTGCCTGGTACTTTAATGTCTCCTTTGTCAATAAGGCCTTTTTCAAGTATGATGCCCTTTTGTACCAAGTCTAGGAATGAAGTACAACAATGTACCCTTAAGTCACTTCTCAGTTTCGAATTAAGATTTTCAAGGAATATCACGACTTTTTATTTTTCTGGTATCTCAACTAGACATCTACTAGCTAAAATTCTCCATCTTTGGAAGAAAGTGGTGAAAGTTTCACCTTCTTCTTGTATGGTGTGACACAAGGTAGCTATTGTTATTTCATTATTTATGTCGAAGGCAAAGTGTTTGATAAAATTTTCAGCTAATTCACCCCATGATCATATGCCATATGGTAGTTTAGAGAACCATTCCAGTGCTATCCTGACAAGGGTTCACAGAAATAGTCTCATCAAGTATGTGGGGTCATATGATATGTCCATGCATGTTGTAGAGAATTCTCTAATGTGTTCTAAAGGATTCCTCTTCCCATTATACTTAGGTAAATTCGGTATAATGTATCCATGTGGGAAGGGTGTCGTGTATAGCGCTTTGTCAAAAGGACATGGACATAAATCTTGTGCTGAGATAGTTCGTTTGCCTGACATAGACATATTGTCCATTTGTTGTTGAAGGATTTGCATTTGATTTTGCAGAACATCTACCTGTGTCAAGGACATGTTGTTTGCATTGTATGGATTGATGTAAGTGTTCTAAAATGCTATGTTCTATGATGGATTATGATTTGGAAAGGGTATATATCCTGTTTGAATGTTCTGATTCGGTGTAGGGATATATCCTGTCGGAATGTGTTGATTTGGTATAGGAATATTTCCTGTCAGAATGTTCTTATTTGGTATAGGAATATTTCTTGTTGGAATGTTCTATGTAACCCCTATTTGTGGAATGGTAGTATGTGGTATAGTTTTGTTCGTGCCAACTTTGGATTTTTTACCAGTAGTGTTTGTGCCAAAGGGGTTTGATGAAGATGCTCCCATAATGAATTGTAAACCTTGTGTTATGTTGAATGGGGTTGTGTTTATAATTGACAATGTTTGAGTAGGTATGCTAGTTGGTATTGTTGCGGTTATTTGAGGAACAAAGACACTTGACATCATGGTTTGCGTTGGTTGAGTAGATGTTGTTTTCAAAGTGTGAACATCAAATCCTGGTGGTAGTGTGGCACCTTCTACTAGCAACTTTGCTAGGTATCATTGGGGATCATTTGCCAAACACTCATCCATAAAGGATGCAAACTTAGGATCTTGTACGGTAGCGTCTATGTCTTCAGTAATTTTTTTCCATGTGTGTCTCTAGTGACGTGTTTTTCAAGAAAATTTTTGTGTGGTATCTCTTTCCCTGATGGTTGGTTTCTGAAAGGATTGAAAAATTCGTTAGGGTCCGAAAATGCTCTATGTTGCTTCTTAGACCTTGTTTCAACCATGAAAAGTTGCTCAAAATGAGGTAATGCAAACTATGTCTAAAAACTAATATGTCCTATTTCTATGTTTTTGGGATTTTCTGAATATAAAGGATGTCACTAAAAATTAAGGATTTCTAAAATGACGTATACTAGGATGACGTATGCTAGGATGGACAGTATGCAAAATTTTGAGTAGATTATGACGGTAAATGATTCTAAGATGGGTATAACTTACCACCTATGGAATAAATCCAAGCAATGATCTAACTTTACCAAGGAACCTGATTGTAGGACAAAGACAACAGACAAGGTGAATTTCCCAAACTAGGTTGTTGAGCTAGAAGGATTCACTAATAGGACAATAGTGACTAGGTTCAATGATAACGACAAATCGGAGCATGAACGTATCCAATGACATGGAAATTTGTTCTATTCTACGATATGCAACTTCCTATGGGGTGTCTAAATGTTTGCAACTTAGGATGACTACCACTAATATGTAAATGACACCTAATAATGCAAGGGTTTTGAGCAATTTTTTCTAGTTTCTGCCCAAGGTTGATCGTAAGAAACAAAAGTGAAAAAGATAGTTTTGTTTTCGGACTGAGTTTGCAATTTTTTTGAAATTTTCTGTTGACAATCAATTGCGGTTCGCGTTTCAGATGAGTTGATGAGTTTCACAAATGCATTTCAGTTTTCAGATGCGGTTAATTGACCAAACCAAGTCTCGAATGTTGACAGAAAAATGTGACTTTTGCTAACATATGCAGTTTAAACTATGACAAACACGACTCATAAATCAAATGTGACTCAGTAAGCATATGCAACTTAGAATCTAAACTCTGTGAAACTAAATCTATTGACAGACACATGCGGTTCGTAAAGACACATGGGGTTTTAAATATGACAGTTGTGACTCCATTTACAATTGCGGTTTTCTGATGACAAAGTTACGACTGACTCCATTTAATGATCATGTTTTGACAAATAAAGCAAGAACAATCACAAAATACAAAGTGTTTTCAGTTTGATGTGTATGAATCTATTAAAATCAGAAGACAAGTACAACCTAGGCTATGTTGGACAATATTTACCGAGTTCTCAATTGGATTTCTCCAGGTACACATATTCAAGGCGGATGACTAGTATCTTGACCCCACTGGCTCCCCTCCATGACACTCACTTATACGGGGCAGCCAAGCTACTGTACCCATGAAACTCCCATGGCATACATTTCATCTCTACACATGAATCGTAAGATTTTGAGATGGCTTCACAGGTTCGACCTGCTGCACTAGTAAATAGATAGGATTTTGGAAAACTACAACAATTTGGCTTTTTAATTCGGGAACCCGTTCAGAAGAGCCATGCGAGAGGCAATATCATCCCAGTCTGCAGAGGTTAGGCTCTATAGGTTTCGACGCACCTCAAGGGTACTGGGGAATCAATAGCTTGTCCGCTGGGATCCTCGTAATACTGAGCTTTCCTTGAGTATTAAAATTTATATACCGGTTGGGAGTGGCTAGGTGATAAAGCCCATCACCAATTTTGAGTCGTGTTGGTTACTCTTAACCACCAATGCAGGCCCAAATTTTCTAGAGTCAGTAACCGGTTCTCTTACACCTAGGATCGCAAAAATGCGCAAGGGGAGAGGATACTATGGTATACCGAATCAGGGTTCTACACTACATAAACAGTCACGAAAAACACTGGTTCTTTTTAATCCCAAATGATGATTTTCTAACTATCAAACAAAAAAGTTAATTTTAATATTCACAATCTTCAACAAAAGGTCATGCATGCAACCAATTAGTAGTTTATTGGTCTTCGTCATTCATCCTGCAAGAAAATGGGTTTGGTTTTCAATATCTGCTATGCTTCGTCTTGCAAAAACAATGTTGTCTCCCTAAATCACAACTGCAAACATAATGTTAGCGAAAAAAAATGAAAAATACCAAAACACGAAAATACGAAATATGAAAAATCAAAAGTTTTACCAGCTAGATGCGTCATTTTAATTTATAGATGCGTTGTGAAGTTGATAGTCAAATGTGTTGCGGGAGGTCTCAGATGCGACTCGTGTCGTCAGATGTGTCTCAAAATTTGTCAGATGCGGTTTGTGAACTCAGATGCGTCGTTTCGACAGTCAGATGCGGTTTGTCGTACGATACCTGTAAAACAAAAAAAATGAGAAAGAGGAATGGATTCGTGAAGTTTGAGGTGTCTTCACGTTGGGTTCACCAAATGTAACATAGATAAAATAGCATTGCACAGTAAGATGGTTAAATCTAATCTAAACATGCATAAATCTAAATCAAACAACAAAGAACAAATCAAATGAATTAAAAAGCAAATAACGTAAAACATAGAACAGTCTCACCAAATATCAATCCATTTCCTTGAATTATCTTGATTGTCCTTCTCCATTTTGCCTTCTATAGTATAATTTCCCTCAGATTTTCATAAGTGTACAAGTATAGCCTTCATGTGTATATGTGATAATAGCAAAATATCGAAGATTAACAACTTATGCTTCCAAAAGTAAAAGTCAGTCAATTTATAGAAAGTTGGTTTTCAAACGATTGACTCAAATTCAAAAGAGAGATCAACAATCGAGATTGTTGAATGCCATGCGATGTGAGTTTTGTGTCAATTAGAACGTGAGTTGGGAAATTCTGCAGGATAAAGATTAAATTAGAATAATAATTTAATCTGGTGTTAAGACTGTTCGAAAATATTTAAGAATAGACATTAAGATTAAATAAATTATTTAACCTTTAGTTGAAAGTCTTTGAAAATAGAAGAATTAGACTTTGAATGAAAAGGATAAAGTTAGAACTTGGAGAATGATCAACTGTTCGAATGCACACATGAATTAACTAATTAAATAAATATATTTAATTAATTAATATGTTCATGCATATGAGTTAGAACTAAATTATGATTATTGATATTTAATTAATTAGTATGTTTATTGAATAATGTTTATGATTTAATTAATTTAATTTGAATTTAAATCTAAATTATCTATAATTAAATTAATCTAAATTGTAAATTACACCTCATGGTTTAACTATCCAACCAAAATAGTTAACTAAATATTCAATTTAGTTTTTACTAATCAAATCCATTAACAAGCCAATCAGTTTTGCTAACTCAAGATTTCAAATTAAGTAATAAATGAAGTAATTATCAACTCATCAATCATAAGTTAACTCAACCATAGTTTAACTTAACCATAGTCCATGCAACCTATAATAAACCAACCCTAGGTTAACTCAACCTTAGTTCAACTCAACCATATGTTAACTCAACCCTAGGTTCACTCAACCTTACTATAAGTTAACTCAACCCTAGTTTAACATAGCCATAGTCCATTCAACCAATGGTCAAATAACCCTAGGATCAATTATCCTTAGCTTAACATAATATTAGTTTAACTTACCCATAGTCTATTCAAACTTAGTTTAACTCAACCATGGTCCATCCAACCTTAATTTAACTCAACCCAAGTTTAACCTAGAAACTTAGTTTGACTCAACCCATGTTAACTCAATCGTAGTTTGAACCAACCATACTCTTTGGGTGATCCCACAATAGTGGTTTACAATTTTTGGCCAAACTGGATACTACAATTATTATTTTTAACTAAATCTTCACATTCGGGCACCTATAGCGGCTAAACCGTGAGGAATTTGAAGATGATGCAAACTAGAGTCTCATCACATTTTGTCTGTAGATTCTAAAATTTTTTGGAATCAGATTGCACTTCTTTTTCCATCTCCCACAAAAGTTGGTTTTTTTCAGAAAACAACATTTTAAAAAAGTGACACTCACCGTATACAACATAATTTTTTTTGTATGAAGGATAAAATTCTATTTATTTCAAATTTAGATTTTTAACTACGATATCTAGCACTTTCATTTGGTCTCATAGTTTTTTATTGAATATTTTTTTCTTAATCAAGTTTCGAAGTCAAACCAATTGCAATTCGGACATAGGCGGACTGTATACAACATAAATGTTTTTGTATGTATCGAAATTCATTTTTTTTTAATGGATCAAGGACATCAATACCCAGCACAAACATATTTAATTTTTATTTTTTTTGATAATTTGCTATTTTTCCACATGTGCAAAACAAAGAGCTTGATTTTCAATGAAAAACCTATGTTTAATAAAACTAAAAAAACACATACATAATAAAACCAAAACATATTAAAATTATATTCGTTGGATAGCTCATGCTGAGGAATACCATCTTCCAGTTGGGTCTGTGAAGTCTCCTCTATTTTCATCCTCAACCCGAGCTTCGAAGGGCGAAAATCTGAAGTCTTTTTGTGTCAGAGGGTGGGAAGGTGGGAAAAGGGGGGTTCGAGCGAACCTAATGGGTTCAGTCGAACCAGGGTTCAATCGAACCCACTTTCCATAATGGGAAACATGGGTTCACACATGCAAAGTGGTACACTCGAACATTGAATTTGCTCGAACCCCTCAAAACGATTTTTTTTGCATGGGTGAGGTTTTTGGAAGTTTTCCTTCCTCACTCGAATTGTAAACCACTTTTGTGGGTTCACCCCTAACTTAATATTAGTTTGATTGTTACCATAGATTAACTCAACCCAAGTTAATTCAACCTGAGTTTAATTTAACCATAGTCCATTCAACCCATAGTCAACTAAACCTAAGTTCACTTAACCCTAGTTTAGCGAGCAACCTTAGGTTAACTTAGCCCTAGTTTAGCCTAACTCAAATCAACCTAACCTTAGTTCACAATTAATCATAGTTACACTTAACCCAAGTCTTACTTAACCATACTTCAAAATATAATCTTTCATACTCATGTTATATTCATCTTACCTCTAGGTAACATCCAACCTTAGCCATAACACCATTTCACACTCATGACATATTCAACCCATATCCAAGTCATAAGTCCAACCCTTAATCATAATGACCAATCCCATAGACATTTAAGTCCATAAATAGTGATAGCACACTCACTTTTGACCAAGTTTTGAGTGTAGATTTTTAGCTTTGGTTGATCAAGTTTTGACTCCAACTTGTGTTTTGGTACACTTTGTCATATCTAAATAATTATTTTTATACATATAAACAAGAGTTCAAGTTTTGCATGTCCCCAATTGTTACACGTAGCTAAGAAAATTCCCACAAAATGAATACCCATGATCACTCTCGTTTACCACCTTGAGACAATGATGATGATAATGATAGTCTCTACAACCATATCAAATATGGAGATGATATAGTTGAGTTTTTCAAAGTGCAACACAATTTCAAACTTACTTTAAAATAGATTGAGATCACACCCTTCAAGAATTAATCGAATTAGGAGATTGATTACCAAATAATTTCAACCTTGAAAAATTAAAATTAAAAACCCGCTCCTGTAAACAATGATGAATACCATGAAGCACATGAAAATGACACTACTCATGAGAATGTTAGAACTAAAGAAAAAAACAAAGGTATAGGATTTGGTAAAAAATCTCATCATGATTCCCATGCAAAGGCTTCTAAATATACCCACCATATTTTTGATTTCCTCCTTCCTCATCTAAATGCTAATCATCTAAACCTTCAACCAATCAAGGATCAAAGGATATAAGGATACCCTTAAAAGTCTTCAATTAGGTTCACATTTCACTAAAGGATATAAGTTTGAGGAACCATTCCCCTATCCATTCAAAAATAAAATTACAAAAACACCTTTTCCTCTATAGTTTAAAATACCCAAATTTGATGAATACAAAGGAAAATATGATCCAAAGATTCATATCCATGAATTTTACATCACTCTCCATGAGGTGTCCTACAATGATGATTATTTGCATTGCCTCTTCCCTCATAGCCTAGGGGACAATCTTTGGATTGGTTTACTCATATACCTAAAGCGACATCAAACACATTTGTTGAACTCATAGAGAATTATAAAATACTTTTCATACAATGTCAAGAATGAATTGACAATGCTTATCTTTGTAATGCAAAACAAAAATATGGTGACAGTATTTTCTTTCTTTTAACAATGGCAAAGCCTAGCTAGTAGGTTTTCGTGGCCTATACTTGAGAAACAACTTATGCATATTTTTGTTACAAATCTTAATACGGAGATGGCCTTCTATTTAGAAGTATATTATGTATCCATCTTTGAAAAGATCAATAAAAAAGATGTTCAAATCAAGAAGGCATTAATCACCAAAGGGTTAGTCATTTTTTGTTAAGGATCAAGACCAACAATAACCAGAATGATAAGCCCACATTTGTTGCAAAAAATAAAAAATATATTCAATGACGTCATTGATACAAGACATATACAAATAGTTCAAAATATGAACACACATATATTACCTATAGGGCCACCTAAAAAGGATAAGAAGAAATGTCACACAAACTTGTGTGAACCCTTGCAACTTGTGTGAACCCTTGAAGAATGTATTCAAGAAACTCGTACAATTGAACATGATCAACTTCCTACTTCCAAGTTTTATGATGATGACAAACCAAAAGCCACATGGTATAAAGACCACAAATATTGTTTATACCACTCAGTCAAATACCATACAATGATAAATACATGGAAATTGAAGATTATATCCAAGATTTGATAGACCCTGACAAGTGTAACAACTTGTCATACATTTGGTCAAGGTTCCAATATAACCTCCCTCTTGCATGATCTTGTGCATCATATAATTTTTCATATGTAACTCCCTTAATAATGACATTACACACACCACAAGATGCTGACATGTGGCCAAACCATGACACCTCAGAGTGGTATGTCTACATTCTTATGCGAGGCCAAGATCCACTAAAAGAAAAAGTCTAGTTAGCCTCCAAATGGGATGCCAACTCTTCACAAGAAGAAAAAAATAGAAAGTGCATAAAAAATATATCAAATTGAACATGACGAATGCAAGGTTGAAACACCTTTTCCCAACACACTTCAAAATATGATTAAAACACAAAACTACTTAACTAAGAGTGATATTTTCTAAATCAAATTTGTATACCCCATTAGAACACGAGGTTTGGATTTATGATTGGATGTGATCTTGGAAGTGACATCCAATCAAATTATGTCTCAATCACCACATATTTTTGATCTTTTGGAGTTCTTTCCAATGCATCCAAAAACTTTGATTTTTGATAAGCAAGCTAAGGGTTATGACCCCACTAAGTTGAGGTACCAAAAATAAATATTTTTCCAATTTTTTATTAATTAATAAATAAGAACATTGAGAATGCAAACCGATACACCTTTTTGTAATAGTTTGGAGATAATAAACACCATTATAGGTTTTACAAGCTTATATACATGTGGAAGGCTTGGTTAGACATATTGTGAGTGGAACAATGAGTTGAATGCTCACTCTTGTTAGAGTTTTCACCTTTTTAAGGTTTCTCTAGGGCAACTCTTGTGTCTATAATTATTGTCACATGTTTTGCTTGTATTTTATCACTATTTCTATTTTCTTTAGATACCTACATATTGCACGTAATAGTTAGATTGTGTTAATGGTTGAATTTAAACTTGACAATGTTCTTGAAGGGGTTTTGAGAAGAGTTTTAGTAAAAAAATTGTAGTTGATGAGTTGCTTGGGAATATCTCACTTAGTTTACAAATCATTTAAACGTGTTTAATTTTTTTTTTGCATTGGACATAACCATGTTAGATGGATCAAATTATGGGTGTGGTCCTATCCCAAGCCCTCAAATTTTCAAGTCTCAATCATCACATATTTTATCATTTATTTGTTTCTAAATTTTAGTTTTCATCACTCTGTCACAACATTACAATAATTATAGTCTACATTGCATTGATTTCAAGTTAAGCCTAACCTCTCAATTTCATTTCAAAACCTCTCAATTTTGTTTCTCAACTCATTTATCTCAATTATTTCATTATCCTAACTCTTTAAATCATCTTAGATTTGAATTGTATTAATTTATCTCTTAAATATATTTATAAGTATATTTTACTCTCTCCAATATCTAACATTTTAGAATATTCTAAAAAAAATTAAAACTTAAAACTTCATAATATTTTACTCCCTCCAATATCTAACATTTTAGAACATTCTAAAAAAATAATATTACAAGATAAACAAGATGTTGAATAAAATTTTAAAACTATTTTATTATTAAATATAATAAAAATAAATAATTGGATAATATAATGTTTCTAGAATAAAATTATATTTTTAGATGAACTATAATACTTCTAGAAGAAAAGTGTAATTTTTCAATATAAAAAACTCCGGCAATTTTCTTCTAGTAACATTACAACTCATTCTCATAGAATCGAAAATACCATATCTTTAATGGATAATTGCTTATCAATATAATATTAACTTATGGAGGGCATATTTTGAGGGAAAAACGAATCAGGGTTAATTCCTTGCTCGCCCAGTGCCCAGTATCTCGGCGCGCGGTCACATCGAGTGGGCTTCAGCCCCCCTTGCATTGTCGGGACCCAGCCACGCAAATTCAAATGAACAGTACGAGACAAAAAAACGTTAATTATTTAAGAATTTATAATTTTTTAAAATTTCCTTACATTTATAAATTTTTTTTAACCCTGTCGAGCGTTGGGACGGGAAAGTTGGAACTTGCTGTCATGTTTTAACATTTTCTGAGCCCCCCGTTGAAGACATAAATACATTAAATTCCCTGGTTTTTGCCGCACTTGTTCGATGCGTAGGTAAATGAGCATCTACCGTGCTGGAGGCGCCAAGATCTGCTTGCCTCTCCAAGCTCCGACGCTACGACTGTTCTCTTTTCTCTTACCTCTTCCAATCTCAAGAGGTGAGCTTATCAAATGACATTTCTAATCACTTTATGAATTGGTTGGCACAATCATGCTGCTTTGAGATTGCGTATTGCTGAAGCATCGTCTGAGGATTTTTTTAAAGGTCTGTTACAGCTTATTCTTTTTTTCAATCCGGGCATTCTTGGTTGGGGGATTTAGTGAAGTGGGTATGGCCTAATTAATCTCGGGGGATCCAGGCTCGGCCATGCTCGATCTGGGTTGCATACCACAGGGCTTTGTTTATTTTCTAGTTTTAATGGGTGTTTGTCCTTTCAACAAAATGGTTACAGTTCGATTGGGTTTTTGAACCAAACGGTCAACGTAATCAGGCTGGTTGTACGGTGCGATTGAGCTGAAATTTACTTATGTTTGTAGGTCTTGGCTATTGGGGGTCTCTGCTTTAGGTTTTGGGTGTTGATAGCCGCTGCCTAACTAGCGCGGACACGGTTTGTTGATGGCTATTCTGAGGCACAGTGGTGGGCAGCTGATGATTTCTGTGATGCCTGAGGTGTACAGGGGTTCCTTATGTAAGTCTATTTTAGGGATTGAACAGAGTGGTAGGTTGCAGGATAGATATGAGTTGGGGGATGAATTGGGTTTGGGGCAGTTTGGTAAAATCAGGTCTTGCACAGATAAGGTGACAGGGGAGGTTATGGCTTGTAAATCCATTGCAAAAGATAGATTGGTCAGTGCAGAGGATGCGAAGAGTGTGAAATTGGAGATTGAGATCATGACCAGTCTCTCTGGGCACCCTAATATTGTAGCACTCAAGGCTGTCTTTGAGGAGGAGGTACATGTGCATTTGGTCATGGAGCTCTGTGCTGGCGGGGAGCTCTTTGATCGGTTGCAGAAGCAAGGCAGATATTCAGAACCTGATGCTGCTCAATTATTTAAGCATCTGATGGAAGTGGTCAAGTATTGCCATGACAATGGTGTAGTACACAGGGATTTGAAACCGGAGAACATTCTCTTTGCCAACAAGTCTAATTCATCTCCAATCAAGCTGGCTGATTTTGGATTGGCTACATATTTCAAACCAGGTATGTATTTGATTAATTGCTTGGGTTTGCCTGGTTTCTGCAAATAGGCTTAGGATAGTGGTATCACATTTTCATTTGATTTGAGTTTATTTAGGATTTAGCCAAACCATAAAAGTATTTTTAGACTTTTATAGGTCAACATTTTTGAAACAGATTTTGGGAACACCTATGTATAATTTAAGGGGAAAGACGATTTGGGTTGCAACTTTTTCAACTCATCATCAGATGTGAATGGTAAGAATTGACTTGCTTCTCAAACCATCATTGTAGAAGCAAATCAATTGTATCCCTTCTAGCAATTGATGATGGACCGAAAGGTTGCAATCTGAAACATCTTGTCATTGAAGACTATACACAGGATTTCCAGCTACATCAAACGTTATGGTATCTGAGGGTGAAACAGGGTGAACATGGAATTAAACGGGAAGTTGTTAATTTGGAAAACTGTATTGTATTAATGAATGGGCTACCTGAGTTAAATTCACAAATTTTGTTTTCCTAATCCTAGATTGTGTTTGAACGATACATGCTTTATCTATAATGAGATTTCTGTTTGAAACAGGGCAGAGCCTCCATGGCACAGTTGGAAGCCCCTTCTACATAGCTCCAGAAGTCTTGTCAGGAGGATATGATCAAGCAGCAGATGTTTGGAGTGCTGGTGTGATTCTCTATATACTTCTGAGTGGGGTTCCACCTTTCTGGGGCCAGACAAAATCACGGATTTTTGATGCAGTAAGACAAGCCAAGTTGGAATTTCCAAAGGGTCCATGGAGGGGTATATCAGCTTCGGCGGTAGATTTGATATCCAAAATGCTCTGCACAGATCCAAAGAAGAGACTCACCTCTGTTCAAGTGTTAGGTAGATTTTTTTCAAGAATTCTGTTTATTTTTTACATTTGTTCAGCCAGCCAGTTGGATTAATGTAATATACTTATTTTTTACACTTCACATATGAATTGATATTTTTAATTTTGCAGAGCATCCTTGGATCAGCAGTCCAGTAGATTTGTCAAAGCATACTCCAATTAGACAGAATGAGAAAGATGGCATTCTCTGCAGCTCTTTGAGGTCATTGGAACCAGAGACAATTTCTTCATTTCGGTTATTGGCTGCTGGCAACCCCAAAATAGAAATTCAGCCATCTTTCTGTGTCCAGTCATCATTTTCAGGATTCTTGGTGGGCAGTCAAGTGTCTCAAGTGTCTGGTAGTTTTGTCTTTGAAAGATGTGCGAGATCAAATGGATCAGAATCCTCACTAGTGACCCCAACCGTTTTGAGCTTTGCCTTTGCAAATGTTGATGGTGCATTTGCCTCCGAACATTCATCATATCCACCTGACAACAAAATGCAGAATCATTGTTCTCACAGAGGTAAAAACGTTTTTTATTTTACTGTTTGATGCCTCTTTAGTGCATTACTAATAGCCTGAGATTAGATTGAGATCCAACACAATTGTTTGTGATGAATATGCAGAGTCAAGCTTTGGACATCTCTTTGTGGCAGCAGTCTCTAACAGTATAAGGAGTGTATCTCAGTATGTGATGTCGGTGGAAGAGCCTACAAGTGAAACAAGAAAAGTGGGGACATCTACTTCAAGATACCTTATTTCACACAGAGGGAATAGAACAATTGGCTTGGGAGAGCTTGAACAATTGGATCTCAAGGTTTCAGATTCCATAATTCGATGGGCTTCATGTACGAGATTGTCCAGTGCCACCTCATTTCGATCTTCATTAGTCTGCTGACAAATGCTATGATCATTAGAAGTGTACCATTAAAGACTGAAATTATGACCTCCAAAATCCAATGGTTATTCTAATCTTTTGGAGGGGCTGTTTGAAGGAGTTTTTAGCTGTGCCTTTGGCAGTCAGAGGGTTTAGTGTTAGTGCGAAATTTAATATACAGGAGGTACTGATGAACTGGTTTATTGTATTTTTATGGGTTGTATACTAAAAAAGAAAGTAAAATCCTATTGTTGCCTGAGGAGGTTGCTTAATTTAGTTTGTGTAAAATAATATTTATTTTAACGAGTGGATTCTGTAACACTGATTCGCACAAGATTGAGATTCTTACATCTGTTTATATTTCAGCTGGATTCTTTTCGGATGGTTTGGCAAGTGGCATCTTTTCTATCTTTCTAAGTACAGTCTGGAAGAGATGAATTAGTCTGAAGTGATTATTTATGTATTTTCTATTATCTAACATGTCCCCTTATTTTCAGTCATCTCTCCATCTCTCATACATAATGACCAAGAATGCATCAGGATGCAAAAGCTTCTACGGGAGATGATTCTGTCTAGGCCAATAGTGAAAATGCTACTTAAATATGTTAGAATATTGATTACAAGTCTGTGACTTGGATGGATGTTTTGCTTCGTTAAGAATGGATCAAATCTGTTTCAAGTATAATCTGAACACAGGAACAGTTAAAGTTGAGATAATTTGTCTTTGGAATCAAAGTATTGGATCAATCACAGCCCTATCTCAGACCAAAATATACTCTAGGGATCTTCTGATATCCATGTCAATATAATGATCTGGACAAAAAGTGTTGGAATAAAATAATATGAGTAGTTGGTACTTCGTTAATCATGACCTTAGGTGGCATATTGTTAACATTAATGATCAGCACTCTCACCTTCACGTATTTTTATAGAAAAATCAAGTGCTTAATGAACTAATCCCAGCAATTGAAACCACGGTTTTTTTTATATAGATTAATTTTGAAGCTGTAGATCTCAACAGCTGGGCTAACTCCATTATGTATTTTCTTGATTGAATCCTAAATTGAAATCTTTTACCTTGTGCACAAAAAGTGCCAAGTGACAAATTGTTCTGAGCACACAGCCTCACTGGAGGAGATGAACTGTCATGTTACACTTGATGTTACGCTATTTATTGATTGAACATATTAAGAACTTGCATCTCGAGGTTGCACAATATCAAATTCTTGAGAGAAATATTCGTTGGTGGTGTTGGACGACTGTTACAGTTTTGGTCTTTGAAATTTCCCAATTTGAGGGTTACTAGACAATTCATAAGGAAACATGAATGCAGATTTATACATTTGAGGGTTACTAGATAATTCTCAAGGAACATGAATGTACATATAAGAATTTGAGGTTTGCAACTACAGAATTTTGATTCACACCCAGCTGACCATATTTTTTGCAATCCTTTGGATCGATCGCTAAATTGGTTTCATAAATGAATCCTGCAAGGCTGCAAGATGCAATATAGGAGAAATAAAATTAGCATGTTTGATATTTGTTTATTAAAAGAGATTTCAAACCAAGAGAGAAAAATGCATGACTGAACCAAAGGAGGTATTGTATGTTTTGAGTATTTATTTTCTTGCACTCTTACCACCTTCTGGTTTGCTACAATGGAATATCAATTATAGTGTGCATAATTTCTGTTTAGCGACAGCTGTGTCTGTTAGATTAAATCTGGGACGTCGCTTTTTCTGTTAATGTGGCTATTTAACAAGGCATCACAAATGGAAGGAGGCCTACTTATTTACAACAGATCTGATTTAATATAATGTGGCTTTCTTCTGGTGGAATTGGTTTACATTTAAAAAATTAAGGAAATCATTCTAGCATCCTAAAAGCAGGCATTGTGCTACATAAGCTGTTGGCTCTCAATTCGTCCATTGACAAGATACAACGAAGTGCACAGGCAAGATTGAGTTTTCACCATCTAATGTTGGAATATATATCTAATGTTGTAGTGGATGGTGTCCTAAGTATTATGGGTTCTTTGGATCAGCGCACATGAAATACACTTATTTGCTCTTAATTTCTTTTAAATATTGCATATTTTAGGGAGGTTCATTATTGACCTACAATTACCCACCTACTCCTGAATCATACACCTAGAAATCTGATTTGACTTTTTGCAAAACAAATAAAAATATATATGATCAACCTTTATAAAAACTTTTTAATTTTTTAAAGCATCAGGAGAAATGACAACCATTAATGACATAGCTTGACATTTGAGTGTAAAGTTTGGAAGGACTGGTTTAATAAAGCTTAAACTACTTTAATTTAAGCATGATTGATGGGCTTATGGAGTTCGAGTAGAATCAAACTACTCTCAAGCACTGTTAAACACTCAGCACCCTCCAATCAATCTACCTACTACCCCCTAAATTTTTTAACCTCATTTCCATTGGAAGAAAAAACTGAAAGTCTACCTCGTGTGTTGATTATTGCTTTTAATGAATTGACTATTAGTGGGATGAGAGCTAAAAGGTCGTCTGGTACTTCGATTATGTTTTTATTAATCTTTTGTGCAGACAACTGGTTTGAGCGACTTCCCACATGGGTCAATGATGATCATTTACTAGATCTAACATGATTCTGCTTCTAGGTTTTTCCTCCCTTGTATCCTACTCCAATATGAACCCATTTGTAGGAATGTAAATAAAAGAGAATGGGTAATCAGTAATCTTAATACCAGATCCCAATGCTCCATCAACCATTGGGTTATCATAGTAAATATATGTGTACTATCTCACCAAGAAAGATTTGAGAGATATGATGGTGCTTACCTAAAAGACAAGATTCTCTAGTAGAGGAGGATAAAAGCATTACCTTATTGAATATTGGGGACTTTTCCATTTTAAGTGTATGCTGTGATAGTTTACTTCACCTCCAATCTTTTTTACACTCATTAATTTGCTAAAAACAAAAATGGATTGCAAATAGAAAAGCATACCAAGAAAATATTGAAGAGAACTTCGACCATTTTGTTACAAATACTTTTCCCATCAAGTTAAAGGTGGTCGATTATCCTCCTCTGCCTTGATTTTGACTGTTTCCATCCTATTGCAAAAGTCAAATTGACTTTGACACTAGCCATCGTCTTACCTACTCAACATCAACATTTATTGGATATTGCGAAATCAACCGTAACCAATTAAAAATGCATACCTTTTTGTTAGGATTGGAGTGCTATTCACACATCATTGTCATTTCATATTTATCATTGTCTTAAAACAAGATAAATGATTATAATGAAAATATGCAGATAAATTCATACATCTAAATTAACAAAGTAATAAATTACAGTTGAAACTAGATTATAAAAGATGCAAATCATAACTTAAGAATTACGTGGAGAAATCCTTGAAGGAAAAAACTCCATGTCCAAAGAGATCCAAGAGTTGTATTAATCCTTCAAATGAGTTACATCAATACAACTTCTCCCTCTAAATCACTGCACCACTTCATGGTTTCAACAACCTCCAACTTAACTCGTTTTCCCTTCAATTTAAGCACTAAATATATAGGCATGAGAGAAAAAAAAAAACCATTTAATCATAAATCACAAAGAAAAAAAACTCTCTTACAACATGTGATTTCATCCATTTTTTAGTAATGTGCACATACAACTAAAAAATATGTTTTATCTTTTTCCAAACTCACATTTATCTTCTCTTTTTTTTTCATGCTCTTTCTAATTTGACAATTAAAAAACACTTTGCAAGTTGTCATAGTTTTTTAGCAACTTTTATGACAACTAAAAAATAATTAAGAATTGCCAATTAATAATTAAAAAACAAAGCAAGGTTGAGACAATTTCTCAACAATCATATGCATTTCCAAGAATTATGCAATGAATAGAATGAGGTAATTATGCCAAATGAATAAAATGAGATATTCATGTAAAGGGATTTTTTTTTTTTTTGAAGACCTAGAAATATTGTTGCACAAGGGTATTGAATAAGTAAAACATCAGAGATAAGGGTACACCTTTCTTAGTGAGTAGATGATGTGTAATTAGTGTTTCATGGAGGAGTGCTTAAGCATTACAAGTATCCATTATGGTCATTTTGGTAAACAAATGTTTTAGTGTTGCGTTACTTGCATTTTGAAGGCCACTTTCATATAGTGGAGTTGTGAGAATTCTTATCATGGTATTTTTAGATCCATAATTTATCTTATGATGGATTTTTGGACTTCTTTAAGTTTATATATTGAAGGCTTGGCATGAAGGTTGTATAATATAGGCTAGCCATAGGTTACTCTATTGGAATGCAATTGGATTGAAGGAAAAAATTGATGTGTTGATATACTCTTCATTTGAGATTCATATAGACACACTTTTTGGTGGTAGGGTTACTTATCTAAAAGATTTTTCCCTATATATATTAATGTTCTTGTAGTTTGCCTTTTTTTTGTTGTTGTTTTTGTTATTTCATTCCATGATTTATTACCATATTATTTGATCACTTTGATTAATGTTTTCATTGTGTTATTTACTCAAATTTTCAATATTTGGTATCATAGAGCTTTGCTGGACTAATTCAAAGAGAGGCCTTTCTTTAGATATTGTAGGTTTTTATGGTTGTAGTGGGAGCATTTGGTGACTTAATGGGAATCAGATTTGTGTGATAGAGATCATGGCAAGTGCATACCGAATAGATATTGATAGGTTTAATGACTCTAATTTTAAACTTTGAAAGCTAAACATAGAAGATCTCTTAGAGGAGAAACATTAGTGGAGAGTTGTGACATTCAATTTGTGGAAAAGAATACATAAAATTTATCAAACTAAGAATCTTGTAAGTTATATTTGGAAATAAAGTTTTAGTCATTGAAAACAAAGGAATAAAACTTGGTTGTTGAGTATTTAAATGCTCATAATTTAATTTTGAGTCAACTAAATTTAATTGATGTTAGGTTACATAAAGAGGATAAGTGCATTATTTTACTTTGCTCTTTGTCCAAATCATGAAAAAATCTAATTGTTGCAATTAATGGTGTTGTTGTAGAGATTCAGTTGGATGTTCTTGTTATTGATTTGTTTTGTGAAGAGCTAAGAAGGAATTCCACAAGTAAAGGAAAACTATTTATTTATTTTTTGATGACCTACAAATATTGTTGCAAAAGGGTATTGAATAAGTAAAACATGGGAGATAAGGGAACATCTTTTGTAGTGAGAAAATGATGTGTAATTAGTGCTTCATGAAGGAGTGCTTAGGCATTACAATTATCCATTATGGTCACTTTGGTAAACAAATGTTTCAATGATGTGTTACTTTTTATTTTGAAGGCCACTTTCATATAGTGGAGTTGTGAGAATTCTTACCATGGTGGATTTTTGGGCTTCTTTAAGTCTATATATTGAAGGCTTGACATGAAGGTTGTATAATATGGGCTAGACGTAGGTTACTCTATTGGAATGCTATTGGATTGAAGGAAAAAATTGATGTGTCGATGTACTCTATCATTTTAGATTCATATAGACACATTTTTTGGTGGTAGGGTTACTTATCTAAAAGATTCTTCCCTATGTCTATTAATGTTCTTGCAGTTTGCCTATTTTTTTGTTGTTTTTGTTATTTCATTCCATGATTTATTACCATATTATTTGATCACTTTGGTTAATGTTTTCATTGTGTTATTTACTCAAATTTTCAACATTTGGTATCATAGCTTTGTTGGATTAATTCAACGAGAGGCTTTTCTTTGGATATTGTAGGTTTTTATGGTTGTAGTGGGAATATTTGGTGACTTAATGAAAATCATATTTGTGTGATAGAGATCATGTCAAGTGCACCTCGAATAGATATTGAGAAGTTTAATGGCTCTACTTTTAAGCTTTGAAAGCTAAACATGGAAGATCTCTTAGAGGAGAAATATTAGTGGAGAGTTGTAACATTTAATTTGTGGAGAGTTATAACATTTAATTTGTGGAAAAGAATACATAAAATTTATCAAACTGAATCTTGTAAGTTATATTTGGGAATAAAGTTTTAGTCATTGAAAACAAAGAAATAAAACTTGGTTGTTGAGTATTTAAATGCTCATAATTTAATCGAGTCAACTAAATTTAATTGATGTTAGGTTAGATGAAGAGGATAAGTGCATTATTTTACTTTGCTCTTTGTCCAAATCATGAAAAAATCTAATTGTTGCAATTAATGGTGGTGTTGCAGAGATTAAGCTGGATGTTCTTTTCATTGATTTGTTTTGTGAAGAGCTAAGAAGGAGTTCCACAAGTAAAGATTCCATGGTGTATAATGTTCAAGTTAGACAAAGAAAAAGGAGGACAAAAAAAATCAACTTTAAGGGTAGCTATAAAACCCTTAGTAAGAGTAAACTAAAATATTTTTGATTAAAAAATGTAGGGAAAGGGTCTTGATCCCAAAATGTAGAAACAACAGGGGGCACACAGGCTTGAACAAATAGCTAAAGGGCACACATGCCTAACAAAACAACAAAATTAAGGAAACAAAACCAAGATAGAACAAAAAAACAACCTCAAGGTTAGCAAATCAAACTCTAGTCTTCAAGGAGGGAATCCAAGGACACTTCCCAGTCCTCCTTATCCTTATGCTCTTTTGCATTCTTATTGTTCACATTTTGCTTCCCATAACAACTTTGTTCATAATGCTATTAGTGAGCATTATGATTTTAGAAATGGTATTTTCTAAATAAGTAATCTTGTCATTGTTGCTATTGGAAACAAGTTTTTTCTCCAACATTTCCATCTTAGCCTAGAGGTCCTTAATGTTAACATTGTCTTTATCTTTAGTACCCTGGGCCATGATGCGTGTAGGGCCTTTCTCCTCATTTTTATTTGAGATCTCATTAACTCGAGGGAGGGAGGAGCCAAAACGTTAGTTTCCATCACCTCCATATACATGACCTCATTCTACTAATTCTCCTTGTCAAGCTCTTCGTCCTGGCCTTCTCCTTCTTGTTGCTCAATTTTTCATCTTTCATATCCTCCTCAAACTCGTTGTCGGAGTCTTCTTCCTCCCAACCATCATCAATTTGAGGAAGAAGCTCCTCATCACTATCGTCTTCATCTTTAAAGACTCCTCCCGAATCCCTTTGCCTTTAGTTTTTTAAGGGTTCTCATTATTCAAGGCTTTGGCCAGTTTGGTAGACATGTGGCCACCTGGCCCTTTGGTGTCACAATATTGGAACTATGGAAAATAAAACCATTTAAAGAAGTGTAGAAATAAGAAAAAATAATCATGATGACAACTCTAGAAAAAAAACTTTGATGATGATGCTAGTGAGGCATTGTTTATATCTGCTAACATTACTAGTGATGACTCACAATTGATTGTTTAGGTGTGTCATATCACGTAAATCCTCATAAGGAGTGGTTCTCAATTTATAGAGCATATATGATGGTGGTGAGGTATCTATTGGAAATAATAATTCTCATAATATTATTGGCCGAGGAAAGTTGAATTAATATTTAGTGATGAGAGAATGAAAACTCTTTCTAATATGTTGTAAATTCTAGGACTTTTTAGAAGTTTACTTTTTATATTTAAGATGAATGATGTTGGTGTGCATGTCACTTTTTATAAAAATGGTTGTAGGTTGGCTACAAGGGACTTGGTGTTGGCTAAGGGAACATAGTGTGGAACCTTGTATAAGTTGGAAGCATTTAGGTTCTATAACTCAACACATAAAACTGTTTTTTTTGCTTCATTTATGTTGTGGCACCACAAATTGGGTCATATTGGTGAAAAAAGTTTAAATACCTTGATTAATAAAAATATAGTTGATGGTTTATTGAGTTATTATATGGGTTTTGATTTATGTGAGAGCTACGTGTTTATTAAATGTAATAGATTGAATTTTCATTTTGGTAGTACTAGAGCTAAGATAATTTTAGATGTTATTCACTGATATTTTGGTCTTGTGGACGTTCTCTTTATTAGTCGATCTCAATATTATGTTTTATTTATTAATGACTTCCCAATATTTATTTGGATTTATTTTTTGAAACATAAATCTTCCATTTTCTCCAAGTTTAAGGATATCAATGTTCTCTTAGAGAAAAAAATGAATAACACAATAAAATCATTAAAATTAAATAATGTAAGTGAATATTATTTTAGGAAATTTGATGATTTCTATAGACATTAAGGTATTGCACAAAAAAATACTTTATACATGCCACACAAAAATGGAAGAATGAGATATTAATGAATATAGCGAAGAGTATGTTGAGTAGTGCTAGCCTTGAACAATCTTTTTGGGTTGATGCTATAAGTACTACTTATTATTTGGTTTAAACATATCTCCTATTGTTATTCTAGTTGATAAGACACTAAATGAGATGTTAGTAGATAAAAGCTATTTGTTTCACATATTATAGTTTTTGGTTGCAAGGCTCATGTTCATGTGCCTAAAGAGAAATGATCTAAGTTAAATTTTAAGGTTGAAAATAATACTTTTGTTGGTTATGGTGAGAACATAAAAAGTTACAAGATTTGGAGTCCTCTAATATTGAAGATAGTTTATTTTAAGATTGCGATTTTCAAAGAACTTAGATATATATTGAACTTCCAAAGGAAAAATAAAATAAATTTGAGATAAAAATGAGAACCAAGAAGATGCATATATTGAAGAAAAAACTAGACAAGAGGATGGAGAGGTATAGGAAGATTTAGAGGACGATCCAAAAGTACATGAAGAGTTTCTTACTCCATGCTTGAGAAGGTCCACAGGGCAACCAAAATTAGTTGAATGATATATCCCACTAAATTTTTGTTGTGTATTTAATTTATTTTGTGTTGATAAACCTCAATATGTGAATGAAGCTATTTCTTCCAAAGAATACAAGTCTTGAAAGGAATCCATGAAGAAAGAGATGGTGCCTTTGGATAATTGTGAGATTTGGGATCTAGAACTACTTGAAGGAAATAATTCAATTAGATGCAGCTAGGTGTTTACAAATACATCTATAGTGGATGGTAAATTAGAAAGTTACAAGGCTAGATTAGTGGTGTTGGTACCCCATTTTAATATGTATCATTTCTATGTGCTTTGTTCTCATTTGTGCATTTAAACCTATCTCACCCACTATTGACAAACGATTTGAAAAATTTCTAGTCAGGTCCCCCATGTTGAAATGGTGTCTAAGGGTGTTCATTTTAAATAATTTTATTTAAAAATCCCCCAGTGAAATGTGCTATTGGGGTACTTTATAGTCAACACTCAATAATTTAAAATGTTTAGGGATATTGAATCTTGCCCCTAGTTCCCTAGCTCCTTTGGGTTCCTATATCCCTATAAAGGTGATCCAATTGTGCAAGGTCTTGAGTTTGTAGTTGTTGGGAGATAATAGTATAACTTATGTTTCAAATTATTTAACTTTGAAATCCAATGGAATGCTACAGTTATATTTCTTTGATAGGGATTACAAAACCCTAAGAGGACTTGTGACCTTGGAACCTGGGTTCCAAGGTGCCAAGTCTACCTAAATACCTACACCCCATGCTTCCTTCCTTTTCTTCTAAGAATCTAGAAAACATAGAGCACTTGGAACCTTGGAATCAAGTCCCCATAAAGTCCTAAATATTGATCCTAAGGTTCCAAGTCTTCCTAAAGTCTTGAAGCCTAGTCCTAAGGTTCCAAGACCCCCTTGAATTCTAGAAGCCCAATCCCAAGGTTCCAAGTTCCCTTAAAGTCTTGAAGCCCAATTTCAAGGTTCCAAGTTACCATAAATTTTTGAAGCCTATTCCTAAGGTTCTAAGTCCCCTCGAAGTCTTGATGCATGGTCCTAAGGTTCCAAGGCCCCTGAAGTCTTGAGGTTCAATCCCAAGGTTTGAAGTCCCCTCAAAGTCTTGATCCCCTTTCCAAATTATTTTATTGGCATTGCTCTCCTAACATTGTGGTTCCCATGTCCTTTCTCCTTGTAAATCCTTATTTATCCACACATCATTTTTTCTCCTATCTACCTATTAGACTTGTGGACTTCACTTGCACTTTGGAACACATCCCTTGGTTTCTAAAACTCTTGAGAACCTACCATATCCTAAAATTCTCAAAAAACCACAACAAAACTCGTTGTTCTTGTTCTCGGCTACCTCCCACCATTCCTATATGCCATTAATTCCCATAAAAATTGTAGATTTAGGGAGAATAGCTCCCCATGTCGCTACACATGTGTGGATATGTTAAGGAAAATCTTGTACTAGATAAAAAAAAATAGGTATTGAAAATGTGGGGAATTTCCTTTGGTGCCCAAAAATCATGGATCTATTCCATAGGTCACAAGAATTTGCTAAGGATTATATATTTTAGGATTTTTTTTATTATTCTAGAAAGAAGTGGCAAAATTTGTGGTAGAGCAAAAAAATAAGAAAAAAGAACCTCCAAGCAACTAGAGTTTTCTCCCAACAAAGAGAAAATGACTATTTTGGTATTGTACAATGATCTAAGTTTTTCTTGAACTTGTAATAAATCTATTGTAACACCTAATGAATGGTTTTAAGGTAAAAAATCCAAATTATTTAAGTGTCTCCATGTATATTGTATGTATTTTTGGATGTGTTGTTGATCAGCTGGCTAACCATAAGGCTGCAAAATCCTTACAAATATTTTGTGAGGTATATTTTAGGATAATAAAATAAATGTATGGGTTTATTTATTGATTACTAAGTATAATTCTTTAATGTGTGCAATTTCATTTATCTTTTCATGTGAATGTGTAGAGCCTAACTTATATGTAGCTAGAAAGATATGGTCTTCAATAATATCTTCTTTAAGGTACTATAAAGATATTGTTATTACATGTTTTTGGATGAAATCTAGGATTCTATTTTCCAACTAGATAGGAGCACTTGTTTACCTAAAGCTCATCCTCCCTATCACACAACATATCAATGTATTCAAAACTAAGCAATTTTTTTAATTTATTTTGATAATTTTTACTCATTACTATGTCTAAATATGCATAACAATATTAAGGGCTATTAAAATCACATTTTTAGGCATCTTGTGTGGTATTTTATTTACTTTATAGAGGTTTTTAGCTTTGCATACAATTACAAATCAACATATAGATATGGAGTGACAACTTGAATAGGGATATATTGTGCATTGGGTATGGTTTGTAGCAATGCATTTTTTCATTACCTATAGTTATATCTAACACAACACCTTAAGGAACCCCCTTTGTCCAACAAAGATAGAATTTGAAGGAGGTTTTACCCACCTCAATAAATTGGTCCATTTTTCTCAACTTGATCATAAGTTTGTGATCTTCTTCTTGAGTTTGACACCCTTGGCACTCAGGACAAGATCAAGCTTTAAGGATTTGGGACCTACAAATCTAGTCACCAAAAAAGTGGCAAAAGCATATTCCTAGATTGAGGGAATAGATTTTGGTAAAAATTTCTCTCTTGTTTCTAAATTGACTTTAATTGAATTGTTAAAGCATATTATTTAAAAGTAGAAAAAACAGATGTTCAAACTAATTTTTTGCGTGAATATCTTGAAGGGGATATTTATATGAAATAACATAAGAATTTTGTAGTGACGAGAAAATAAATTATGATTTTTACGTTAAATAAATATATATGGTTTAAAGTAGTCACCATGCATGTGGTATCAAAAGTTCTAAGTCTTTACCTTTAAACTCGATTTCATGAGAAGTAGTGTTGATTATTGTGTTTATTTTAAATTGGTTAATAATCAATTGCTAATTATGGTCTTATGCGTTGATGGCTTGTTCGTTGGAAACAATAAGGGGATGATTAGTGAATTTTAAAATTGGCTTTTAGGTATATTTGACATGAAGAATTTAGGGGATACAAAATATATTTTGGATATAGAAATTAATAATATTGGGTTAACATAAATATTTGACTTAATAAGAGTAAGTATGTGGACACTATTTTGCAAAGATTTGGTAAATAGGACTATAAGACAAGTATTCCTTTACTTATTTGCACTAAGATCTCTTTGGAATGATGTCCTAAATTTGATGATGTTTTTGAATATTATTGAAAACAAGGTGAAGGAAAGCTACAATATGAACTTATGCAAGTGAATTCATATTTGAAAATCAGATTTAAACATGTGATTGCATCACAAATCACAATATAAAAATCAGCAAGAAAAATATGACACCAAATTTACATGGAGAAACCCTTTCGTGAAAAAAATCCACACAAGAAAAGAGGGCAAGTATATTATTAATCTTTGAATGAGAGTACACAATAATACACTACACTATTGATCTCAGATCAACCTGGTAACACCTTGTTACCTGCAAGAACTCAATATGAAACTACCATCCCATGGCTCCAATTTATAGAAATTATGGGAGGTAAAACCACAAATGGTAAACCAAAACAAGAGTTACAAAACCACCTAAAAAAACCCACACCCCACTTCATGGAAAACCAAAAGACATAATAAAATATTACATGGAAATTCAAGACTCCCACATGGGCACCTAGCCCATAGCCTATCCAACTCCTTTCTTTTCGAATGCTCTCATGACCTTTTCACTTCCTGATGGAACACCCACATACACATTTTCTTCTCCAATATTGGGCACCCCATCCAAGACCTTTCATATTCCATTATGGACACCTAAGAAAGATGCCCTATCTATATTTGATGTGTAACCTCCACCAAATTTAAATTCTCTTTAAAATATAATTATAACATGCCAAAATTTGATAATTTTCTCTCATGTCCCCTAGAACACATTTGAATGAATGTGGAGACATACAAATGACATAGGATTACAATGTTAATGTCACCTTATCCTAAAAAATATACATATTTAATTTTTATTTTTCTAGTTCGATTGGAAGGTTGATGCATGCTATGGTTTGTTGTAGACTAGTATTGTCCATGTAGTGGGATTTTTTAGTAGGTTTATATTTAATCCTTATAGGAAACATTGGACATATGTGAAGAGGGTGTTTTTTTATGAACCTAGGGGTATGCAATTATGATGTATTGAAGTGGATGAATGTTCCAACATGTGACACACATCCCTTAAGTTAGTTATATTTAGTAATTAGTTATATTAGGTAATAAGGAGGCATACAAGGGTTTTATGGTTTACCCCTCCATTATGTTATTAGGAGATCTATATAAAGAGACAAATATAATTGCAAGGACATATGTAGATTATGGTATTTTATTTGGGATCTCTTCTAGAGATATGACATGGAGTGGATTCTTCCATAAGGAGTATTGTATGTGTATAGGAGTGAATTTGCACCCCTCTTGAAAATTTTCCTTTTACACCCTCTACTTTAGAAACAACTCTTGACTAAGAAATTCCAAATCACCTATCTACAATGCATCCACTTGGTGCTTGTCTCTTGTGTCGGTGGGGGAATTTCTGTCGAGGACACCCGCGCGATGCATGAACGTCTATGCGATGCGCTGCTATCCATGACAGATTCCTACCTCTGGAATCCGTAGAGACATTACCTTCTCCATTGGTGATGAAGTGTAACACATCTGCACCTTCCAATCGACCCGAGAACGGCTATTTCCCTCTCATTTCATCTTCAAATGGTGATCTTTCATTTTCACTCTAGCTTCTTCACGTTTTCATACATTCAATCCATCCTCTACACACAAGCTTGATTTCTTTAGCATCTCTGGAGCGATTGGATCCATCTTCCTCACATCTTGCCGCACCTTTGCGACTATTGGAATTGTAACTTGGTGTCCCAAGGGATCGCTTCTTCATTGTTGCAACAACATAAACCTTACCAAGCTTGAATCCTCCTCTATGTGCTTGAGGGAACCTCAATTGAGAAGGTGATATTGTTTGTTAATTTATGTAGCATAGTGTCATTGCTATTGTTCGTTTCTTTCCATTGTTCTCTTTATCACATTTTCTATCTCATGGCTTTCCTGACTATCTGTGAAGGTGGAAACACCAAAGCGGGGGTTTGATTGAGGCAAACCCCTATACAACCCCAACATTTTTCCTCTCTTGGTTGTGTGTAGGTACAATTTTGGGAGGAGCTTGCTGGTGAACTAAACTCTTTGTGAGTTGATCTTCATCACCCTCACTTTCATCATCTCCTTTATCATCTTACTAGTCACTTTGTTTATTTTATTTATTATCATTCTAGTTAATATTTTAGACAACTGATAATTAGTTAGTAGGCTTTTGTTCCTTTCACTGTACTTTACACTTTCTGACTGTATGGAAACCAGTGCCCCAGAGAGACACCAGCGTGCCGTGCTGTTGTCTTTGATCCATGCTGCTATCCTTGGGCAAAGAGCTACTTGAGGTATGGTTCGGGTTCCAGAAGCCTGCTCGTTTATCTTTGTTCAGTCTCCCAAGTTAGTAGAGTGACAGAAGGACTTGAGAGTGCTCTTCATTCTCTATCCTTGACTTAAAGCACTTGCCTAGCTTGAGGTAGATTAGGGTAGCTCTCTGCTCTCAACTTTGTATGACCTAGAGCCTTGGTGTGGTTGGTCCCCCTCTTCTACATTTTGGTGAACCTGACGTGAACCATTTTGGTTCCATTTAGCAGTGCTGAAAGACCCTTTCCTCGTATCCTAGGAGTGTTGTGGGTGTGAGTGTTGCGAGTCACCTAGCCTTGCAACCCAACCTATGACCCCTAGAGGCATAGTTGGAAGGTTCTGTAAGCATTGCGGAATGAAACCTTAGTTGGGTCACTGTCTAGTTGTGAAACCCTTGGGGGCTCTGTGAAAGTTCTATCTAGTATATGTGATGGCCTCCTTCTTACATCTACCCATCCCATCCGCACAACCTGCAAGTAGTTCCCCTGGCATAACTTTCACCTCACAGGACTTGATGATGAACTATAATAGAGATCCATCTCCCTTATACATCCCCGCACGAATCAATGGAAACACTATGACAGGTGTTCTTGTTGAACCAATGTGTTGGGTGAATGTCATTACATAGGAGATTATGTTGATTAACTTCTTACACAAAGATGGGTATGATGAATCTAGGAGTACCATCCATACACACGATGGGCTTTCCATACCTCCCATCAGCTATATCACCTTGTCTGTCTTAGTTGGACCTAAATTCATAAATTTACTCTTTGACATAATCTCGGGGTCTAAACTCTTCAGGGTGAAATTGGGTATCCCTTGGTTGATCGCTATGAATGTAGTTACCTCGGTGGTGCATAAGTGTCTAAAATTCATCCATGAGGGTACAATGCATGTAGTCCATGACACCGACTATAAATCGTCGATTGCACGTGGTGGCTACTCGGTGGATCACTTTTGGCCAGCACCCATTGGTTCACTTCCTTCTAGGACAAACCTCTTGTACCAAACCTATGTGAAGTATGAGAGTGGGGGAATAGAGCCTAAGGTGAGATACCCTCCTTCTCCTTATGCCATTTTGCATAGGGCATGTCTCAAGGTGGACAACGAGGCCGCCTTGGCTTAGAAAAGAGAAAAGGGGAAGCACACTCAACACTCTTCTTCTTCTTCTTATGTTGTTGTTGTCCCACTTGTCACTTCCTCTCACCTTGCTAAGGCATCATTGATTTCTACTCCTAGGCATTTTCTGGAGAATCTGATGGTGCTCACTTGGTGAAAGCCCAAGCATTCAACACTCGAACTTCCCGTGTTACCCACGGTGCCTCAGCCCATTCGATATGGTAAGGGGAAGGGTCCTCATGGGGAGTCTTGTATGTCTCAGACTTTGCAGTCTCCTACCGCTCCTGCCCCTAAGGCAATGAATGGGAAGAGGCTCGTCATTGATGCGTTAGATCTGACTCCCCCTGATGTTATTTCAGCCTCTTTTCAACCTCTCCCTCTTGTTCTTGTCTAGGAGTCTCTCCCTCTAGTGAAAACAACTATGATGGACACTCTGTGGCTGAGCAAGAGTCCTTCGTTCCATCTCATATTCTGACCTCTAGCTCTCGAAGTCGCAAGAACTGCCTTGCGTGTGAGCGCAAGTGTCAGCGAAAGGCTTTGGTCGCTGAGCAGGCCGCCCTACAGAGGAAGGAAGGGGAGTCAAAAGTTTTTTCCCTGACACCTTCTGTTGTATCCTCCTCCCCCGTCCTCTCTACTTTAGTTCCATCAACCTTCATTCTTCTCCTGACTCCTACTGCGAGTGTAAACGATCCTCACCTGAAGAGGGTGCAGGTGTTTATTGATCCTTCAGTTGAGTTGCCTCTTCTGATGTCCCTCTCAGACATCCCACCATTCTCATAACCCGTGGACATGCCAAACACCTTGGTGGTGTCCTCCGTAGTATTTTCCTCTTCCTCCATGCCTTGTGCTTCATCCGTGGGGATCTCACATCCTCCTACAAAGCGGAATATGGAGGACCACCCCACTAGCAATGGGGTCAAAAGAGAGGTTCACCTTCTTTGGAGGGTGGTTCTGCATTGGCTTGTGTCATCCTAGTGACGGATGAAGTCCCGACATCCCTAAATTTTTTCACTACTCCTGAGTCTCTCGATGAGCCTAACAGTGAATCTCGGGTGCTGCCTCCCTCGCCCATTGAGTTAACACATGGAACTCCTGTGAACTACATGTTTAATTCTCTGGATGAGGTCCTGACCCTATTAGCGATCTTCACAAAATCATTAAATTTTACCCCACAGGAATTGAGCGGAGAAGACCTCGAGGGATCTCCTTCTTTGGATCTTGTTGCGGGGGGCCAGAAATTTCCCCCCTTAATATTCTACCCTTGCAGGCTTGTCTACCTTCCCCTTATGATGATCTAGATTGGGAGGTCGACAACCTCTTGGTTGATGAGGACTAGGGGGCACCTCTTCTTTATCTATAGAGTAGATTGTGTGTGTGTTTGTGTTCCCCCGTGCTTGCGTTATATGTTCCTAGATGACCCTTGTCATCCTTGTAGGTTCTTGGATATAGGAGTGCTTATGTGTCATAAAACTACCTCTATTTGTTACATCATTCTTCGTCTGTTATGAGTATTTATTTTTGACAATTGGGGATGATGCAAAGTGTTGGGGGCATTTAGGCTTCCCTTCCATGTTGACCCAATTTTTTATTTATACTTTGTCTTCTCGAGCATTCTTCATATGGCCTGATTTAGTAGGGGCTTGATGACAGTTCATTAATATACTATTATACTTATCTGTCTATATTTACGAGCAGCTCTGACCCCGAAATATTAGACCACCCTTGTGTCCCTTATTCGTAAAGGTTTTTTTCCTTCTTATATTTTTGTTCTCTTATATTTCGTGTCTTGTTTCGTGATGTTGTGGTGCTCATGTGTTGTCCCTCGTGTGTGCAACAACATTACCAAAATTACATCTCACTATGTTCTACGGGCCGCAACATCACATTCTCATTCTTTCTTTTCTCTCCTTAGGATGCCACATGGCTCTACATTCAACACACACCATCCTAAGGGGGGCTCTCATACTACTTTGATTTTCAAAAAATGCATTTGGTGGCCAACAAATCTTTTCTCGAAAATCTTTTCAAAAATCGCATTCCTTAGCAAGGACCCCTAGCGAAATATTTTTCCTTCATCATGGGTTCGTAAAGAAAGAGTTTGAAAAGCCTTCCTCCAAGGAGGGAGCCTCTTCTCCTGCGAGTGAAGTTTGACCTTCCCCTTGTGAGGGGACCTTCTTCCTTTCAAATTTCTTGATGAAGTGAACATCTTTCAAAAGGATTCCTTGATGTTGAATTGATTTGCGAAAAACTCTCTTTCAAACAACGCGTCCCTTGAGTGGACCCCTTTTCTTTTGAAGTGTTCTCGAGGGACTCCTTTGAAATCTTCTCCTTCAATTTTTGACTATTTGTGTAACTATTTTCTTACTTGTTTTCCTACATGGCTACTTTTTGACATCTAACACTTTTTATCTGCAGATTAACATGTTGCTTTACAAGTGCCCATGTGAAGTTTCTTTCCAATTTGACTCTATGGAGTCCCCTACATCAGGCTTCCTTCAAGAGAGAGTCCTTGGGGGCACCTTCTTTGCAAGTCTGAGGATCTATGAAGCGCTTGCATCCTACAGTATTTTTCCATCATTGGTCTATGGGCCTTTGGTGCACTTTGATCAACTCTACAGCTCTGAGGATCTACAGAGTCCTTTGTTCGAACCTCCTCAAGAGAGAGTACCTGTCAAGTTATTTTCATGCCTTGCGCTTTCAAGCTCGCAGATTGTGGTCTACTTCCTCAACGGTTCAGGTATACATTTCTAAACTCTTTGATCTACTTTACCAAATGTTCGTTGACACTCATGCTCGCTAAAGTGGGGGAAAAATGTATAGGAGTGAATTTGCACCCCTCTTTTAAATTCCATTTTTACACCCTCTACTTTAGAAAAATCAAACCTGACTGAGAAATCCCACATCACTTATCTGCAACACATCCACTTGGCGCTTGTCTCTTGTGTCGGTGCGGGAATTTCTGTCAAGGACGAGCGTGCGACACGTGAATGTCTGTGTGGTGCACTGCCATCCCTAATAGATTCCTACCTCTAGAATCCGTAGATACGTTACATTCTCCATTGGCGACGAAGCATAATGCCTCTGCGCTATCCATTCAACCCGAGAATGGCTCTTTCCCTCTCATTTCATCTTCAAATGGTGATCTTTCATTTTCACTCTAGCGTCTTCACATTTTTCATACATTCAATCCATCCTCTACAAAAAAGCTTGATTACTTTAGCATCTCTGGAGTGATTGAATCTATCTTCCTCACATCTTGTTGCACTTATGCGACCATTGGAATTGCAACTTGGTGTCTTGAGGACTTCTTCTTCATTGTTGTGGTAGAATAGACCTTACCAAGCTTGCATCCTCCTCTATGTGCTTGAGGGCACCTCGATTGAGAAGGTGATATTGTTTGTTGATTTACGTAGCATAGTGTCATTGCTATTGTTCATTTCTTTCCATTGTTCTCTTTAACACATTTTCTATCTCGTTGCTTTCCTGGCTGTTCATGGAGGTGGAAACACCAAAGTAGGGATTTGATTGAGGCAAACCCCTAGACATCCCCAACATTTTTCCTCTCTTCTAGGTTGTGTGTAGGTACGCTTTTGGCTGGAGCTTGCTAGCGAACTGGACTCTTCGTGAGTTGATCTTCATCACCCTCACTTTCATCATCTCCTTTATCATCTTACTAGTCTCTTTGTTTATTCTGTTTATTATCACTCTAGGTACTATTTTAGACCTTAGCTACTAAATAGTTAGTAGGTTTTTTTTTTCTTTCATTGTACTTTACACTTTTTTGTCGTATGAATGCCAACACCCCAGAGAGACGCTAGTGTGTCGCACTGTCATCCCTAACCTGCGTTGGTGTCCTTAGGCAGAGAGCTGCTTGAGGTATGGTTCGGGTTCCAGAAGCTTGCTCGTTTTGCTCTGTTCAATATCCTAGGTTAGTAGAGTGACATAAGCACTTGAGAGTGCTCTTCATTCTCTATCCTTGACCTAAAAAACTTTCCTATCTTGAGGTAGATTAGGGTAGCCCTCTTCTCTCAGCTCTCCGTGACCTAGAGCCTTGGTGTGGTTGGTCCCCCTCTTCTATAGTATGGTGACCCTACCTCAAGAGTTTATTCTATTTTTGTATATATTGGATATTAGAGCATCTAGGCCCATGAAAATCTCTTGTGATATGTGTGATCTCTATTATACATTACATTATTGCAATTATTATATGTGTGGATCTTATCAAGTGGTATCAAAGCTATAATTTTGGAAAAGGTGAGGATGAAACCTTAATTTTTTAAGATTCACCTATATCTTCAAAATGGCTATGTATTTTTTTAATAATTTTTAACTAAATTTGGAGGATTAGATAAGGAGGCTATATTCCAAAATAGAAGTTTTGGTCATCAATATTGAGTGAGTTATTGTAATTTGTTTTCATATTTTCATGCTCTATAAGCCACAAATTAGGGAAATTTTATGATTTTTTTACATATCTAGAAAGCTCATCAAAATTAATTACGTATTTATTATTTTTATTTTTAGCTTTGAGGCTAATAACATTATGAAATTATCTACTCAAATTTGGGTCAATGATACGGATAGCATGTGTTCTATTAAAATATTTTTTTCTTAGAAACCCTAATTTTAATGGTTTTCATACTTTTGATGGAAGCCCAGTGATGCATTAGAATGGTAGAAGTAATATAAAAGAACTCGTTGTCAAAACATAATATGGATTTTTTTTTTCTTTATACTTAAAGATGAAGTTAACAAATAGTTTATGTCATTTTATAGAGACATTTTTTCTTTGGATAAAGTGGAATAATATTTTTTAGATAAATGAGAACCAAAAGAATTATTCTAGAAGAAGAAGCATGAGGAGGATGACGACGAGGAGAAAAATAAGAAGAAGAAAAAGAGGAAGAATACTTAAAAGAGTTCGATGGAGAGAAGGTGAAGGATAAACCTTCATGCACTTTAGCTCCAAAGAAGGAAGATTTGGAATCCTTCACTTTCATGGATGTATAAAAAATATTTTTGTTTTATAAACCCTAGCAACAAGTATAACTTCATTGACATGGAATTATCCAAGAATATATAGGTTCAAGCAAAGCATATCATGGAAATCAAATAATAGGTAAGGATATTCAATTTTTTGAAGATTTAAAGCTCTTCATGGATAAGTATTTATTGCATTCAAAATTTTATGCTTTGGATACATGGATGGGTTGGATATTGTTTGTGGTTATCCTTGGTTAGAATCTTTGGGAATAATAAAACTTAATGTGCAAAATAAGTTAATGAAGCTTTGGTATATATTAGAGAAATGATATATCATATGATATTACACATAATGAAGACCAAAGTAAATTCAAGGTAGAGAAATTTCAATAGCATATTGAAGAGTACACCAAATAATAAAAGGAAAAAATGAGATATATAGAAAAAAGAAACTCTTGAACTCCCCTTCTTAAGTAAAAAAAGCAAGAAACAACCAAGGGTGAAGAACCAAAGAAGGTTCTAGTGATGGAAAAGGTTGTAATATATAGGTATCCACATCATTTTGAGAGGCAATAAACATGGAGGAAACCATTGTGGTGGAATGATAATACATGAAATCAACAAGAAAGTCACTATGGATCTACTTGGATTTAAAGGATCAAATATGAAAATCAATGGTATCATAGAACTAATGGCAATTTGTGGCAGAAAAGGACTTACTAATAATGAGTGAAATCAAGTGGGTGCAAAAAAATGTGGATCTAGGATGGTATCTAGATATTGTCAATATAAAACCGTCATCAAGATTAACTATGGATGTTGGATTTTTTTTTATCATGGCATCGTATTTGTAATGACTTGTGATAGTCATACTATTTGGATTCTTCTCATGCTTTAGAGATGAAACATGTCAATGAGGGATGGCATGTTATGTATCTAAGGATATGATATTATAATGTATTTAAGTATATGGATATGCTAACATGTGGCACACATACCTTAATTTAGTTATATTAAGTAATTCATTATATTAGGTAATTAGTCCGCCTACATGGATTTTGTGGTTTACCTCTCCATTATCTTATTAGGATGAATTCTATATAAAGAGGTGAATATTATTGTAAGGATATGTGATGAATATGATTATATTTGGTATCTCTTAGAGATATAGCATGAAGTGGATTCCTCCATAAGGAGTATTATATTGAGCCTAGTCTAACAAATAAAAAGTTACCTAGATTTGGTGCTCCCTTTATTGTCTTAGCCATATGTTGCCACTCTAAACTTGTATTACCATAATTTCTTCTCAACCTCACCCACTCTAAATTTCCTAAGATATCATTAATGGTAAAATTTGACCTTGTGCAACTATATGAATACACTTATATTTCCGAATACCATTACTCATCCCAAGGATGTAAATCTAATCATAGATTTCAATGGTGGATGAAGAAGGTGAAGATAAATTCCATAAATATTGCAACTAAAAACCTAACGATCGTAGATCTATAGAGAGGATGCTAGGCTACTTATTTGAACACAAAAATATGTGGTTCACTTCTTCGAGTTATTCTTGCATTCGAATCAAGGTAGATTTCAAAGGATCATGTGAGTTGTATGTGTTTAATGATTTGGCCTAAAACATTTCCATGTGACATCCAAAATCCTGCGAAGACAACTTGAACACATGTACTGGGAATAATATAAATACTAGGTTACAAGATGTATAAGGAGTCGATATTTTTGCTTCCCATGAATATGTAAGTATCACAAGGTCATCTAGAGGTTGTCTTTACATAGGGTGATCCAACAATACTTTTTCCCACTTTTTAGTCTAATTGGGATGCTCAAAATTAATATTTTTTAGAATTTTTAAATTTGTATCAATTATAAGGAACAAATGGTCAAAGATTTAAGGACAATGTAAACTAATGAGGTGTAGAATTTTCTATATAGATATAAGCTATACTTAATTTTTTTAAAGAAATATTTATATCACTTTTTATTTTTATTTTTCAATTAATTTTATTTTTTTCTATTAATTTTTATTGAGTGGCATTATTCCATAACACATAGATTTCACTACAAATAAAAAATATCCATGATTTATTAGAATTAGACCATTAGAGCCAATGTCTAGTTCATGGATATTTTTGGATAATTTTTATTAAATATTTTATTTATTATCAAATTTTGAATTAATATTAATAATAATTTGAATTTTATTATTTTGTAACACATTTCTCTTTATATATTTCTTAAAATTAAATTTATCTTTTTCATTGCAACAAGGAAATCTATGAGGAGGGTGTAATCACAATACCATGTCTCACTTTTTGCCCAAGATGGAAATTTACATCAATATTTTTAACTGAATCTTCATCTTCTGAGACCTATAGTAGCTAAATAGTTAAGAATTTGAAGATGATGCAAACTAGTGATTTGTGGAAATTTGTGTGTAGATTCTAAATACATTTTAAAAACAAAATAAAATAAAAATCATGAATCTTTCAACATCTCCTTTAATAACTAGTTTTAAATAGAAAAACAACATTTTCATAAAGTATCATTTGTGTCGTACAACATAACTTTTTTTCTATAAAGGATAAAATTCTAATTTTTGAAATATAGATGAACTCAACATCAATATCTAGGGAAAGGATTATTTTTCATAATTTTTTGTTACATATATTTTTTTTAATTAATTTTTGAAGTCACTATAACTATAATTTGGACATGTGTGTGTCATACAACCTAACTTGTTGTGTATATATCAAAATCCATTTTTTCTTTTTTTAGTGAAACAAATACATCAATACCTAGGTAAAGGGTATTTTTTGATTTTTTTTATAATGGTTTACTATTTTTCCACCTCTAAAGAACAAAGAGCTTGATGTTCGGAGAAAAACCTATGTTCAGTAAAAATTGAAAATTAAATACAAGATAAAATGAAAACATATCAAAAATATACTTGTTGGAAATAGAGGGCTACAATCTTGCAAAAGATCATTTCTATATGATGTCATTTAATCCCTCAAAAGGTAAAGTAAATGTGTTTTTTTATAGCATTTTGATAGGTGCGAAGGAGACTCCATTATGGGTATGATTTAATACTGGAGGAGCTCTATCCAAGGGGGTTTGATCTAAGGGGGTCTTATCTATCCGTCTTCAATTAAACTCATTTAGATGGAACCTCTCAAGGCTAAAATCATTAGTTTTTCTAAAAAAGTGATTTTAGGAAAAAATCAACATGTCCCAAAAGTGAGACACACTATTGTGGTAGCACCCAAGAGTGTAATACATTTTTTGAGATTTTTCTAACAAATTTTATTATTTTCCCAATGTCTTGAATAAAGGTCATTTTTTTTTGTAATAGATCTGCATTCATTATATTTTTTTAAAAATATAATATTAAATAAAACATAATAAATATTATAATTTTTGTAAAGATAATACTATGAGAAACACACTTACAAAATGGTATTTCCAAATGACTTCATTTGATCCCCCAAAAGGTGAAGTAAAATTATTTTTTGTTAGCATTTTAAAAGGTGTAGAGGAGACATAATTAAGGTTTTGATTTAATACCAAGGGGTTTCTATCAAAGAGGGTTTAATCTAAGGGGTTTTTGTCTAAGCTCCAATCAAACCCCTCGATGCTTAAATCATATTTTTTTCTAAGAAATGTGTGATTAAAAAAAAGAATTTCTAAGGAAGGAGATTACATAACATAATTTTATGAGTTGAGCTCTGCTAGGGTTTTCTTGAGTCTGTGGTCATTCTTAGCCCCTCTTGCATCATACTGTGCTCTCTGCGTAGGAATTATTTCCTTTCCTGTGTGTACGACCACATTTATTGCGATTTTGTTGTTTTAATATGTCTTCAACCGACTCTAACCCAATAGTTCATGCTGGTGTTGGCGGTTCGATGACTCTGCTCAATGGCTCCTCCACCGAACAAATGACCTTAGAAATTTGTTTTGAAAGTGTTCCATGAGGTAAGTCTTTTGACTCCCCGGTTGATGTCTTTTGTCTTTGCCTGAATTTGATTCTGCTTGTCAATGGATTGAAAATTATACCCTTGTCGGGTATTTTTTTGGGAGGATTCCCCCTAAAAGTGTGCTCAAAGAATGGGTCAATAAGGCCTGGGTCCCTCATGGGGACCGCCTTGATATGGTCCAAAATTTAACCAAGGGTTTTTTTCTTTTTCGCTTTGCGGAGGTTAGTCATGTCCAGGCAATCCTAGAGCATGGTCCCTGGTATGTCAAGTCTTCTTTGTTGGTTTTCTAGTTGTGGACCCATGATTTTGTTGTCTTAAATGACACCAAGTTGCGGGTCTCGGTTTGGATTGAGTTCCCAGGTTTACCCTTGCCTTGTGTGCCATTTTTGATTCATATTGCTTCCTCTATGGGGAAGGTTATTTGCATTGAGCCTGATAGATTTTTTCAGGCCCGTCCCCAAAAAATGAGTCTGTGTTGAAGTGGACCTTTCTCAAGATTTGAAAGAGTCCACTGATATTCAAATAGGAAATTTCCGGTATACCCAAAAAGTTACCTACTTTAATCTATTGAACACGTGCTATAGATGTTAGTCCATAGAGCACAAGATCAAGGACTACCCTATGGTAGTGCCTCATACTCCTTCTCCGCCATGAGAATCTGATAAGTCCAAAGCTAATGAAAATGGACCACGGCTGGAAATTGTAAGAACAAAGCTAGCGGCTCTAGGTCGATTCCCAAAGGCCCCGAGCCTGCTAAAGTTGTTTCAAACCCTTCGACAAAGGGGAAAGAGGCCTCAACAGGGCCTGATAATTATGTCACACGACCCAGGCCAAAGGCTACGCCTCAGCCTATTGCTGTTATAGTGATGCAACCGAGAGTTTCTACTCCTATGATAGGAGCTCAACAGTAGTCTTGTAGTCCTTCACCGCCATTAGAAGAAGGAGAATATGTGCAGGAGAAAAGGAGAATTTCTTCTCCATCTATTCAAATCGGGTCAATTCCACCTAAATTTTTGCAGAATCGTTTCTCCACCTTGAATGAGGAGGAACCAAACTCTAACGATATGGAGGATTTTCACCCATGAATTTCCTCTTGGAATGTTTGAGGTCTGACAGACCTCTCCAGAAGTTATTCTATTCGGGATACTTTACAAAAATATACTAGTATTGAAGTGCTTTGTCTCCAAGAAGTTAAAATTTCTGGTTTTTTGCTTGCTTCAGCGTGTCACTCTATTTGGCCAACCAACCATATGTACTATACGGCTCATGATGTTGAGCGTGGTGGAGCTTTCATTCTTTTGTCTCCAAGGTGGCATTCTTTTTTTATTGATCATGGGTCTGACCCCACACATCGACTTGTTTAGATCCTTCTCAATTTTAATAATCACTCTTTTGGGATTATTAATGTTTATGCCTCTAATGATGTCATCGAACGCTCCTTGCTTTGGTGTTGGATTGCAGACTCGTTACTAGTGGCCACTTGGCTTTTGTGTGGGGATTTCAATATGGTTGAGATGGCGTACAATAAGGATGGTACTCTGCCATTCAGATGGGCTGTTGGTGAAAGGGAGGCATGGTTTTACATGCGTAATAAATTGGGTCTCTTTGATCCCAATATTGGCCACCACCATTCTCATTCCCTCTAGCACACTTGGTGTAATTTCAGAGTTGGTACTGACAGGATCTTTAAGCGCCTTGATCATGCTATGATTTCGGCTCAATCTTTTTTTTTCGTTTGACAACTCTTCACTTCTAGTTAAACCGTTAATGGATGTCACTCTGTCTGACCACTTCCCCATTTATTTTAGCATTGAATGAGAGATAAGACAACCTCAGGCTTGCAAAAAGAAGTTTTTCTTAAACACGTCTCTACTTTCACATCAACCCACATTGGCCCACATTCCCAACGTCTAGAATTTAGAGTGCAAGACAGCTCACTCTAACGGCTGGATTAATTGGTGGAATGATGCTATCACTCGCATGACTAGGTTTTTTCGAATTTATGGGTGTCAGCTAGCCATTTTCTGCTGGCAATCTTATGAGGCGACCACTGCTGACCTGCGCTCGGCTACCGAGGCTCTTGCAGCTAACCCCTTCTCCCCACCTTTGCAAGTCAGGTTGGCAGAGTTAAGGCACAAAAAACAAGTTGCAGATAATTATGCTGCTAGAGGTGCACAAATCAAAGCCAGGTTGCACTGGTTAAAAGTTGGCGACTGCGCCTCCAAGGAGTTTTTTCTAGGTTTACGTGCCAGGCACTCATCTCCTGGCATTAAAAAAATCAAAGATGGACTGCAAGTCCTTTATGAGCTTCCTAATATTATCCAAGATTTTGTCAGGCACTATGAGCAAGTATTCACTGCCCAAGATTACACACTGGAGCCCCAACAAGCCCTTCAGAGGTGCATTGAGGTTGTTCCAACTAAGCTTTCCTCTGCTCAAAACGTCTTTTGTGAGCAGATGCTCATGATTGAAGACTTGAAAGAAGCTGTCTTTTCTATGGCGGACAAAAAAGCTTCGGGGGTCGATGGCTTCCAGTGCAAATTCTACAAGGCCCTTCAGGACTATATTGGCCACGATCTTCATAAACTCTATCTTCAAGCCTTTCATTCGAAAAATTTAGGAAATATTATAATCAAGGGAAATATCAAGTTCATACCTAAGCCTGGAGATCCTGAGGATATCTACAATTGGTGGCCTATCAAGCTCCTTAATGTTTCTTACAAAATCATTACTAAGGCCCTGGCTCTGAAAATTTGCCATCTTTTGCTTCAGATTGTGTACCCAGAGAAGACTAGATTTATCAAATCTAGATTTATTCTTGATAATATCATTGTTGTTTGGGAGGGAATGGAGTGGGCTCGACGCTCTAGCCAAAAGGCCCTCTTTCTTAAAATTGATTTTGCTAAAGCCTATGATCGCATAGAATGGCCCTTAATTCGTGCCATGTTGAAAGCTTTGGGATTCGGCCCCAATTTCATTCAAGTCGTCCAAATTTTTTTCTAACGCCTCTTCTTGCATCACCATCAATGGCCACCAGTCCTCCTCTTTTGGTCTTTCCCGCTCTATTCGGCAAGGATGTCCTCTTGCTCCTTCGCTTTATGTGCTTGTTGCCGAAGGTTTTAGCTATCTCTTGGCCAACGTTGTTTCCCAGCAAAGGGTTTGTGGAATTACGCTGCCCAACTCCCAGTCTCAACTTGTTAATGGCCATTTCGTTGATGACTCTTTCCTCACTCTCTTGGAGGAAGAAGGCAATATTAAGGCGGCTCTTGAGTGCCTTGACACCTTCTGTGAGGCCTCTAGCTCCGCAATTCAATGGCACAAGAATCTTTGTTACAGACAATATTGTTTGCCCACTTCCCATTGGTTACAACATTATGGATGGAAGTGGATTGGGCCAGAGGAAATATTTCAGTTTCTGGGCATTCCCTTCGCCTTTGAGGCTTCTCCAATAGAGTTATGCAAGTCATTCTCTCCAGGATTGAGTAGAAGCTGGCCTATTGGATAACCAAGCATTTATCTCTGGCTAGGGAATTTCAAGTGTGTTCGAAGATTCTGGCAGCTACCCATGTTTACTATTCTTCTTGTTGGGCTCTCTCGAAGGCTACCTATGCCAAGCATGAAAATCTGCCTTGAGGCTTTTTGTGGGCTTCTGCAGAGTCCCATAGAGGGTTTCACCGAGTGGCCTGGGAATTTTGCTACCTTCCCAGAGAATCTGGAGGGCTTGGTCTTCTCTCCACCCAAAGACAAGGGACTGCCTTGTGTGTTAAATGGGTTATTAGAGCCCTTTTTGGAGATGAAGCCTGGAAAATTCTTCTTAGGCATTACATTCAATCAAGCTTTCATGCCAATAGACCTGCCTAGAAGGGGATTGGCTTTCAACCCTTCTGTTCATGAAGGAACTAGTTCAAATTGTGGGCACTTTTGTGGCCAAGAGCATCTAGAAAGCCTGGGAGGCTATTAAGCCTTGGCTCTATTGGGCCGGCTCTGGATTTCGTGATGGGCTCTCTCTCAATCAACATAATGTGTGGTGGTCACCTCTCTTTGCCAGCAATGGTCAACCTCTGGCGAAGTCTCCCTGGCTCAAAGCTCTAAGATTCCATAAGAAAGGTATTCAAACCTTGCAACAATTGTTTCACAAACCCACCATGCACATCATGCCATGGGAGGACTTTCAAGCTCTTTACAGACTTCAAAACCAGGACTGTGATACTTTTAATGGTCTGGTGAATGCTATTCCTATTGAATGTTTGCATAAGGTGGGGATTCATGGGTCCAAAACCTGGTGGAAGGATTGGAAGTGGTACCCCAGACACCCCTTTTAGAAATTACAAGCCAAGGCTTGGCTATATGTGGCTTTCACCGCATTTCCCTATGATTGACAATCTTAACCAAAGATGGCTTTTTCAATCCTCTGCTCATGTCTGGTGTAAAATATTTTCTACCATTTGGTCTGCAAGTGTTGAGCCAAAGCTTTCCCACTTCGCCTGGTGTATTCTTTTTCAGGGCTTGCCTGTGGGGGCTCGATCATTCATCTAGGGGTCCAGGACCCTCGATGCCCTTTCTATGGGCAGGTTGAATCTTTTAAGCATCTCTTCTAGTTTTACACTAGAGCTCAGAAGTATTGGACTTGGATTCATTATTTCTTTTGGCCTTTTAGGCTAGAACCCTTCTCCTGGTATATGGTTCTACTAGGTGATTCACCCAGGCTTCTAACCAAGTATACCCAACTTTGGTACACTTTCAGGGTGGAAATCCTCTTCAACATATGGAAAAATAGAAATGCCTACATTTTCACTCACACTCAAATGGATAAAAATGTTTCTTTGTATTCTAAAGCTATTATTTTCTCTAATGTGCTTCTACAGATTCAAGTTCAAGCAAACAAAGTTCTGCTTGAGGTTGCTCACCTCCAGGTGCTCCTGGATCATTGGGGCAATGCCCTATGTACTGTTGCTCAGGTGCCTGGCTCACCCTCCTCTTCTCACGATTGTTTTCCCTCCTGGGGTTGGTAGAGGAGTGGCTTTGCTCGTCCCCGCTCTCAACCTCCTTCCCAGTGTGGCTCCCGCCCTCCTTGGCGCTCTCACACTCCTCCCCCTTGATTTAGCCAGGGGTGGCCTTCTGGATGTGTTGCGGGGAACAGCATTGGCGACTCTGGGTGGCCCTCTGATACCACTCCTGGCAGTGGCTCTTGTTGGCTTGGTAGCGATTCTGGTTGGCCGAGTTCTGATAAAAGTTTTTTATGGTTGGCGCTTTTAATCTCGCAGCAGCGCGAGGAAGATAAAGAAAAAGAAAATGAAACTGATGATGGTTGGGGTTCTCCTCCTGATGTCAACCCCAACCCCATTGATGTATGGGGAAAGAACGCTGACAACAAAGATCCTCCTGGCTCTGCTAGCACTGCTTTGGCCGCTTAATGGCCTTTTATTTTCTTTTTGCTATTATGGACTTTTGGGCTAGGCCCACGTATCTCTGATTTTTGTTTATTGGGCTTGGCCCATGTGACTCCCGAGGTGTGCCTTCTTACCACCCATCTTTTTTTGTGAATATGTATCTTATATTTTTAATTTAATATAGATATATGCCTATTCATTAAAAAAAAAAATTCCCATAAGTGGAACAAACAATTGTGGGATTATTCCATGTCCAATTTGTTAGGAAGACAACACATTTTTTTATGGACACTAAAATAATTTTATTGATTAATGACATTTACAATTTAATGTCTCCATGTTGCTTTGTGAATCTTCAAGGGATCACTTAAACTTAATTGTGGGTTTCCTCTTGCTACATTTTTTTGGCATGAGTGTAACAAGCGTTTGGTAAATGTGATAGTATTTTAAATAATCTCAAATATTTGAGATGGACATTACTCTATTTCATATAAAAATTTATAGTATTTTTATGGATTATTAATCAATTCAAGTAATTGCATGATGTGATATCTTTGATGTCTGTGTGTACACTATATTATTTTTAGTTGTGATTTTCAATTGAATCTTGTTTTCTTTGCAATATATTACTCTATAAAACATTAGAATAGGAAGTGATATTAAAGGATGGTGATACATTGATCATAATATTAAACATAAAATCAAACTTCAATAGTAGTTTAGGAGTAGGTTAATACTTTGCTTGCTTTTATGATTCAATGCTATAACTTAGGATATAATTTAATTGAATTTAATATGATAGTCATCTATCTTGGAGATTCACGTATTACATATTCTCATCTTGCATATGTGTAATGATGCCAATATCAAATTAAGAATAAGTTTTTATATGCAATTGGTTCATCCTTATCGTAGTAACAAATCTTGGGGCTAAGTATACACTAGGTATAACTATAAAGAATTAGTTTGTCCTATCATTATTGGTTATAAATATTGTTGAGGATATCTCTTGAAACAATCTCCTAGGTATAGTTGATCCTGAAGAGGATATACTCTAAAAAATATCCTTTAATTATTCACACTTTGTTGATGAGTTATTGGTCCATCCTCATAAAGAAAAATCCTTGGCCTGAAAGATATATTTATACTCTAGGATTATTGAGCTATAATTTTGTGATACAAAATATTGTACAACATTACCCTATCTCAAGGGTTTATCCCATTTTTGTATATATTGGATATTAGGGTATTTTGGCCCACAAAAATCTCTTGTGGTATGCGTGATCTCTATTAAATACATTGCATTACTAAAATTATTATATTTGCGAATATTATTAGCATTTAATATTTGCATGAGACTTTTCATTATTTTATTTGTTATCATGGACCAAGTATGTGCAGGATCATGATGGGCCAAAAAGTGGTGATATGTAAGTGATATGATGGCCCGCGTGGCTGATGAGTTTTTTTTTACCCAAAATTGATGAAACGAAAAGGGTTTTTAAAGGAGATTATTAGCTTTCCACCAATATAAATTATTCTTTACTTTGAATTTAATAAATAATTATTATTCATTTTCTATTTGAATTACGATTAAAGTCCTGATTGATAGGTTGATTGAAAAAAAAAATCTTTCAAATGGTATCACATTTTTTGAATCTAAAACATGCTTCACATACTATAGGATTAAAAAAATAAAATTGAATTTCATGAATTTTTGACCAAGTTAAGGTGGTTAGACGTAGGAGTTTTTATATTTTTTAAAAGTTGTAATAAGAAATTCATAATTAATTATTTACTTGGAAAAAACTTACAAAAAAATATGCATGACATCGAGACATGAGTCCTCTACTTATATCTAAAATCTTATAAAAAAATATTATCATTTTATTGTGGTTAGGGTGGTCAGACAGACACCTACTTCTTATTTTTTCCCTAAAATTTAAGTACTACTGCATTGAAATTTCAAATTTTCACCAAATAGATTTTTGTTTTTTAAAAAAAATAAACCTAGTAGCTTAGAAACTACATTCAATTTTCTATAGATTCTATTCTTACATATTTTTGAAATAATATAGATAACTTATTCAAATTTTTACGTCAAGTTGCCTAACTCTGATTTTCAAAATTTTTATTGCCAGTTAAGGGCATGTTTTTTCCATGATGATCCTGCACATACTAATGGGAATAATTATGTGATACATTTGATGGACATATAGGGCTTTGTTGATACCAATAGGATTGGGAATTTGGATAGTAAGATGTCTATAAATGGATATATGTTTACTTTGTTTGGAAGTGCTATTGACTAGATGAGCAAGAGATATACCACTATTTTTCCTTCCAATATAGAGGTATAGTGCATGGATACTACACATGATTTTAAGGAGGAAATGTGGTTACATATGTTGTGTTTAGGCATTAGTTTTGAGTTTAGGAAAATAAACACTAGTTGTGTAGTAAGAGCGTTATTTACTTTGAGAGAATATGATATACCATGCTTATTCTAAGAATATTGATGTTTCGTATCACTTTATTTATAATATCATGGTTTAATGTAAGAGGTTCCAAAGAAAGAATATTTCTACTTTGAAAAATGATGTAGATTCTCTTACTAAGCTACTGAACATGAATAAATTCTATTTAAATAGGGAGGATATAGCCCTTTCACTCTCTAGCACTTAAATTTTTTATGTTCTTCTATTATGGCTTTGCAATACAAATATCAAGTGAGAGAATGTTAGGATTGAGTGTGCTATCTAACCTACAAATTCTAAGAGTCTATTTTAACTTAATTGTTTGTAGATGGTCATCTAATATTTATAGATAAAAAATAGCGTATGGATTTTTTAGAATCGTAGATGGGGAAAATGGTATTGCCCATGTGAGAGTGGGGATATATATATATATATTTTTTGGTGACTTGGAAGTATTGCTTCAAGAGGGTATCAAATAGGAATTTTCATTGGAAAGGTTAAACTTGAGAGATATCAGAGCATCTTCCATATTTTGTGGTCAAGGTGTAATTAATATATATTTTAACTCTCATGCACTACTCTCATGTAGTAGGTCATGTGATAATTTTTATCATGATATTTTGAGACCATTTATGAGCTCATTGTAATTGTTGTATGGTGATATATTGGGATTTCTTAATTATATATATTGAGAGTTTGGAATAAAGGTTATATATAATATTTGTTAGACATGTAGGAGTTGATAATGAACTCCAATAGTTGAGGATCACCTACAAAAAAAAATAACCTTCCATGTAAGAGAGTATGAAAAGATAATATCTTGCTTGATAAGTTGATGCAAAGTGTACAAACCCCTATGATTGATTGATACAATGTAGAAGAGGAGCCTTGCTTATATATGCAAGGTGAGAGATAGGAAAATAAAATGTCATGACAAGTATCTTAATCGTATGACATGAGACAACAAATATTAAATGACCTAGGACACAAGAAGTAAATGACAAAAGATAAGATAAGATTTAAGAACAACTAAGACTTATAAAAAGATTCTTATAACCTAAGTAAAATTAGCATGTGGATAGGACCTACTAGGTGAACGAGTTAGGTAAAAAACCTTATTCAAACTAATACAAAGATGAAAAAAACCTTGCTCCCCTAAGTACAACTTAGGGAGGAACAAACCAATACAAAGATGAAAAAAATGGGTCCCAACAAAAAGGCCCGATGAGGTACCCATGTACAAACAATCTCTCACACATGGAGAAATGAATAAAACCATGTGGGAGAAAATTCCTCTCCAAAAGAGATAAATACAAGTTAAAGGAATAAGAAGCCTCTAAAACAATGTCCCAAAAAGAATAGGAACATGAAGAACACTACTAAAGAATGAAGAAGATACAAATAACTATCAAAATATGACTACTATAGTGCTAAAACTAAAGAACCTTCTTTGAAATCAAGATCAAGAAGACAACAATTTGCATGAGTGCCCTATATGACACTATTCAAACAATGATTAGATGGAAAATAAAGGTAAAATATCTATTAGTAGAAGATATAGATGTTACATGAATTTGCATGAGTAGCCCCAATAACACTACTCAACTAATGCAAGAGTAAATTGCAAGTTGAAAATACAAGTGTCGATAGTTTGAAGAACACTAATCAACAAAGGATGGAAGGTTGAATCCATAAAACAAGAATATAAGAGTGTATATATGGTAATTTATCCATCTCACCAAAGTGTATTGGTAACTAACTGTTATATCCGCCTAGTACATAAGAATAAATTTACTAGATACATAACTCACTCCAAAGTGAAACCAAGGAAGTATTAGCACAAATAGTATGATACCCCCATAATATTGACAAGGAGGTATGATAGGTCCATTGAAACTATGTGTCACCATGTAGTGTATGAAGGAGAAGAAACAACATATGAAAGTGCATGTAAGAGGGTACCTACAACTTAAAAAGGGTGTGCAAACCAAGACACACACTCATGAGGAAAGAATCATTGGGATTCATTGTTGTTGTGGAGTGATACTCACTTGAAAAAGGTGTGATGGCTTAAAGAACTACACAAACCCCCATGACACTTTATAATATAATGTGAAATTACAAAATACGACATAACATGATGTGTGAAATCCCTAAAAGAATGTACAAGAGTGGCAATTTATCTTAGTGCATTTGCAAATAAGTTCAAGTGTTTTTAGAAGATGATCAAAATGCTCAAAAAAGAAAAAAATATTAGAAATACATATAGAAAGACCCACATGAATCCATCCCACACAAATAAAATGCTTCCAGGTGCCAAACCATCCAAGTAATCAACCAGAGTGTGAAAACACAAAAATCTAAATAAAATATGCTTGAAGAAAAATTTGGAAAGAGTGCATGGGTAGATTTGAAGAGTTTTGAAAGAAATTTCCAACACCACAAGAATCATGGAAATAGAGGAATTGGCCAAAGGTTATGAACTTGGGAGCTGAAAATGCATATATGACTTTAATAGGCTATAAAATGCACTAGCAATTTTTTTGAGAAAAATACCTACACAACTAGAAAGTGCATACATTAGCATCTTTCTTTCAATATATCGTTTGCAAGATTTGATATCTTGACGAAAACTTATGGCTCCCAAAAAAATTACCTTATTAGGGCATTAGGGGAAAAAATTTGCCCCTTAGGGGCTGGGCGTTGGTCACCCATACAACCAAGGCCTTTGCTAGGTGTTTAAAAAGTTCAGCCCCATGTTGCCACTTGGGTGATAGATTTGGGTGACAAATATTGTGTTGCTTGTGGAGGTAAGCCTCAAGCACTAGTCATAAAACCACTCGCTCCACTTAAATGTGATAAGGTGCCAAAATCTTTAAAAAAAAATTAAATAATAAAATTGTGATTTGTACCTCCAATGTAGGAGCTGACACATGGATTAAACCTATAACTCGTATCTACAACATATAGTACAGGAATATTCTTGTGAATATGCTTAGAATTTGCCAATGCCTACACAATGACCACCTGCATATAAACCATGTGGTATAGATATGTACATCGTACACATTCCACATGATTGTACGAAATACTTGTTGCCAAAAATTTGAAAATCCCAAGAATGACCAAAGAAGTTTTGTCACTCAAATATCAAGTATTTTATAACCAATTAGGGGTTTTTGGGCCTTCTAGAATCAATGGTGATCTTTTTTTTTTTTCTCTAAAGTGTACCTAGCAAAATCTCATTCCCAAATTGCCATCAGATATAAGAAGGGGTTTGTAGATATAGAGCTCTAATACCATGTAAGAATTGATAATGGACTCCAATAGCTTAGGATCACCTTCAAAACCAAATAACATTCCATAAGATAGTATGATAAGATAATATATTGCTTGATAAATTGATACAAAGTGTACAAACCCCTATGATTGATTGATACAAGGTACAAGAGAAGCCTTGCTTATATAGGCAAGGTGAGAGATATGATTAGACAAGACCATGAAAAATGTCTTAATCAGGCGTGACATGAGACAAAAAATATTAAATGATCTAAGACACAAGAAGTAAATTATAAAAGATAAGATAAGATCTAATGATGACTAAGACTTTTAGAAAGATTCCTAGGACTTAAGTAAACTTATCATTTGAATATGACCTACTAGGTAAACTAGCTAGGTAAAATACCTTATTCATCCAACAAAACAAAGGTTACTCTATAAAACACTATTAGATTGAAGAGAGAAGTCGATGTACTCTATTCTTTGAGATTAATATAAACTTGTGTAGTTTGAGTTTTTTACTTGAAAGAGTTTTTACTATTTATAGTTGTATTCTTATGGTTTGCATGATTTTTGTTGCTATTTTTTCTATTCCATTTCATGATTTTATATTCTTAATAAGATTTGATCACTTTGATTAATGCTTTCATTATGATATTTACCCAAAATTTCTCAAGGTATATTAGTCGAAACTCAATATATTCTATTTTGTGTATAAGCTAATAATTCTAAATCTTACCATCCATCATCCTACCTTAGTTATTAATAGCTCAAACTAGTTTTCATCTTAGTCATTAATGAATTTTGGATTAGACCATAGATGTAGATCTATCCCATGGATAGAATTGTAGTCATGACCTCATTATCCCAATTCAATTTATTTTCTTTCTTTCTTAAGATAACTCTTTCGAATATTTAGTTACGTCTTGGTTTGCATGTCTAATATTTCAAATTACACAACTACAATCTTGTATTTAAGAATAATCCCTAATACATTAGTGACCATCAAGTTTGGATCAAAAGGCAACAATTGATCATCTAAATGTCAATTTAAAATGTATTAAAAAACATTGTCAAAAGCATTATCTACTCCTAAAGCAACATTCATAGATATTACACTAGTCTTCTTAAATTTTAGCCATACAATTTTTGAAAAATTGAATTCATCAAATTAAACTTCTATCAATCATCCCAAATTCTCAAAACTTGTGAAGGTCCGCTTATAGTACCAAATGACCGAGTTGAGAAATCACTAGTCATAATGGCCCTAAGTGAAGGTGATTGGGAGTAAAGTTGGGCCTTTCGAAATGTTTAAAAATTGTTAAAGATTGAGTGTAAAAGCTATTAAAGAGGGAAGCCATATTCACTCCTTACTGTGCTAGCAGAAATTGTAATGAAACTTCATTCGGATTGAAAGTGTCGTTCGGCCCGATTATGAAAGGATGGGGATTCTTTTAATAATTGAGGGGGATCTAGTCTTTTATGCTTAACTGATGTAGTTGCATTCTGCATGAATATGATAACTGGTTTGACATATTGTCCCAAAGAAGTTTTAAGATGATCTTTGTTCAACGCTTATCATCTTTCAAATGAATTAAGTAGGCCTCATACAGGTACGTAATTATGGGCTGCAAGTGCACATATAAAACACGACAGAGATGGGAGCAGGAGTGTTGCATAGTTGGGATGGATTGCAGGGCCTAGAAAGCATGGCTGTATGGACTGGTACAATATGTGTTCAAGATTGCTCATATAATAAGTGGTTTCAGGCAAATTCATTTCAACAATTCATCGTCATGACAAATTCATTTTTAGGAAAATTCATCACCAGCAGTTCATGTGGTGGAAATTTCACCATCAACAATTTCCTAATTATATATGCAATGAATTATCCACGACAATGAAATGCTGGTGGTGAAATTCTCATTCGATGAATTGCTGGTGGTGAATTTTCCACGACGATGAATTATTGAAAGTGAATTGTTGACGATGATTGCTGAGTACATAAAAACAATCTGACAATCCTAATTGTTACCACAAAGATGGACATAAATATTCATGACACTTTTCACTTTTCAGAAAACACCTTCATAATCATTTTTGGAATGATACAAGTTATGTATCTCAAATACCAAACTGTCATACAGTTTGGAGCCTTTGATTAATGGCAGAGATAATGTAAATCTTGTACGCATCAATAGGAGTGGGTCTTGGCATGGCATAGTAAAAATGAAAAGTTTAACTCAAATCAGCCCGAGCACTACAATATCCACATCACGGAAAGTTTGGCCAATCCTCCAATTTATTGGCAACATGGCATTTGCTTACCCATACTCTCTTCTTGTTATAGAAATAGAGAACACTTCGAAATCACGACAGTCTAGAAAACAGAACTATAAAAATATCTTCCATGTCTACTGTAGCAATTTCGACTTTCTTCTATGTACAGTGAGTGCAGAGTATATACGAAATTGATTCATTAAAAATAATTTAAAAAACTCTCAAGCAAATAAACATTATGAAAGCATCAATATTTGAGTCGATGTAATTCAGCATTTTGCTGGTTCCTAAGCACCTTTCAGAGCTGCAGCCAGTTCTAGGAAGTGTACGATCTACCGAAAACAATGTAAAAATGATTTGTTGAAAAAGCATAAAAGACTTTGAAGTCAATACTTCGGCAGTGAATTGAGGAACTGACTTACAGGATTTCAATAAAATAATGGCATTAAAAAGGTTCCCCCGGAGTAACGTACACATCGACAGTGAATAGAGATCCTGGAACAAGAATAGTTGTAGAGTATTCTACTATGGACGTTTCTGTTGCACATCAGTTGGAAAGTGCTTCCGGGAAATTGGTTGCAGGTTCTCTCGGTGACATTAGCATTGGAGCTCATGTATCCAACATTACCTCGGAGCTCATTACATGATCTATTATTAAAGATGAGAAGTCAAGATCCTCATCGGGAGAAGGAAACAAAATGATTTAGGAATCAATATTTACAATCGATAGGGGAAGGGGTTCCTAATTTCCCGCATCTTAAATTCTTAAAACGGTACATTGGATTGTTAGGATTCTTTTACGTTTTTTTTCATATGCAAGTTAATAGATTATAGATATTGTTTTGGTTTTTGGATATTTCAGACAAACATGAGAGAATTCATTATGCACACAAAGGTCAAAAAGTGGTTTATTTTGAGTTGACTTCCAATACGTATTCTACGTATTCCTTGACTCGATTACCTTTTGCTTTCACCAACAATAAAAATTAAAAAAACCTATTCCTAATCATATGAATGTGCAATTATGTTTTCATATAAATATTTCACCACTCACTTTTAAATGTATAAAAATTCCACCTTCACATGTAAATTATTCGACATAATTATAAAGTCAGTTTTATTAATGTCTTAAGCTGATTTATTTTAATAATTTAAGAAATGTATAAGATATATTATTTAGCCAATAGTGGCATCGTGAGATGGTTAAGTTGTGTTGTTATTCTTGCCATCAAGGTTCAAACCCCATTGCGGTGACCTATAATTGTTGAGAATTTATATTAGGGATGAGGTCCCACGTTTGTGTCGTTTATATTCTTTAATTATTTTATATGTTAATTTGTAATTATTTCTTTATGTATCTCCCCCTCTTTTGGTTGTATAGAAAGATAATGAAGAATTTGTGCTTCAATTTTTTAGATGAATTAAAATAAATTTTTTAAAATGAATTTCATTTTATTCTTTGGTTATTGCATATTGTTTGTATGTCAAGTGTGTAACCAATTCCTCGTACCTTTTGTGTGTTGAAAGATAAACTACTAAATAATTCTTTCTATCACTGATATTATGCACACAAATATGAGAATATTGTGTCTTTGTTAGTTGCCACATGCTATTTCTTCTTTTTCACTTCATTCTTTCCATTTTTGTTTAAAAATATTGTATATCATCTCGTGTGAGCCTTGCTAGAGTTTCTTTGCATTTTATTTCCTTTTTCCATATTTTTGTTTCTCCTTTTTGTATATTTTGGTTAAAGTAAACAAAAGTATTAAAACCCCACATATGAGGTAGTTGCCTCTCTAAAATGTAGAGAACAATCACCAATCAATTTCTTCATTTTTTGTGAACATTTGTTGTTGCCCATTGGACAACTTGAGCTATTTTCAACAAAGTATGGCAGTGAAAAATCTATTAATCTTGTAGAGGTTGTTGTAGTGTTGTTGATGGTTTATGGTATATCAAAAGTGCAGCTTGCTTTCCTTTGTACTAGGTTTCGGGCCTCATCAAAACCCGTTTTTTACCCCTAATCAAGACAAATCTATTAATCAACAACTAGATATTTTCATATTTTGGCCTGTGAATCTTAGATCATTATAAAACTGATAAAATGGTTGGACTCATTATAATTTTTTTTCATACTTAACAAAAATATAAAGAAATATTTTTATCACTTTTTATTTTTAAATTTTTAAATTATTTTTGTTTTTTTATTTTTATCGAGTGACATTATTCAATAACACGTGAATTTCACTACACAAAAAATATCCATGATTTATTGAAATTAGACCATTAGATCCAATGTATAGCTCATGGATATCTTTGGGTAATTTTTATTAAATATTTTATATATTATCAAAATTTGAATTAGTACTAATAATAATTTGAATTATTATTTTGTAACACATTTATCTTTGTATATTTGTTAAAATTAAATTTATCTTTTTCATTGAAACAAGGACATCTATGTGGAGTGTAATACATTTTTTGAGATTTTTCTAACATTTTTTGTTATTTTCTCAATGCCTTGAATAGAGGTCATTATTTTTTTTGTAATGGATCTACATTCATTATAATTTTCAAAAATATATAGTATGAAATAAAATATAATATATATTATAATTCTTGTAAAGATAATACTACAAGCAACACACTTACAAAATGGCATTTCAAATGATTTCATTTGATCCCCCAAAAGGTGAAGCAAAATTATTTTTTTGTTAGCATTTTGAAAGGTCTAGAGGAGACACCATCGAGGGTTTTATTTAATACTTTAGTGTAGGAAAATGCACAGCCTTGCATTTTCAAACTTTTTTGGGCCCGCCTTGCTTTATTTATCCTTCTTTATGTCTTAATTGGTCCTATTTTGCATCCACAAGCCTAATAAACTACATCTTTTTTTGGCTAATCGCGACAATCATCAAAGGGAAAATGATCATTTAATGATTATGTCGGTTTATCCTTGATTTTTGGGTTGGGACTAAAATGCCACCTAGGGCGTCTTAGTCCCCCAAAGGTCTTGGGACCTTGATTTTGAATACACCTGAAAAGGTCCCTTTTTGGAGTCTGTGCCCCAAGATTTGAGCCTCAGGACTAAGATGCCACCTAGGGTGTCTTAGTCATCCCTGGCTTATATTCAGGATTTAATTTCAAATTCTGGTGAGATTTAGCCTCCTTTCATTAATGTTTTCCTATGTCGACTTGGTGTGATGTAATTTTGGGATATTAAGCATAGATAAGTATAAATACAAGGTTATTTCTCTCATTTTCACCTAAGAATTTTGTGAGAGAATTCATTATATAGCATAATTGAGTTCACAAGAGCATTCAAGAGAAATTATTCAAGCATTTGGAGTCATCATCAAGATTCAAGCATCATATCAAAGATATTCTTGCATCACGTGCATTTTTGTGCTAACATGTGTGATGTAGGGTTTTGATTCAAGCAAGCAATTCAAGCAAGATCTATCAAAGTGTTCCATTGATTCAAGATCTACATTCAAGCTAGTCATTTCACACAAGGTTGCAGACTTTATAACAAGTGTTTGGTGAGTTTTAACATTGCATGTTGTTCACTCATCATTTCCCTCCATTATTCCATTTCATTCCAAGGTTTAATTACCAACAAGGGGTTTGACCAAGGCAAACCCCCATTTACTAACAATCAATGATTTTTTCCTCTCTCTTGCATGCTTGTGATTGCAAATTTAGTTTGAACACTTGAAGATCATTTGGAGTGCAAGATTGCAAAGTTGCATTACAAAGTTGTCATATTCACGAAAACTCACTTACAGATCAAATCCAAAAGTTTCAGAACCTGAGATCTGAGAGGAAGCAAGTGTAGACCTTGGAGCTTAAGATCACATTCAGAGTTTTCAAAAATCTAGAACATGACTAATACACCACCTTGGGTGTCTTAGTCCTCCCAGGGGTATTTTTTAGAGATTCTATTTCAAGATCTGAAGATTTCGCATCTACCCCAAAAAACAACGAGACTAAGACAACATTAATGGTGTCTTTGTCCTCCCTGGCATATTTGGAAAGCTTCTTTGCATTTCCAGAATCCTTTTTACATCTCCAAACTTCCTAGGTACACACATCCTATCTTGTTGTTGCATAATTTCATCATTTGCATCCCTCATTTAGTTTGCATTAATAGGTTTTGTAGGTTGAATGCTTATTTGTCTTTTCCAAGAATTTTCTTAGTGGTGAACCCCTAAAAGTTGAAAGAACCCCCTTTCTAGGTCCTCCTAATTGAGAATTGACTTACCTTGTGAGGTTGATAGTCAATCCAATTAGGGTTCTTACAACATTATTGAATGACCTAGATAGAATAGGTGAATACAACAAACCTATTTTATTTACAGTTCAAATACCAAGGGGTTTCTATCTAAGAGGGTTTGATCTAAGGGGTTTTAATCTAACCTCCTTCAATCAAACCCCTTGAGGCTTAAATCATAAATTTTTGTAAGAAATATGTGATTAAAAAAAGTATTTCTTATAAGTGGAACACACAATTACAGGATTATTTCACATCTAACTTTTTAGCAAGACGACACATTTTTTAATCTACTAAAATTATTTTATATTGAGTAATGACATCTATAATTGAATGTCTCCATGTTGCTTTGTGAATCTTCAAGGGAACACTCAAAGTTAATTTTGGGTTTCCTCTTGCTACATTTTTTGGTCTGAATGTAACACGGGTTTGGTAAATGTGATAGTATTTTAAATAATCTCAAATATTCGAGATGGACATTACTCTATTTCATATAAAATTTTGTAGTATTTTTATGGATTATTAAGCAATTTTTAATTACATGATGTGATATATTTGATGTGTGTGTGTGTACACTATATTATTTTTAGTTGTGATTTTCAATTGAATCTTGTTTCCTTTGCAATATATGACTCTATAAAATATTAGAATAGGAAGCAATCTTGAAGGACGATGATCAATTGATCATAATATTAAACATAAAATCAAACTTCATTAATAGTTTAGGAGTAGGTTAATACTTTTCATGCTTTTATGATTCAATTACATAACTAAGGAGATACTTTAAGTGAATTGCATATGATAGTCATCTATCTTGAAGAATCATGTATTGCATATGTGTAGTTCTATCAATATCAACTTAAGAAGAAATTTTTATATGCAATTGGTTGATCCTTATCCTAGTAACAAATCTTGGGGTTAAGTATACACTGGGTTATAACTATAAAGAATTAGTGTGTCCTGTCATTCTTGGTTATAAATCTTGTTGAGGATATATATTGGAACACTCTCCTAGGAATAGTTGATCTTGAAGAGGATATGCACTCTAAAAAATGGCCTTTAATCATTCACACTTTGTTGATGAGTTATTGGTCCATCTTCTTAAAGACAAATCCTTGGCCTTGAAGATATATTGATACTCTAGAATTGTTGAGCTATAATTTTGTGATCCAACATATTGTCAAATGTTACCCTAACTCAAGGGCTTATCCCATTTTTGTATATATTGGATATTAGGGTATTTTGGCCCACAAACATCTCTTATGGTATGTGTGATCTCTATTCTACATTGTATTATTAAAATTATTATATTTTTCGATCTTATAAGTGTTTAATATTTGCATGATACTTTAGATTATTGCATTTTTTACCATGGGACTAATTATGTGAGGCATTTGTTGGATACATAGGGATTTATTGATACCAATTGGATTTGGAATTTGGATAGTAAGATTTATATGAATGGATATATGTTTAACTTTGTTTGGAAGTGTTATTAACTAGATGGGGAAGAGATAAACCAATATTCGTCCTTCCAATATAGAGGCATAGTGCATGGAAACTATATATTCATTTAAGAAGGCAATGCGGCTACATATGTTGTGTTTAGGTATTGGTTTTGAGTGTAGGAAAGAAAAAACTAGTCAAGTGATAGTCATAGTGTTATTTACTTTGAGAGAATATGATATACCATGCTTGTTCTAAGAATATTAGTGTTTTGTATCACTTTATTTATAATATAGTTTAAGGTAAGAGGGTACAAATAAATAATATTGCTGCAACTTTAAAAAATGTTGTAGATTGTCTTACTAAGCTAGTGAACATGAATAAATCCTATTGGTGTAGGAAGGCTATAGCCCTTTCACTCTAGCACTTAATTTTTTTTATGTTATTCTATTATGTCTTTGCAATGCAAATATCAAGTGAGAGAATTTTAGTATTGAATGCTATCCACCCTACAAATTCTAAGGGTCTATTGTAACTTAATTGTTTGTAGATGGTCATCTAATATTCATAGATAAAAAATATTGTATACATTTTCTAGAATCATAGATGAGGAAAATGGTATGCCCATGTGAGAGTGGGGACATATTTAATTATTTTTTAGTGACATGAAAATATTTTTTCAAGAGGGGATCAAATAGGGAGTTCCATTGGAAAGGTCAAACTTGAGAGATAACAAAGAATCATCCTTATTTTGTGGGTAAGGTGTAATTAATGCTTCATTGGGGAGTGCATGGGAGTTAAAATTTCCTATTATGGTCACTTTGGCCAAAGTTTATTATGTGGGGAATTACTTTATATTTTGGAGGCCACTCTCATGTAGTAGGTCATGGTAATTTTTATCATGGTATTTTAGACCATTTTTGGGCCCATGGTAATTGTTTTATGATGAGATTCTGGGATTTCTTAATTATACATTGAGACTTTGGAATAAAGGTTGTATAATATAGGTTAGATGTATAGGAGTTGATAATGAACTCCAATAGTTGAGAATCACCTACAAAACAATTTAATAAACTTCCACAAGAGAGTATATAGAAATATAATAGCTTGCTTGATATATTGATGCAAAGTACATACAAACCCCTATGATTGATTGATACAATGTACAAGAGGAGCCTTGATTATATATGCAAGGTGAGAGATAGGAAGATCCAATATTACAACAAGTTTCTTAATTCTATGACATGAGAAAATAAACATTAAATTACCTAGGACACAAGAAATAAAAGATAAAAGATAAGATTTAATAATAACTAAGATTTATAAAAATATTCATATAACCTACATAAAATTGACCTATGAATAAGACCTATTAGGTGAACTAGTTAGGTTTAAAATATCTTATTCACACCAATACCCCCATAAGTGCAACTTAGGGAGGAAAAAACCAATAAAAAGACGAAAAATATGGGTCTCGACAAAAAGTCTTGATGAGGTACCCATGTACAAACAATCTCTCCCAAATGGAGAAATGGGAAAAACCTTGTGGGAGAAAAATCATCTCCAAAAGAGATAAATACAAGTTGAGGACTAAGAAGCCTCAAAAACAATTTCTCAAAAAGAATAGGAACATGAAGAACACAATTGAAGCACGAAGAAGATGCATACAACTATCAAAATATAACTATTATAGTGTTGAAATTGAAGAACCTCCTCTGAAATCAAGATCAAGAAAAAAAAAACTACATGAGTGCCTTATATGATACTATTCAAAAAATGATTAGATGGAAAAAAAGGTAAAATATCTACAGTCAAAGATATAGAAGTTAGATGAATCTACATGAGTAACCATAATGACATTAATCAACTAATGCAAGAGTAAAAGTTACAAGTTGAAAATAAAAGTTCTAATAGTTTGAAAAAAACTGATCAACTGAGGATGGAAGGTTTCCTCCACAATATAGGAATGCAAGAGTGTCTATATGGTAAGTTCTCCATCTCACTTAAATGTATGGGTAACTAGCCATTTCATCCACCTAGTACATAGGAAAAAATACTAGATACATATATCTCACTCCAAAGTGAAACCAAGGGAGCATTAACACAAACAATATGATACCCCCCATAATACTAACAAGGGAGAGGCGTGATAGGTCTAATGAAACTATGTGTCACCATATAGTGGAAACAACATCTAAAAGTGCACAAGAGGGTACCTACAACTAAAAAAGTGTGCGCAAACCAAGGAACACACCCATGAGGAAAGAATCATTTGGATTCATTGTTATTGTGGAGGGACACTAACTTGACAAAGGTGTGATGGCTTAAGACACTACACAACCACCCATGGTGCTTTATAATATAGTGTGAGTATAAAATATGATACAATATGATGTACAAAATCCCCAAAAACATGTATAAGAGTGTGACACTTTATCTCAGTGCATTTATGAATAAGTTCAAGTGCTTTGAAAAGATGTTCAAAATTCTCAAAAAAGAAAAATTGTTAGAAATACATATAAAAAAACCCACATGAAGCCATCCCACACATGCAAAAGGTTTTAGGTGCCAAAACGTCCAAGTAATCAACCAAAGTGTGAAAATAGAAAAATCTTAATAAAATATATTTGGCGAAATATTTGGAAAAAGTGCATGGTTAGATTTGAAGAGTTTTAGAAGACATTTTCAACACCACAAGAATCATGAAAATTAGAGGAATTGGCCAAAAGTTATAAGCTTGGGAGTTGAAAATACATATTTGACTTCAATAGGATATAAAATACATTAGCCAAAATATATGAGAAAAATACCTACACCACTAAAAAGTACATGGAACCATCTTTTTTTTTATCTCATTTGCAAGATTTGATACTATTAAAAAAAGTTATGGCTCCTAGGATTTTTTTGCTTATTAGGGAATTAGGGGGAAAAAAATTGCCCCTTAGGAGATGGACCCTGGTCGCTCATAGAACCAATGCCTTTGCTAGGTGTTTAAAAAAATTGATCACCATGTTGTCACTTGGGCAATGGATTTGGGTGATGGTTACCATATTTCTCGTGGAGTTAAGCCTTAGGCGCTAGTCACAAAACCACTCACTTCACTTAAATGTGAATGGGCACCAATTTAATTGAAATTGTGATTTGTACCTCTGATGTAGGAGTTGGCACAAGGATTATGCCTACGACCTACAAAAGGAATATTCTTACAAATAAACTCAAAATTTTTTAATGCCTACACAATGACCACCTACATATCAACCATATGGTACAAATCTATACACTACAAATTCCATATGACTATATGAAATACTTTTTTTCCAAAAATTTGAAAACCCCAAGAATGGCCAAAAACAATTTGTCACCCAAATATCAAGTATTTTATATCAAAATAGGGGTTTTGGGGCTTCTAGACTCAATAGTGAGTTTTTCTTTTCTTTTTACAAAGTGCACCTAACAAGATCTCATGCCCAAATCACCATCAGATCTAAGAATGGATTTGCAGATCTAGAGCTTTGATACCATGTTGAAATTGATAATGAACTCCAATAGTTCAAGATTACCTCCAAAACCAAATAACCTTCCACAAGAAAGTATGATAAGATAATATCTTGCTCGATATATTGATACAAAGTGTGAAAACCCTTATGATTGATTGATACAATGTACAAGAGGATCCTTACTTATATAGGAAATGTGAGAGATAGGATTAGACAAGATCATGGAAAATGTCTTAATCCTATGATGTACGATAAATATTAAATGACCGGACACAAGAAATAAATTACAAAAGATAAGATCTAATGACAACTAAGACTTCTAGAAAGATTCCTAGGACCTAAGTAAAATTAACATCCGAATAGGACCTACTAGGTGAACTAGTTAGGTAAAACACCTTATTCACACCAACAAGACGAAGGTTACTCTATAAGAACATTATTAGATTGAAGAGAGAAGTCAATGTACTATATTCTTTGAGATTAATATAAAATTGTGCAATTTTTGGTGTTGGATTTTTTTACTCGAAAGAGTTTTTCCTTATTGCTAGATGATTTTTGGATTCGATATGTAAGAATTTTTGCATCAATGTTTCGGATCACACTCTGTGATCCATCATCGAGATGAAGAAGAGAGCATAGGAAGTAAAAATGAGTATAATTTTAAGACCAAGAATTGCATAAAAAGGTAGGGAAGAGGGAGGAGAGTTTTTCCTATGTATATTAGTGCTCTTATGGTTTGCATATTTTTATTTCTAGTTTTTTATTCTATTTCATGATTTATCATTATATTCTTAATAAGATTTGATCACTTTGATTAATGCTTTCATTATGCTATTTACCCAAAATTTCTCGAGTTATATTTCTCAACACTCAATATATTATATTTTGTGTATAAGCTAATAATTCTAAATCTTACCAACCATCATCCTACCTTAGTTATTAATAGCCCAAACTAGTTTTCATCTTAGTCATTAATAAATTCTGAATTGGACCATAGGTGTAGATCTATCCCGTGGATATAATTGTAGTCATGACCTCATTATTCCAATTCATTTTTTTCTTTCTTTCTTGTGGTAACCCTTTTGGATATTTTGACAATTATGTGTTGGTTTGCATGTCTAATATTTTAAATTACACACCTAAAATCTTGTATTTAAGAACAATCACTAAAACATTAATCACCATCAAGTTTGGATCAAGAAGCAACAATCGATCATTTAAATTTCAATGTATCAAAAAAATAAAAAAAATTGTCAAAAGCATTATCTGTACTTCTATCTGCATTTCTAAATCAACATTCATAGATATTACACTAGTGTTCTCAAATTTTAACCATACGATTATTGAAAATTTGAATCCATCAAATTAAACTTCTATTAATCATCCCAAATTCTCAAAAATTGTGAAGGTCCGCTTATAGTACCAAATGACCGAGTTGAGAAATCACTAGTCATAATGGTCCTAAGTGAAGGTGACTGGGAGCAAATATGGTCCTTTCGAAATGTTAAAAAATTGATAAGATTGAGTGTAAAAGCTACTAAAGAGGGAAGCCATATTCACTCCTTACTTTTCTAGCAGAAATTGCAATGAAGTTTCATTCGGATTGGAAGTCCGATTATGAAAGGATGGGGATTCTTTTAGTACTTGAGGGGGATCTCGTCTTCTATACTTAACTGATGTAGTAACATACCCCATGAATACGAGAAATGGTTTGATATATTGTCCCAAAGAAGTTTTTAGATGATCTTTGTTCAACGCTTATCATCTTTCAAATGAATTAAGTAGGCCTCATACAGGTGCATTATGGGCTGCAAGTGAATATATAATCAGGAGAGAGATAGGAGCAGGAGTTTTATCATTGACCTAGAGTGTTGCATAGTTGGGATGGATTGCAGGGCCTAGAAAGCATGGCTGTATGGACTGGTACACTATGTGTTTTTATATGGGTAGAGATTGTTCATATAATAAGTGGTTTATCGTCAACAATTCACCTTCAACAATTCATGACGAATTATTCATTATCATGACAAATTCATCTGTAAGAAAATTCACCATCAACAATTCGTCATGGAAATCTTACCACCAGCGATTTCCTAATTATATTTGCGATAAATTATCTACAGTAATGAATTGCTGGTGGTTAAATTTCCATGATGATGAATTGCTGATGGTAAATTTTCTATGATTATGAATTATTGACGGTGATTACTGACAGTGAATTTTCTTAGAGCCACAATAAATGCATTAGAACAATCTGACAATCCAAGTGCTACCACAAGGATGGACATGAATATCCATACCACTTTTCACTTTTCAGAAAACACCTTCATGATCATTTTTGGAATGACACAAGTTATCTATCTCAAATACCAAACTGTCATAAAGTTTGGAGACTTTGATTAATGGCAGCGATAATGTCAATCTTGTACGCAACAATAAGAGTGGGTTTTGGCATGGCATAGTAAAAATGAAAAGTTTAACTCAAATCAGCCCGAGTACTACAATATCCACATCACAGAAAGTTTGGCCAATCCTCCAATATTGGCAACATGGCAGTTGCTTACCCCTACTCTCTTCTTGTTATAGAAATAGAGAACACTTAGGAATCACGACAGTCTAGAAAACAGAACTATAAAAAAATCTTCCATGTCTACTGTAGCAATTTCGACTTTCTTCTATATACAGTGAGTGCAGAGTATGTACGAAATTGATTCATTAAAAAGAATTTAGAAACTCTCAAGCAAATAAACATTATGAAAGAATCAATATTTGAGTCGATGTAATTCAACATTTCGCTGGTTCCTAAGCACGTTTCAGTGCTGCAGCCAGTTGTAGGAACTGTACGATCTACCGAAAACAACGTAAAAATGATTTGTTGAAAAAGCTTTAAAGACTTTGAAGTCAATACTTCGGCATTGAATTGAGGAACTGACTTATATGATTTCAATTAAAAAATGGCATTAAAAAGGTTCCCCCGGAGTAACGTACACATCGACAGTGAATAGAGATCCTGGAACAAGAAGAGTTGAGTATTGTACTATGGACGTTTCTGTTACATCAGTTGGAAAGTGCTTTCGGGAAATTGGTTGCAGGCTCTCTCGGTGACATTAGCATTGGAGCTCGTGTATGCAACATTACCTGGGAGTTTATTACATTATCTATTATCTGAAAGATGAGAAGTCAAGATCCTGATCGAAGAGAAGGAAACAAAATGATTCAGGAATTAAGGGAAGGGGTTCAGTAGTAGTTATATCTAATTTTGCGCATCACAAATTCTTAAATATCAGATTGTTATGATTTTTTTGGGTTTTTTTCGTATGTGAGTTAATAGATTATAGTTATTGTTTTGGCTTTTGGGCGCAGGTCAAAAAATGATCATTTTGAGTTGACGTCCAATATGTATTCCTTATAAAATTCATTTTTAAATGTACAAAAATTCCACTGCTCACATGCAAATTTTTCGACATAATTATAAAGTCACTTTTAAATGTACAAAAATTCCATCGCTCACATGCAAATTATTCAACATAATTATAAAATCAGTTTTATTAAAGTCTTAAGTTGGTTTATTTTAATAATTTAAGAAATGTATAAGGTATATTATTTAAAATGTTCAATAAAGTTCAAAAGAAGGCAGTTAGATAGTTAAGGAAGGATAACTACCTTTTATTCTATTTATTTTAAGGTCTTATCAAGGAAAAACGGGTTCTTCTTCTTTGGTTCTTGGATAACTATCTTATGTGTTTGGAGATATTGTAAAGAGACTTTGAATTACTAAAAAAATATGAAGATTTTTTTTGAGTTTTGTGTCATTTATGTTCTTCAAATATTTCATATGTTAATTTGCAGTTATTTCTTTATGTATTTTCCTTTCTTTTGGTTGTATAGAAAGATAATGAAGAATTTGTGCTTCAATTTTTTAGATGAACTAGAATAATATTTTAAAAATGTATTTCATTTTATTCTTTGGTTATTGCATATTGTTTGCATGTCAAATGTGTAACCAATTCCTCATACCCTTTTGTGTGTTGAAGGATAAACCATTAAATAATTCTTTCTATTACTAATATTATGCACACAAATATGAGAACATTATGTTTTTGTTAGTTGCCGCATGCTATTTCTTCTTTTTCACTTCATTATTTCCATTTTTATTTAAAATAATTGTATAGCATCTTGTGTGAGCCTTGCTAGGGTTTCTTTGTATTTTATTTCTTGTTTCCATATTTTTGTTTTCCTCTTTTTATACATGTTGGTTAAAAGTAAACAAAAGTATTAAAACCCATCATATGAGAGAGTTGCCTCTCTAAAATGTAGAGAAAAATCACCAATCAATTTCTTCAATTGTTGTGAATATTTGTTGTTATCCATTGGACAAGTTGAGCTAATTTCAACAAAGTATGGTAGTGACAAATCCATTTACCAACAACTAGGCATTTGCATATTTTGGCTTGTGAGTCTTAGATCATTATAAAATTGATAAAATGGGTGGACTCACTATAAAAAAGTTTCATAATTTTCATGTAAAAATTTCCGAAGGCACTTTTTTGCACCCCAATTCCCTAGAAATTTTAGTCAATATTTAAATACTCCCCAAAGCCAAAATTCAAAGAAAAGGAGGAAATCAACTTAAATTCTAAGCTAGAAGTTATTGGTCAAACCTTCAGTGCTTCTCCTAATGTACCTCATAATTCTTCCTAACCCCTCATTGGCTATCCATTTTTTGACCTTTTTTTGCTTTAGTTTTTACTGACTAGGTGAAAATGCAAGTAACCCATAGGTAAGAGACACGAAATACCAAAACAGTTCCATAACTGTTAGTAGACACATTGAACAATTTTTTTTGTCAAAATTGGTCATATGAGAATTTTAAGTGTAAAAAAAAGTCACATACCAAGTACATTTATTCTTTCCCAAATACCGTCTTCTCTTATATGTTAACCTATATTTTATTGGAACATTTACTATCTATAAGTACACAATTTAAGTGCTTAATCAAGGTTAGAAAGCATAATTTATGTAGCAAAAAATTTGTCACAACCTCAAATAACTATAGTTAGTTATGTTTCCACCAATTTTCCAACCTTTTAAGTTATACCTTTCCTTTCTTTAATCTTGGAAATATCTCTATAATCAATTGTATGTACAAATTAGAAAATAGTAGCTTATTCTAAGGACAAACTTCATCAAATTTCCTCTCATCTTGTAACTATGTGTAATAAGATGAGATTTTTTCATTGCTTGCAAACGATATTTCTATGTTTGAGTATGAATTTGGACTTGAGAAGTTTGGGTTCGGTTCATCCAATAAACTATACCTTATAATATTTTTGATCCACATATGCAATCTATTTTCTTTCCTTGGATTTTGATGTAGAAGCATCTCAAGGGTCAAGCCATCAACATCAACTAAAATATATTTTGTAGTATCTAACCTTGTACTTTTATAGGTTGAAGATATAATCTCTACTCTTCACATATTCAAATTATTATTCCCTCACCCCTATAGTGTGTAAAGGGTTATGAGTAGTCATCTTGTGGCTACCTTAACTCTTAAGTAAGTCATATTATCATTATTATATTGTTATTTAGTTATTTAGGTCAGACTAAGGCTTATATAGGGTTATCTAGGTTGTTCTAGGTGATAATCTAGGCATAATTACAGTATATATAGGAGATATAGGTGTGTTATTATCATCATATTCAGTATAGAGTTCATATTGAAGAATATTGGAGGTATCCCCATCAAAGTGGATTAGGAGGTTTCCCCCTCGAAATGGCATATAAATATAAATTATTTGTAGCATATTTCATATCATATTATTTTATTGTGCAAGTTATTTCATAACAAGTGGTATCTGAGCATGATCTTGGCAATGTAATGACAAGGCATTTTTTCAATTTTGGAGGTCATTTGTGAAACATATTATATCTCCCAAATTTTGGAAAATTTCTATTTGATTTTTAAAGGGTTTTTGAAAAGAATATTCAAGTAGATATAGTATATTTCATAGGAATTGGAGTAGAATTAGGGTTTCTGCCTAATTTATTTGGAAAACACATATCTTTCAAATCCAGTTGAATTGCTTCCTAATTTTTAGTATGTTTTGAATCAGTAAGAGAGGAGCCTATAGTAAAAAAGTTAGAGTAGTTGAAGCATAATTAAGTGATTTATTGCATAATTAGGGTTTCCAATATAATTTCACTCAAAGCTGCAAAAAGCCTAATTTAGAGAGATTTTTCTATGAAAATGCAACCTAGCCCTTGGTAAGTTACAAAAAAAAAAAATTTAAATTCATTTATGTGATTTATTGCAAAAATATTTTTATAAAACTTCTTCATAATAAAATTAGCCAAAAAAAAGAAGATTAAGAGAAAGAACAAGAAGTAGAACAAGAAGTAGAACAAGAGAAAGAGAAAGAGAGAGAACAAGAACATGAAAAAGAGTAGAAAATAGAAGAAGAAGAAGAAGAAGAAGAGGAAGTCGTATCAGAAGAAGTGAAGTAAAAAAGGAGATGATGAAGAAGAAAAAGAACAAGTTAACATTGAGGATAATGCTTTTTGTAAAGATGAGGGAAATGCTATGCCCCTACCCCTATAGTATGTATAAGGTTATGAGTAGTCATCTTTTTTCTATCCCAACTCTTAAGTAAGTCATATTATCATTATTATATTTGTTATTTAGTTATTTAGGTCGGCCTAAGGCTTATATAGGGTTATCCAAGTCAACCTAGGTAATATTATAGGCATAAGTATGGTATATATAGGAGGTATAGGTAGGTTATTATCATCATGTTGAGTATTGAGTTCATATTACTCTATAAATTTTATGACTTGTATAACGCCCTCTTCAAATAATCGAAAAAATGTTTTAAGAAATAATTTTTTTAATGTGGTATGATTTTAACCAAAAAGCTGGAGGTGTAAATTAACCTCAATACTTAAAAATATTTTAAGCATCAAGCATAATGAGTGAATATAAGAACATGATGATCATTAGCACACAAGCTAAAATAACATTCCATTGAAAGTAGATTTAAACATTTTTATGTTCAATGATAACACCAAGACTGAAGTAGATCATGCAAATAAAAACATTCTTCATTCACACAGAAATGAAATAATTTATAGAAATTAACTAAACACACATATTATGATCAATTTCCATATTCATCCAATGATATTCAAGATATGCGCATAGACATAAAGTTTTATTTTTCATGTATATTTTCTCAAAAATTGCTAAGAGAGATTTAGTTACATAAAATTACATATATAAACAAGTGAGAGTAACTACTTTTGGAAAATAATCGCCTAAAAAGAAAGAGTCTTATCAAATTTCCATAGCATAAAGTTCATATGAAATAGATAAATAAATAACAAGTCATTGCTGAGGTGGAGCATTTTCATCAACTCCTTCGGATGACTAGGCAGCTGTAGTGGCAATTTTGGCATGATAAGCATAGAACACCTTCACAATGGGAGGCTATCACTATGTTGGGGAATGATCACATTCTTAGCTCTTAATTTTTAAAGAGCCTTGTTTTCTCTTATTGCTTCAATCTGTTTCATGTAGGTAGTCACGAGACCGTTGAATTGGAATAATTCTAGGTCAATACTACTTAGCCTTCTCATGCTCTCCACAGTGAATTATTGTTAGCCACAGAGGTTGTAGACCATCCCTTTGAAACTCCCTTTCAATGTCTCTTCATCCTCATCATTAGAGTTCCCTTCTTTTCTAAGGTGGAGGCCAATAAGAAGAAGGTTCTTCTAAATCTTTCTTCTCATTGTGTATATTTTGCTTCACGAAAAAAGAGGTTCCATTATATGCTACTCTTCCGCATCACACATTTATTATCACTAATGTTTGGTAAAATCTGCTCGTTGACTGGCTGTCTACACCCATTTCTATCATATTACCTTTAAAATCAGTGTCATTTTTTTCCCAGGCTGACTCCTCATGCTTGGTCGAAGCAATCTCCTTCTCAATTTCAAATTTCAAAACATCAATGTCTTTACATGTATCCTTTTCATATCATAAATGAACTTAGTCCCATTAGATAAAATATCTATAGCCCATTCTTTAGTAGCCTTCACATAAGCCATATATCCCTACATCTTATCTATCATCACTTTCCCCAAGGAAGATGTCAGATCAAATACTACACTGGTTTGACTAATTGCTTATGGAGAAAAATCTAGCATAGATATCAAAAAATAAGTTAGATTTTTCACTTAGCTTTTCAATTCATCCTTGCTTTGTTTGTCCTTGGTTGTTCTTTCTACCAGTCTAGTAGTTGTCACCTATAAATTGTGTACATCTCTATCTCTAGTGGAAGGCCCTAGGTTTACTCTAGTGATATTGAAATCACTAACAGTGGCTTGGCTTGCTCCCTTCTACATCAAGGGATGAGATACTTCAACATACATATTCCTCATGCTACTATCTTCCAACAACCTAGATGTGGTCTTTAGCTTCTTAGGCTTTGGGGTTCTTTGAATCAATGGCCAAAAAAATATTTGTTAGGGAGACTAAGTTGGACTATGTTTCTCTTTTTTGACAAGGTTTGCTCCAAATTTGGAACTAGGGGAAGTGAATTGTAGAGCTCTCCTAAGAGGAGGAGTATCAGAGGATCTCATTTCAAGAGAGGAAGGTGGAGTAGGACCAAACCTAGGAGAAGTTTTTTTTCTCTATGAGGAGAATATTCAAGAGAAGAAGGGGCACTTACCTATGAAGGGGAAGAGGACACTTCAACTATTTCTTCTTCTACAACAACCTATTTTTCTCTCTTTTTGTGCTTGATCTGGGGCATCATCTCCACAAGTTCTTATTGGAAAGTCTTTCTCTGATGGTTCCTCATCACCATATCCTTGTCCTCCTAGAGTCACATGTTTGGAAAGCATTGATTGCATACCTAATGATGAGGGAGCTTGACTACTCTCTCCTTAAAGCTAGGTATTTTGAGATATTGGAGGAGGAATAACTTGTTTCTCTGCATATTTCCTTGCAACCTAGTCTTGAGTTCTCCTTAACCCCATCACAATTTTGGCCTCAATAGTTTCAATCTCCTTGATACTCCAATCTATAGAAAAGATTAGCTAATCTTGTACATGATTGAAAAAGATAAGATCCAATAGGTCAGACTCATCATCTTCTAGACCTTGGATATCCCAATCTAACCTGAATATTACTATTTTTCACAGAGTTAGCCTCATCCAACTTCTCCTATGAACCTCATATTCATCAACACAATCTGTCCAATAGTCCTCTAAATCTGGGACATGATTGAAACCAGAACCCAATTGTAAGTTATCTTAACAAAATTCTTGCTATCAAAAGGGAACCTTCTCTCATAGAACTACAATATATATCTTACTAATGCTCTTTCAATATTAAGAGCATCAAACATAGAATTATAGAAGTAATGTCTGAGTTCAAGTAATGGCTCTAAGTATGAGAAGACCCTTAACTAGGTGATGCGAATAAAGATGTGAATCACCATTCTCGGAATATTAGAGAAGTGTAGTGTCTAAAAAAGGGTCCTTTGACATTTTCGCACTTATTTGGGTCCTCCTTGCATATTTTTGCTTAATGTTGCCTTAATTTAGTGTTGTAATGTGGATAACACATTCACATTAGGTCTTGGGCCCTTGTGAACTAATGTATTTTAACAGTACCTTGCAAAGGTGTTGTAAAGTGTTGTAACACACTTTCACACTTTTCTAGGGTTTTATCAATTAACTGATCATAATGAACATAATTTCAATCATAATTAACATTAATATTTCCTTATTTGGAGTGTTATAAAGTGTTGTAACACACTTTCACATTCCCCTAGGCTTGTCATTAATAATTGGGCTTTCTTATGCTTTAATTGGCCCTATTTTGCATCCACAAGCCCCATTTATTGCATTTTTTTCAAGGATAATCCCAGTTCACCAATCATTGACTAATCATAATTTAGGCGTTCTTGGCTTGTGTGGCCAAAATTTAGTGTCTGGGACTCATTCACCACCTTGGGCGAATGAGTCCCACCTCGGTCTTTTTGGCCCCGATGTAGGTTTCACACATTTATAAACACTTTTGATTTTTAGTCCCATACATTATGTGCTATGGGAATCAATCGCCACCTTGGGCGAATGAGTCCCATGTGACTAAAATTCAAATTTAAATCAAATTTTTGGCAGGATTTTATTCTCCTAGATTTAATGTCAACTTGTAGTGTTGTAATTTTGGGAATTCTTGCATAACTGAGTATAAATACAAGGTTCTTTTATTCATTTTCACCTAAGAATTTTTTGAGAGCATCCTTATAGAAAATTGAGCTCACAAGAGCATTCAAAAAATTCAAGGGCATGTTATCAAGCATTCAAGATTATTTTTCAAGCATCAATCATCATGTCAAAGATTGTATTCTTTATGTTTGTTATTGTGCTAACAATTCTGATGTAGAGTTCATGATCCAAGCAAGCATTGCATTCAAGATCTATCTCCTTCAAGGAAGAGTCAAGAACCACATCTATTGCAACCATTTCAAGCATGATTGTAGCACCTTATTGCTAGGGTTTGGTGAGTTGCAACATTACCTTTTGTTCATTCATAATTATCCCTTTATATTTGCTTTCATTTCAAGGTTTAATTACCAACAATGGGTTTGACCAAGGCAAACCCCTATTCTCTAACCCCCACAACATTTTTCCCTCTTCTTATGTGTGATTTGCAGGTCTAGGTTGTATATTTATCAAGGAGAAAATTTGGATAAAGGTTGTAAAGTCTCTAAAGTTGTCAAAGATTCCATTCAACCTTGGAGAAGCTTGGAGAAGACCTACAAGTGGTATTTTGCAGATTCGGATCCGGAAACCAATCAAAAAGAGCAGAGAAGACCGAGAGACACATAATCTACTTCAGAATTTCTAGAAAAGCAGAAGTGGACTAATTTTCCACTATTGGAGAATGAGTCCCACTGTACAGGCTTGAACAATATCTTTGTAGATTTGGATACCCTTTTGGTTGAAACCTATTCTTGCACATTTTCCTTGAAACTAGACTGATTCGCCGAACTTGGTGAATGAGTCCCAGTCAACACAAACAATAGATTTTTTAGTGATCTAGATCTCCATTCTGCCTTCTTCAGTCTCCCAGGTGCACACCTTTCAGTTTCATAGCTTCTTATTGTATTTTACTTATCTTTCTAGGTCATTTTGTATATCTCACTGTGTTTTCAAACATCTTCTTTTCCAAGTTTACACTTGGTGGGGAACCCCTCATTTCACATCATTCTATTCCCTAGAATATTCCCTTTGCTAGATTTCAATCTCCTTTGCATTGAAATCTCAAGGGTTTGTTCTTGAGTGAAAAGACCAAGAAAATTGACCTCTCTCCTTTTAGGTCCAATACCCTAGAAACCAAAGAGGGAGGTCGCCACCATTTTATTCTTTTCATTTTGGTGAACCTGCATTTAGAGCTTTATAATTTTGATTTGGAGTGCATTTACATCCTAGATTTAGCTTGCACTAGTTAATTTGTATTCTAGGGTTTCAATTCTTGCATTAGTGAAAATCTCATTTAGCTTGCATTATTGCACTTAATTTCATTGAAAATCAGTAAAAATTTGCATTTGCATCTCAGATTTCCATCAAAAAACATAAAAAGCATAAAATTCAATTCAAAATTTTTGAAAATTTTCAAAAAAAATAGTAGCTGGACTCATTTGCCACCTTGGGTGAATCAATCCCCTTGCATATTTTGCACTACATTTTTTACCATTCAAAGTTCAGTTTCTAGGTTTCTATTTTTTGTTATTGCCTTTTTGTTTTAGTTTGCAGACTTTTTGTTTCATTCAATTCATTGCATTTAGCTTACATTTATTCCTCTTTTGCATTGCTTAAAAATCAAAATTGCATTTACAACATTGTTACATAGTTTAGAATCTAAATTTTTCATCATGGATATGTGTTTTAGCAAGTTCTGGATGTCATTAAAATCCTTAGTGGATGTGTCAAATTGTGCCTTTGGAAATGACCCTAATGACATTGCACTCACTCATGCTCACTCAACTCCTAATGCATGGTCTCCTCATGATGTTGACATAATTGGAGAAGATGATGACAACATGAATAGGTTCTTAAATGATTGTCTTAATAACCTTGAGGCTAACACATCCTTTTATCCATTCATGAACCAACCAAAACCTCCTACCATACCACCTCTTGAGATGTTTGGTTATTTGCATCCCGAAAAAAATGTTGAACCTAAGTTCCCTACAATAGGTGAACCTAGTTCCTCTAAGCACGTAAACACTCAACCCTTTTATGATAACAAGGTCACAAACACTCCCATCAATCTTTAAGAAACATATGGAAAAGGATTCACAATCTTGAGCAAACAAGGGTGTGATACAACAAGTGAACATGAAAGTCATCAACTCTTAGAGCAAATACCAGCTGAGGAAAATAAAAATGGGATAGGATATCAAGATCCCCCTCGCAACAAACATGTTCCTAAAGAATATTTAAGGCTTCATAGTGATGGTACAGTTATCTTAGATCATCATCCCAATATGAATTTTCTTCTTCCTAAAGAAAAGCCAATGATTCATAACAATGATAGGATATCCTCAGGTCCTCCTCCGCAACCTTCAGAAGTTGGTGAATCTAGCAAGCGCAAAAGACCTTACAAGTTACAAAAGTTACAAGCTCCTCGCCCATCACCTAAAAGTCAACGGAAGTTACAATTGCTTTTGAATAAAGAATTAATAACATTGCCACCTATCAATAGATTAGCCCTCTATTCTAAGGATGCAAAGGTCCCACATTGCGCATATCACCAAATTCTCGGACACGGTACCGATGAGTGTCATACATTCCAATTAATATTAAAGAACTTTCACTTTGATGGCAATGAATGCCATTGTATGATTTCATAACCTTGTTTCACCCCCTTGTCATGTAATAGTTGTAGAATATCCCCTTCTCACTGTTACATAACCTTTCCCATCACCTACCTCGGCTCATTCTTGCTTCGCTCTCATTGGGGGAAAGAAGTTGATAGCCTTGTCCTAGTAGTGCATTTTTCGTTGTCCCTTAGGTATGCCATTCTCCTTCCGCTTATACAGACTGAGATTGGGAGGTGGATGACTTTCTCATAGGTTCACTCGCATTTTCCTTATTGGTCTTTTGCATCATTTATTTTTCATTTTCTTTCGTGTGATTGCATGTGTGTGATATGATCCACCGTGACGTTCTATTTTCTCTCTCTTTGTGACATTCCTCTACTTGTACCTTCATTCTTCTCTATTTTCTGCATCTCTTTCACTTTTCATCTTTATCTTTTTCTTGTGTTTTCCTTCTGGGGATGACACAAGGCATCAAGACATTCATGTCTCCTTCATGTTGACCCAAAAGGCTTTCCTTTTTCTTTTTCCTTTTTCATCTTTATCCGTTTTCTTGTGTTTTCCTTTTGGGGATGACGCAAGGCATCGAGACACCCTATGTCTCTTCCATGTTGACCCAAAAAAATTCCTTTGTTTTCGCTCTCTTTGTGTTGTTCTTCAAGTTCTATGTGTATTTGGGAGATGATGACAGTTTCGAGCTCTCTAAAAAATATTGTAGCAAAGAACATACTAACCCCAAATCCATAGATACCTTATGTGTTTGGTGTTTTCATTTTGGGGGCAGCCCCTCTCTTTTCTTTTCTCTCACATAACGCAGCTTTACTCAAAAACATATGACTTGGCATAGGGATTTCCAAGTTGGCTCTCATGTCTTTCTTCTTGTTTGCATTTTTTATTTGCTACTTTAAATTAATTGTTCACAACATGGTGTTTAGCAATTTCTTTAAAGTGGGGGCATACATTAGCATTATTCTTTTGCATTTTTCCTTTTCATGGTTCTTAGTGCAGCCTTCTTGCTTCATACGATGCATTTTTTGCTTTGTGGATGACATTGGGTGTAATGTCATTCATGAGCATGATCTCTCTTAGCATATTTCATTCCTCTTGGTGGCTTGATGCGACACACTTCATCCCCTAAGTTGTGAATCTTTCATTCTTTGATTGGTTCTTGGTTGGAGACATTAGGCACAATGTTCCCTAAGTTAAAGACCTTGCATGAACTAAGAAAGAATCTTTGAACATTTCCTACTTTGGATTTTTCATTTGTTGTTATATGGACACCTTGCATAATACAACTTGCATGTCTATGGAGCCATCATGTTTGTTCATGAGCTCCAAGCATACAAAGTTTTGCTTGTCTCATGAAGCTCGAAAATCAAATCATTTTTTTGTGGCATCTTATTAAAGTTATCAGGAGGTATAAATTTGGTATTGTTGAGTGGGAAGCCCAATCTGAGGCATGGCTTTCCCCATAGCCACTTGCATGTGTGTGTGAGTACATACCAGCAATGAGTGTATGTTTCTCACCTTTTTAGGACTTCTCACCCGATGGACAATCATGAGTTTCATCACCTTAGAGTGAGTATGCATTCTTCCAGACAAACAACCTAGATTTGATCCACATTAGGATGGAAAAATAGTCGAAGCTTGACCCTACTCTCTCTTATTTCTTTTTCTCTTTTTCATCTTTGGAAGTGGGTGCTGCCACAATAATGGTTTACACTTTCTGGGAGATCCTGATTTTTGCTGAAATCACATATTTTTAGAAAATATAATGATTTAAGCCTTCAAAATTTCCATTTAAAGGAGTCCAATTGAAGAGTATTTGATCAAACCAACTTAGACCAAGCCCCCTTGGATAGAACCCCACTAGTTTTAAAGCATACCTATAACGAAGTCTCTTTTACACCTATCAAAGCGTTGATAAAAAACCACTTTTGATTTAGCTTTTGGGGGATCAAATGAGTTCATTTAAAATTTATTTTTTGTAAGTATGTATTCATTATTATAAGCTTCCAAAAAATTATAATTTTAATTAAATTTAGTTTGATTATTATATTTATTTTTTATTTCTTGTGAATGTAGGTTTTTCACCGAAAATCAAGCTCTTTGTTCTACACATGTGGAAAAATAGTAGATTATCAAAATAAAATTTTGAAAAATATGTTCACGTTGGGTATTGATGTCCTTGATCTATTAGAGAAAAAAAATTGAATTTCAATACATACAGAAAAAATTATGTTGTATGCAGTCTGCCTATGTCTAAATTGTAGTTGGTTTGACTTCAAAACTTTATTAAGGAAAAAATATTTAATAAAACACTATGAAACTAGATGAACTAGTTATATATCGTAGTTACAAATCTAAATTCGAAAAAATTAGAATTTTATCCATCATACAAAAAAAGTTATGTTGTATACGGTGAGCATCACTCCTTAAAAGTGTTGTTTACTGATAAAAACTAGTTTTTGAAGGAGATGAAAAAAAAAGTGCAATTTGATTCCAAAATTTTTGAAAAAAATATATTTAGAATCTATAAACAAAACTTCACAAATCACTAGTTTTCATCATCTTCAAATTCCTCACAGTTTTGCTGCTATAGGAGCCCGAAAGTGAAGATTTAGTTTTAAAAAATCAGTTCAGTGTCTAGTTTGCCCAAAAATTGTAAATCAGTATTGTGGGATCACCCAAGTGTATGATTGGCCTTGTTGCTATTCTTTACATAATTTTCATGTGTGTTCCCTTGTGCTTATGTTTGTTTGCCATGGGATCTTGATCCTGGGGGCTTGATCACCCCTCTTGATCGTTGTCGTCTCATCTTGCTAGCATTGGTACATTGGAACCCCCCTTGATGCGTGTTTGTCTACTTCAGTGTGAGTTTGAAGCGGGTTCATCTTCTCACTAAAGTGGGGGCTAAATGTAGTGTCGAAAAAAGGGTCCTTTGACATTTTCGCACTCGTTTGGGTCCTCCTTGTGGATTTTGGCTTAATGTTGCCTTGATTTAGTGTTGTAATGTGGATCACATTCATATTAGGTTTTGGGCCCTTGTGAACTAATGTATTTTAACGGTACCTTGCAAAGGTGTTGTAAATTATTGTAACACACTTTCACACTTTTCTAGGGTTTTATCAATTAACTGAGCATAATGAACATAATTTCAATCATAATTAACATTAATCTTGCCTTATTTGGAGTGTTGTAACACACTTTCACATTCCCCTAGGCTTGTCATTAATAATTGGGCTTTCTTATGCTTTAATTGGCCCTATTTTGCATCCACAAGCCTCATTTATTGCATCTTTTTGAGGGTAATCCCGACACCAATCATTGACCAATCATAATTCAGGTGTTTCTGGCTTGTGTGGCCCATATTTAGTACCTGAGACTCATTCGCCACCTTCCACCTAGGACTTTTTGGCCCCGATGTAGGTTTCATACATTTCTAGACTCTTTTGATTTTTGGTCCCATACATTGTGTGATGGGACTCATTCGCTAGCTTGGGCGAATGAGTCTCCTGTGAGGTCATCCCACAATAATGGGTTACACTTTTTGGCCTAGTGCGTAGATATTTATCAATACCTAGTGCATAGATATTTTTCAAAAAACATTCCCTCAAATTTACTATTTTTCCACAATGATTTTCCACCGAACTTCATGTTCGGTGAAAAATCCATGTTCAGTAAAACTAAAAAATAAAATAAAAAATAAAAATAAAATATATTAATTTATAGTTGTTGGAAAGCACATTTTGAGCACTACAATCCTCCAATTTAGTTTCTCAAATTTACTCCATTTGCACCTCCTTCTTGGACTTCAATTGTCAAAAAAATGCATGAATTTTGAACTGATGGAGGGGAAGGTGAAAAAAGGAGGTTCATTAGAAGGGGTTGTTTGAATGAACCCCCCTATATGGTGCAAGTGGGGGTTCATTAGAAGGGGGCATGTTCATTAGAATGGGCGGAGGGGTGGGTGGGGGGAGGAGGGGGGGGCGGGGGCAGGTTCATTCGAACCTCCTTCATTAGAAGGGGTAAACCATAGTATTTTTTTATGGGAATTTCTAATTTTTTTTCATGCAAAAAATTTCAACCCACTATTTAAATCAAATTTATTGCAGTATTTTATTCTTCTAGATCTGATGTTAGCTTGTAGTGTTGTAATTTCGAGAATTCTTGCATAATTGAGTATAAATACAAGGTTCTTTCACTCATTTTCACCTAAGACTTTTGTGAGAGCATCCTTATAGCAAATTGAGTTCACAAGAGCATTTGAGCAAGAGCATTCAAGAGTATTCAAGAGCATCATCATCATGTCAAATATTGCATTCTTCATGTTATTTATTGTGCTAACAATTATGATGTAGAGTTCATGATCCAAACAAGCATTGCATTCAAGATCTAGCTTCTTCAAGCAAGATTCAAGAACCACATCTATTGCAACCATTTCAAGCATGATTGCAGCACTTTATTGCTAGGGTTTGGTGAGTTGCAACATTACCTTTTGTTCATTCGTCATTGTCCCTTTACATTTGCTTTCATTTCAACATTTAATTACCAACAAGGGGTTTGACCAAGGTAAACCCCTATTCTCTAATCCGAACAAAATGTTTCCCTCTTCTTGTGTGTGATTTGTAGGTCTAGGTTGCAAATTTATCAAGGAGAAAAGTTGGAGAAAAGTTGTCAAGTCTCCAAAGTTTTCAAAGTTTCCATTCAACCTTGGAGAAGCTTGGAGAAGACCTACAGGTGGTATTTTGCAGATTCGGATCCGAAAACCAATCAAAAAGAGCAAAGCAAACCGAGAGGCACATAATCCACTTCATAATTTTTAGAAAAGAAGAAGTGGACTAATTCACCATTATTGGCGAATGAGTCCCACTGTACAAGCCTGAATAAGATCTTTGCAGATTTGGATACCCTTTTGGCTGAAACTTGTTCCTTCACATTTTCCCAAAAACTGGATTGATTTTCCCAGCTTGGAAAATGAGTCCAAGTCAACATAAACAATAGATTTTTTAGTGATCCAGATCTCCATTGTACCTTCTTTAGTCTTCTAGGTGCACACCTTTCAGTTTCATATCTTCTTATTGTATTTTACTTATATTTCTAGGTCATTTTGCATATCTCACCATGTTTTCAAACATCTTCTTTTCCAAGTTTACACTTGGTGGTGAACCCCCCGTTTGCCATCATTCAATTCCCTAGAACATTCCCTTTGCCAAATTTCAATCTCCTTTGCATTAAAATCTCAAGGGTTTGTTCTTGAGTGAAAAGACCAAGAAAATTGACCTCTCTCCTTTTAGGTGCAAAACCCTAGAAGCCAAAGAGGGAGGTCACCACCATTTTCTTCTTTTCAAGAAGATGCTACTTCAGTTCCAAGGGAGGATGTGAATCCTCATTTGGATGGTGAAACAACTAAGAACCAAGGGGTGATCAAAAATTAAAATAAAGAAGATCCCCATAAGCCTAAAGGGGACAAGAAATATAAAAACAAAATTAAGGAAAAATTGGAACCAACTGAGAACATAGGGTGTGAGGATAATGAAAATACCACTAATGTGTAGCTAGAACAAACTCCAAAGCCTCAAGCTAGCCCAAGAAGGCCTAAGAATTATGCAAAATCATTATCTATGGGAAGAAGTGTATAACTAGCTAAAAAGAAAAGGAGAAAGACAAGTGTTGTTATTTAGGCGCCTACTGCAAAAAGGCTGGAACTAGAGGAAAGATGGAAAAAATGTTTATATCACTTCAATAGTGAGTAAGATGCATCCCATATGATTTTTGAAAATGAACTTGAACTGCATATCTTGGAATATCAAGGGACTTGAATCCCCTGACACAAAATACATTGTAAGGAGGTTTTTAAACCTTGATAAGGAAAAAGATAATGTTCTTCTTTAAGAAACCAAAGCTACAAGGTTCATGCTAGATACAAAACTAAAATTAGTGTGGAATGGGTCTACATATTTCACTACAAAACATGAAAAGGGGAGAGGGGGTGTTGTCATTCTCATTTCTAATCAATTGGCACAACATTTATCTAACTATGGTAGGTCTCCCCCTGTAATAGGGTGGTTTTGATCACCTTGGAAAAAGGTGAAGACAGGGTGGGAGTGTGCTCTATCTACACCCACAATGATCATAGAGACATAATTAAGCTATGGCAATGACTTACCAAACTGCTAGATGTCCCTTGGATCATGGGGGGTGACTTTAACATGGTGGAGCATCTCGAAGATAAATGGGGAGGAATTGACATGAGCTGGAAAGGTAGTGAAAAGTAATTTTGGTAAAGGATGAAAACCAAATTAAATCCGATTGACCCTATGAAGGGGGAACAAAGGACTATATAGGGATATGGTTTGCCTGGTGCAATGACCAGAAAGGTGGAAAAAGGACCTACTACAAACTAGACAAAATTTATGACAATAAAGACTATTTCAATTTTACTCCAACTAATGAGGGTCTTAAAGTGAGTGTGTATACTTACACTCTCATATCATCATCCTATAAAATCAAGGTTGGTAACCAACAAGGAAAGGACCAAATAAATCTTAAGGAAAACATGATTCATTCTCAACACTTAGCTTCTAAAAGATAGGGATTGCAAGGATGTAGTCACTACTCTTAAGGAAATAAATAAATGGATGTTAAAGATTTTGAGTGTCATAGAAATATGGGACCAGATTGTAAGTGGTTCGAAGAAACTCTTCCAAACCATAGGGAAGAAGAAGGCACTGGATAGTAGGAGAGAAGAGAATGAACTTCATAATAAATTATTCTTGGCAGAATCTAAAGTACAATTGGACGCAAAAGATGAATGTCTATGTGAGGAGCTTCTATGGAAAAAAAATATTTTAAAAAGAATCCAGGATCATAGGATTCAAGGGCTAAAAGTAAGGGCCAAGCTGAACTAGTTAAACTGTTGGGATAAAGGATCTGATTTTTTTGTAGATATATAAAAGAAAAATGTTTCAAAGAGTAGGTTGACCGAATTTGGAATGACAACAACCTTTTCACCTCCTAGGAGGATATCTTGGAGTAATTTCAATAATACTTTAAAGGCCTCTTCACCTCTGAAGGGGGGGTTGAAGACAGTCTTAAATCTAGAGAATTCATCAAAGGGATCATTCCAAAGAAGATCACTGAGGCTCGGATGTAACAAGGTTGGCTACAGGCATAACTAAAGAAGGCCATCCTCTCCATGAACAATGATAAATCCCCCAACTATGATGGTTTGCTTGTGGAATTATATTAAACATTTTTAGACTGGATCTATGAGGACCTATTACAACTTGCTCAGAGGCTCTAAGTAGAGGCTCTTTAGGGAGGAACATTAATAAAGGAATCATCAAGTTGTTGCCAAATTATGGGGATAAAGCTCTTATAAGAAATTGGAGGCCAATAACGTTGAATCTATCCTACAGGATTTTGGCCAAGATAATTGCATTGAGGCTTGTCAATGTGCTCCCCATATTCATTAACAATACTCAAACTCGATTTATGAAGGGTAGATATATCTTGGAGAATCTAATTACAAGCTAGGAGGCTATGTAGTGGGAAAAATACTCCAAGAAAAATGTTTCCATGCTTCATCTAGACTTTGAAAAGCATATGAAAGTGTGGAATGGTCCTTCATAAAGGCAACTCTTGAATTGTTTTGGTTTCTAACTGTATTTTGTAACATGGTGGATACTCTTCTAAAGCATGTTTTTGCTAAGGTTGAGGTGAATGGGTCACTTTTAGATGAGTAAACCTTGAAAGATCTATCAAACAAGGGTGTCCTCTAGCACCAACCCTCTTTTTTATTGCTTTTGATGTTGTGTACTACTTACTAAGGGAGCATACCCTAAAACCTAGGGTTAGGGGAATACTTGACTCCTGAATTAAAATGATCTTGTCAATATTCAATTTGCTAATGATACTGCTATCTTCTTAGAACTGGAAGAAAATAACTTAAAATACTTGATGGGAAAAATCAAAATTTTATGCCAAGCATAAGGTGCTAAAATCTCTAGGATGGGAGGGGTCCCCACTTGAATGAATTAAAAAGCATGACTTCTAATGGGGAGGTCCCCACAAACAAGTAAGATACCTTGGAATCCCCTTTGATGTCAGTCCCAACTTAAAGGAATGTGGATTTGGATGAAATCTAAAATTTAGAAAAAAAATTGGTTGGAATAGACAATACCTGTCTCTTGTAGGTAGGATTCAAGTTTTTAAAAAAATCATTTCTTCTTACAACATCTACTTTGCATCTGTATGGTTTTTTAGCAGCTACTAGATTAATGAGATTTAGAAAAGAATAAGAAACTTCATGTGGTTTAATGGTGTAGAGAAGGGGGATTCACTACTCACGAGTCTCTTTATTCTCAAGAGAGTCACAGGGAATGAACTGCCCTAAACTACCTTAGATTGAAAAGGCAAGAGTTCCAAAATAAGAATGAGTAGATCACAAAGGTTTTCTAGAAAAACTAATGAGTTCTCGATTGAAGGATGTTAGTGTAACAAATAGATGATAGTGCGGTGTGCTGGAGTACCAAAGGAACGTTGGTGTCTCATATGGACTAAAAACTAAGAATCTCACAGAAAATAGTAGTGTGACTACTTCTACTCTGACTACTAAAAAATATTGGAATGCGAGAAAGTAACAGAGAATAACAAAGATAAAATGAAGTAAACTATCTAAGTAAAGCGTAAATGATGAAGTTAAGGGGAAGAGAGAAAATGCTTACAACAACCCAAGTGATGAAGCCTCGAACAAGTAGATATCTACAATGTTTGCACACATAAGACCAAGAGAAAAAAATTGGGGCTATTTAGGGGCTTGCCTCAATCAAACCCCTGTTTCAATGCTCCCACCTCCATGGATAGCCAGATAGATAGAGAGAAATAATAAGCAAAAATGAAATCAACACAAAAGTGATAAAAGTAAACCCTACTCAAGGAGGAGAACCTGTATCACAAAGTAGAGATGCAATAGATAGGGGATGTGAGAAATCCTAAGATGCTCAAAGATGCAAGGCACAAGATAGATATCACCTTCAAGGCTTAAGGAAGCCACAGAGAGAGAGAGACAAAGATAGTTGCAAGAGACAAGAAAGTAGTATGGAGCATTGTGAGAATGTGAAAGATGTTCTTGTAGTGAGTTGTAGAGAGCTATGCAAGCAAGATAGCAAGAGAAAGAGGAGATAAAAGAGAGTGTATCCTAGAGAGAGAATTAGAGAGAAGATAAAGAGAGAAAATTAAGTGAAAGAATGGATTTAAAAGAGAGAATAGGAGGGAAAAGAAGCTTCTCGAGCCATTACCAGGTGTCTTGAGGCATTACCACCAACAAAACTAGTTGACAAGTGACAAAGAACTCAAAAACGGTTGTTTGAACATCAAAATTTCACGAGACTCTAGTGTAGCTCTTGGACGTCCGTGCAGCACGCTAGTGTCCAAACAAATCACATTACAAAATAATGAGAATGAGAAAAGCACAGGGTTCAATGTAAAGCTAACGCATGAAGGTAGCTGCTGAAAAGGGGTCTTATGAATCCGAAGAGAGGGAAAAGGCTAATGCGGGGGCTAAAATGAACATATACAAGTTCTAAGGGAGTGGACACTAAAGTGGATACAAGAATGTATGTGAAATTGCAAGGGGTGAAATTTTATGACATTACAAATGGCAAGGAAAAAAGAAAAAAGCATTCTATGAAGTGGGAGTTGTGTTGCCTTGATAAGTTGCATGGGGGGATTGACTTGAGATATTTAAGATTATAAGGTATTGCATTGGCTGCTAAGTGGATAACCAAGGCCTTGGTGGGTAGTGAGCCTTGGAAAGTTTTGGTAAGGAATAACATTTTGCTTGCTACCCCAAGGAAAGCTAAGTCATGGAAAAACCTACCAATAATTGATATTCTCATCAATAAACACCCAGTGTCTCTAGCTAGTTCCTTGGTCTTTAAAATCCTTTGAAAGGCTTGGGAATTAATTAAGTACGATGTAGAATTTAACCTTGGGAAATTATCCATAAGCAATAATCTAAAATTTCAAACTTACAGTTCCATATGGTGGAACTTGGAACATAAAAAAATGCCCCTTGCTTTGCTAAAAGGGTGTTCTGCTAAAAAGTGAGCCCAAAAGGGTATTCAAACATTCAAAGATATTTTTATCAATGGACAGTTGAAAAGATAGAACAATCCGATGTCTAATTATAACATCCCTGTCTCAAATATAAGAAATTATAATATTCTCCTGGCAGCATGCAAGGATGCCAATTTCCCCCTAAGATCTAATAATGATATAGACCTGATCTATGACCTTAAATGGATTGGTGGGTCTTCCCAATATGGAATTAAAGATAAAACTATTTATAGGACCTTAAGCAGTTATGTCTTTATCTTTGAGCATGTCAATATGTGTTGGGGAACCTAACTGTCTGATAAAGAGTGGTAATTTTATTTTAATTATATTTGGCATAATATCAAAGAGCCTAAGAAGGCCTACTTTAGGTGGCTTGTTCTTTTACAAAATATTCCTTACAAATTTAATCATAAGGATGTGGATATTTGCAATATTTGTAGAACCCCTAAACCTATGATGCATATTATTTTTTATTATTTTTATGCAAAAAAATTGGAAGAGTTTTTGCAATGATTTAAATATTTTGGATAAAAATGATAAGATTCTTGGAAAGATATATTAATCTATAATGGGAAAATAAACAATGATTGCAAATTATTTTGCAATTGTCTTTCTACTAAAATTTTATGGCACACATGGAAGGCAAGGAATGAGGATAAATTCAAAAGTTGTAAGAGGGTACTTACTGATTCTTCAAAAAGACTTAGATTTATTAATATTGCTTTGTAGGTCACAGTCACCATGGAGAGCTCGATATTGGCCAAATTCATGAAACTAATAGGTGATGGAATTGTCATAGTTAATAAAGGAGAGGTGAAGTATGGACACACTTGGCACCGTAACCATGAAGATTCTGAAACCTTTCTTATAGCATTAAGAGAGTTCCAAAGGATTTTGAATGAGATAGCAGGTGGGAGGGCAAGAGAACCAGCTAAATGTTTTCATGCTAGGCTACATGTCAATGAGGGGGACAATCCAACCATTGAAGAGGTCAAATCAAATGAGCAGATATTTGATAGGGTGATAGTTTGGGATGATCTTGAAGATGGAAGTCAAAGTTGTAGTGGCTAGAAAGCACCATGGAGTTCCAGTATACATATATGTTGTAATTTTGTATATGCATATACCTTATAATGAATGTATATCTTGTAATCATGTGCAACTTTAACTTTTTGATAATGCTTGTGCATCCTTATAGACTATGTAATTTTTTAGAATCATTCTCGATAATACTATACAGATTATAACGCTGTGATATGCACTTGTAAGTACAGTAAATTGTATTTGATACTCTGTTAGGACATAGCTATGTAACAATTGATCTACTATTATTAATACAAAAAAATGTAGTATTAATGTCTAAGTCCAATAGGGAACTAGATACCTACCTTTTTCCTTTCTTGAAATCTTTTATTTACTTTTGTAACTTACCTATTGTAGTGTAGGAAAATGCATACCCTTGTATTTTCACACTTGTTTGGGCCTTCATGTGCTTTATTTATCCCTATTTATGTCTTAATTGGTCCTATTTTACATCCACAAGCCCAATGAACTACATATTTTTATGGCTAATCTCGACAAACTCCAAAGGATAAATGATAATTTAATGATTATGGCTAAGTGTCCCTGATTTTTGGGTTGAAACTAAGACGCCACCTAGGGCGTCTTTGTCCCCCAAATATCTTGGGACCCTAATTTCAAGTGTGCCTTAAATGGGCCCCTTTTTGGAATTTGTGCCCCAAGTTTTTAGGACTTGGGACCAAGACACCACCTAGGGCGTCTTATTCCCCCTTAAGGTATTTTCGAGATTTAATTTCAAATCTTGGTGGGATTTAACCTCCTTTAATTAATGATTTCATATGTCGGCTTGGTGTGGTGTAATTTTGGGATATTAAGCATGGATAAGTATAAATACAAGGTTCTTTCACTCATTTTCACCTAAGACTTTTGTGAGAGAATTCATAATATCATAATTGAGTTCACAAGAGCATTCAAGAGCAATTCATCAAGTATTTAGAGCCATCATCAAGATTCAAGCATCATATCAAGGATAGTATTGCATCATGTTTGTTATTATGCTAACAATTATGATGTAGGGTTTATGATTCAATCAAGCATTTCAAGATCAACATCATTCAATCAAGAGTCAAGAGCCACATCCATTGTAGCCATTTCAAGTATATTTGAAGACTTCATAACAAGGGTTTGGTGAGGTGCAATTGTAGACATTGAAAATGTCCTGGATGATATCATACACTCGAAACAGGTATACTAACATCATTTCCTCTTTAAACCCATCCTCTTTTTGCTAAATTAATTGAATTATCCTAGATAAATAATTAATTGCATCATTTGCATCTATTAACGTAATCCATCAAATCGAGTTAATTCACCCCTTTTTCACACTAACATTTCATCTTGTTAAATTAAATAAATTAAAATATTTAATTTAATTCCCTAAATCTTCTAATTTAATTAAATAACCCTAAGTTATTTAATTAAATGTCATTCCACCTCTTCCCCATTCATTAAATTATTTAATTCAATTAATATCACTTTAATTCTTCAATTCCCTAATTGCATAATTAAACCTTGTTTAATTAGCAATTAAACCTTGTTTAATTAGCAATTAAACTAATTTTCCTCTAAAAGGGAATATTCCTATGGAATATTCCTTATCTCCTTTTTTACAAAATTAAAACTTTCTTTTAATTTGCAAAATATCTTTATCCTCACCCATGAGAATATTCCAAAGAATATTTTGTCTCCTCCAATCATCTCACTTGGCTTCTTGAACAAGTCACCTTGTGACTTGTGTGTGCAGGTCAAAAGTGTGTTTATTTGGAACAAATGTGAGCCCTTGATTAATTCTCATCATTGATTCTCACTCGTTGATGAGAATCCATGATCCACGCCTCTCTTTTCCTTCATCTTTGATCATTGATTAATATTTTTGATCTCAACCCTCCATTTCTCATTTCCTCTCCTATAAATAGAACACTATTTAGAAACAAATGAATCCATCTTTCAATTGTAAACTTATGTTGTTGAATTCACTTGCATTCACACTCTCAATTCACTCACTTTTAGCTTGTTTTAGTTCATTTTTAGTTGCATAATAGCTTAAAACATCCATTAATGGCTTCCATGCATCCATCTTAGCTTATTTATAAATTAGGGTTTCCATATTTTAGCTTAGAAGTAGCTTAAACTAGCTTAGAAATTGCATAGTTAGATCAATTTTAGCATAAAATCATGTTAAGTTAGCTTGCATCATGTTTAATTTATCATAAATTAGGTTTTCATCTATTTATCACAATGGTTTCATCGATTCTCTTCCATAGAATCGATTGAAACAGGCTCACTAATCATGGGACTAGGAAAGGGTCGTTGTTCTACATCAACACGACACCAATTCCAAAATGTGATAAGTTTCAAATGGGTTAGAATAGACATTTAACTATTTTTATAGTTTGCAATTTTTCAGTTTCAATAAATGTTTAGTTTAAACTTTCAATTTGAATGATCTTGTTTGGGATTGAGGTTTAGTGGATAAATTATGCTTTGATTCATCATGGATCAAACATAATTGACCCACCATGACAATCCTCGTCTCACATTCTGACGCTAGAAGGAGGGAAAACTGATAATTTAATAAATTTTTAGCTCAAATTATGTTTATTTGCTTTGTTGCAAGATACAACGACGCCCAAATCAAATACAACAACACACTTTGCAGAGTGTTTCCATATAGCGATGTTATCTCAATTTGAAACAATGACACCAATTAAATGTGTTGGCACTTATTTAAATCTGGTGACGCTAATTTAATATAGAGGTATCAAAAACTTCAAACGGTGACGCCCCCAAATTCACTAGAGCGACGCTCAAAAAAATTGTGAAGCTATCATGCTATCTATTTTTTTCGTAGAGCGATGCCCAAATTCACCAGATTGACACCTAGATTTCAAATCATGATGCTATCGTGTGCAGTGACGCCCAACCAGGGTAAGAAGTTTTATGATCATTTTTTTTAACATGTGCTTTAATTTTCTTGATTCATCAGATCACTAATGCACTTCTAACATTGTTTTGGTTGTTAGACTAACCGAGTTTTGTAGGTTGAACGACATGGAGCTAAAGTGAATAAAGCTTGCTTATTTTGAAATTCTATGATTTTAACAAGCGTTTAATGCTTTGGGGCAATTATAATGCAACTTTTTATGCTTTCTACTTTTTGCTCTAGGACCTCACTAGTTTTCAATTAGGTCTTAAAAAGAACGCTCAAATGAGACTAAAATTGAACCATTTCATCATCTTCTTTTGGGTTTAAAATTGAACAAGGCAAATTAACATTTCATTTGGTGCTTAAAATGAACTCATCACTGCTTTGAGGTGTTAAAATTTACAAGTGCTTGTTGTGTCTTTATTTACAACACTGTTATTGGATGTGTATGCAATTATCTCACGCCATTTGGCAATCTTGAGAAACAGAAACATTCCTTAACACTTTGCAAAATCACCTACATCTTTCATTTTGGTCTAAAACTGAACCCCTTTGGGAGTGTGAGAAAAAGGTGTGGTGTGTGTTCTCTCTTTGTTCATACAAGTGGAGATGATCGAACTACGAATGTACTTCCTTGCTATTATTTATCTTTAGAGGGTTTGCCTCCCCGCTTCGAAAGTAGGGAATGACCCAAGTGGTAACAAACTAAAGCCAAGTTCTTCCAAACCACTATATAAACGTGTGGTTGCAATGAAAATTGTGATCAATGGGATGTGATACATGATAGCTCTCCCCCATTATATTTATGATGCGTAAAGCCCTTGTTCTAAGGGTTGGGAAACCTCATGACGGGGTTTATCATTATATCCCCTAAATTGGAAGCCCTTATTACAAACCATTGTTTAGAATCCAAAATCCTTAATATTTTTTGGTGCAAGAATGATTGTTCTAAAGCTGCCCCACATTCTTACTATTTAGTTGTAGAAACGGAAAAATACTTTTGATCTTCGGATTTTAAGTATTTTGAGATTTGGTGGTCCCGAGAAGTGTGTGTGGTGGAGTGGAGCTCGCCAAATCTCTAACTGTTCGCATTCTTTAGTGTTTGGAGAAATCCAAGAGGGGACTCAAGAAGTATAACCATTTCAAACCTAGGATTATAAATTATTATGAGTCAGTTTGATACATTGCTTGGTTCCAAAATGTTACAAAAACAAACATTCACTATCTTCCTCAAAATTTCAAACACTTTGGCTTAAGTATGGATACCTCTTGAATTAGCCTTGATATTATTACTTGTCCTAAGGGTTTCTATCCTTAGCGATTTCTAAATATCTTGACTTAATCTCTATCCATATTTCCCAAAGACAACATAGGCAATTATGTCTATAATCTCATGATTTTGACGAAATGGACATTGTGAAAGTTATGATGTTTTTGACATAAACATTTAGTTTAAAAACATAATCAAGACGAGTGTTTATAAAATCAATTCACTTAAGCAAGATAAACTTGACACAATTGAATCCCACATGACCATTTGGAGACTGATCGCTCTCGTTCAACAACCCGACCTTATAGGTGTTATCATTCAATCAAACTTTGAATTCATTGAGGGAGAACAAACGAATATCATTAACAGTTTGAGAAGCTTCACTTTTGAAACCAAGGAAACATCCAATCAATGGAGAATTGTTGTAACCATCTTAGATAAAGAAGAACGAAGAGCTGATATTTTTGCTAGAAGGCCTATATTACCACCCCCTACATGGCAATAAATATTTTCTTCTTTAATGATCACACGCAAAATAAAAATCCCCAAGATTAGGTATGTCGGTCATCATTGCAAACTTAGGCACCTTAGTTCAAAAGCAATCAAAAATTGCACTTTAGCACTATACCAAAATAGAAACAAATTGTTGGTGAAATTTTATGAACATGCACTAAGAAGACATCTTGACATGTATGCATTCTTTATGGGTCAAAATCCAAGTCTTTTTCATGATAATCAACCTATCTAAAATATTGGTCATTTTTATGGTCTTGAACTTCTCTGAATGATCTATCACACAATCAAAATCTATAGGGGAATATCTACATCCTGCCATTATAGACATAATCATCGTAATTCAAAGTTTTCCAGGAAGGGGGTTGTAATACTTTATCACAATCATAACCTCTTTTTGAGAAACTATTATGCTTGAGCTAGGAGGAATCGAAAAGGTTTAAACATCCCCATCTATCCTCTCATCTAAGTTAGCATTGGTTCTTTAGGATTTGAACATTTTAGAGGTCTAGCATCATTCTCACTACCTTGGTCGTGGAAAATAAAGGTTCATTCTAAATCAACATTGGGTCAAAAGTTTCATCCACCCCTTCATCAAATTTCATCCTTCACTTCACCAAATTTTGCAAAACTTTCGAATACACCAACACTTTTTGACTTCAACATCTATCAAACCAACCCCTAACTTAGCTACTTTGTATGTGAAATGTATCCTTTTCCATGCACCTAGCTAAATTAGTTATCATCTTTGGACTAGTTTATCTTGAAGGTCATGATTTTACCCTAAAGATTCTCAAGTTCATCAACATCTTTTATCCTAACATCAAAACATCAAACTCAAGTCAAAAGTGTTGTCCCTAAACGATTTCAAAGATCACTTTCCATATCACCCATATTTCCATCCCGTATTATCATTATTTCTTCAAAAATAATTAGAGTGTCTCTTTTACCTAGATTTGAGTCAACTAGAGAGTTCAAACATTAAAAATTTCAACACAACTCTCCCATAGGTGACCCAAAATTTATGGTAAATACAAGATCACAATACAAGAGAATCATGGAGAAAACCAAATTCATATTTACCTCAAGTGATCCAAATCCTCTGGAATTTGATCCAAGAAGTGAAGTCACCCCATCACAACAACCATCATCTCTGACAGGACCATATGAGATAGAGGACATCACAAACAATCCCTTTGTGCTTACAAGGGAGGAAATCATGGAACATCAAGCCTTTGAAAATATAGCTCCTATTTCCCATCATTTGTTGCACAAAATTTGGCACAAGGATTCACAACTCCACCATCGGGGATAAATCAAACATCTACTCCTAGTCTTATAGCTGGCCTTGCCAAGGACTTTGGTATAACCCTTCCATTTGAAAGAAGTACACTTGTCGGTACCCTTGATACCAATCCTCTGCCTCCAACAACCACTTGGACACTTACCTTTGGTGCTCCTCCCATGTCCAAAAATCCCAAGCAGCTATATAAACCTCTTGACCTTCATTATTCCACCACAACCTCCACATATTGAGGACACCCCTCTTCATCCAAACCCATGAGTATCAAAAGTGTGTCGACCATCACGTAAAGGAGTATGCACCAAGTATCTCAAGATAGTACACAAGGACATGTCAATACTATATCACATAAACAACGCTCAATGCAAATGGGGACATCTTTACCCAATCCTCCCATGGGCTCATCTATACCATTGGAGTCACAAAACACATCCATCATCAACCCATCTCAAAGAAATCATTTGGTAACAAATCCCATCAACACAAGTAATCCTTTGTCTACATCTCTAGCACAAGGAAATCCTCATGACATTGGACAAGGGAACCTTTTCAATCAATGAACTCAAGGTCCTAGTATGTCATTACCATTACAAAATCTAATGAAACTATCCTCATCTTTCACCATGATCTCCTTTACTATACAAAATCAAATGGGACCTCAAATTTACATTCCTCCACCTCAATCCACCATCTTACAAGGAATGTTAAACCAAGGGAACTCCAAACCTCTCATCACTAGCTCACAACCCATCTAAAACATCAACACCCACAATCCATCGCAAGTGTCCCAACAACCAACTAGTCCTACATTGTAAACTCATACCTTAGCCTTACAACAAGCACAACGGTCTTATCAACAAGCTGTCCAACAACAACAGCAAGCAGCCTTAGCTCAACAACAACAACAACAACAAGCAGCCTTATCTGCACAACAACAACAACAACAACAGTAGAACAACAACAAGCTTATCGAGCATCCTTAGCAGCACAACAACAACAAGCCTATCAAGCATCCTTAATAGAACAACAACAGCATCAGGCCCAACAATAAGCCCTCACGACCCAACAACAACATCAAGCCCAACAACAAGCCCTAGTGGTACAACAACAATAGCATAACCAACAGTAAGCCCTTGTGGCATAGCAACAACAACAAGACTTACTAGCTCAACAGTATGCCCAACATCATCATCATCAACAACAACAAAAAATTTACTACTATAATCCTCAACAGAACATCGTCAATACAAACGTGTTAGGAATATCTACATTATCAACACCTCAATCAGCTTCACATAATCCCACTCCACCATACACCCCATACAACACATCATCATATCAGAATCCCAAATACAACTCATCCATCATCCCACCATATGTTCCTCTGCCAAACCCATAGGATGATCTAGCATTGCAATTCAAGGCACTATCCCAAGAAATGCAGGACCTTCAAATGGGCAATACAAAGAAGCCCCATACATAGAATCTATGTCCTTATCCATTTGACTGAAACATCACAATGGTTTCATTCCCTCCCGGATTTGAAATCCCCAAATTTGATAAATACAAAGGGAGAGGGAGTCTCATGGACCATGTCAAAGAATTCAATATCATGTGTATGGAGGTGGCTTACAATGATTCTTATTTAATGCATCTCTTCCCTCGAAGCTTAACAGGTATTGCAATGGATTGGTTTTCTCATCTATCTCCCGGCATCAAATTTTTTTAAGAAATTATCGATAAATTCATCGATCACTTCTCTTTCAACCTTGACATGGACGTTAGTCTAGAAGAGTTGTACACTCTCAAACAAACCAAAGGAGAATCTTTCACCAATTTCTTGCAATGATGGAGACAAAAAGCTAGTAAGAGCAAGTCGACCCTTCCCAACGAACAACAAGTGGGAATCATCCGAAAAAACTTGGATCTCGATCTCTTTTTCCACTTGAAAATGCAGTGCATCACATCCTACAATGAGCTTGTCCCTAGAGCACTTAACATCGAATGAGCTCTAATCTCACAAGGAAATAATCAAGCTTACAACTACCCATCAACCAATTCAAATGACAAGCCTCGTGTCTAGGATAAAAACAAATCTATGACAAATGATGGTGTGGTAGATGCTAAGGTGGTCCGAAGTGCTCCTAGACCCAACAACAATCAAGTTGCTAATATTCAACGAATTGTGCAACAAACAACACTCCATCATAACAATTAGATCAATAACATCGACATGCAAGAAAGGAAAACTACCAAGAAGAACAACTATCCCAAATGCAAGTACACACAGTTATCTAAACCTATCAAAACCATCATGAAGAATTTTGTAAAGTCAAATCTAATAATGCTTCCTAACTTTGAAAACTACCAAGAACCACAAGAGAAACCATCCTGGTACAACGAGAACGATCTCTATGACTTTCACAAAATCAAAGGGCACAAAATAGAAAATTGCATGACACTCAAGAATATCATCCAAGATCTCATAGAAAATGACACCATATTTTTTGAAGTACCGGCTAGGAATCAGGATCTTAAGATATACAGAAAAGCTAAGGATTACACTAATGTGCAGCATAGCTATTCAAACGTGGTCGCTTCCTATGATAGTGTCATCACTGTCGTCACCATCAAAGGACCTAGTGCAAAGTGTGGAGTCACCACACAATGTGGAAAGGTCACTATCCAAGGAGTCCCATATCAGTCTAGTGAATAACCTACTTTGCCAACATTGAATCCCAACAAGTACAATCTCCTAGATTAGCTTAAGAAGACTCCAACACATATATCAATCTTAAAACTATTGAGGCTATCCCCTGCACATAGGGAAATCTTAGAGAAAGCTTTATTAGATTCATCTGTTCCCGAGGATATTGATACAAATCAGTTTCAAGCTATGGTAGGACACATTATTGATCACCTTCTCACCTTCTCAGAACAAGACCTACCATTGCAACCATCTCGTAATTGTGCTTTACACCTCGAGGTCTTTATTCATAAGAACAAGGTTAAGAGAGTCTTAGTAGATGGAGGTGTTGGTCTGAATATTTGCACCCTTAAGTTGATCAAAGACTTGGGATACTCAAAAGATACTATTGAGAAAGGAAAGAGAACCACCATCAGAGCAAATGATGACCAAGAGCGGGTATCACAAGGTATCATTGCACTACCCATCCAAGTGGGACATATCATTGTAGAAACTACATTCCAAGTGTTAGATCTTGATCTTCCGTACAACATCCTGCTTGGCCAACCATGGATCCATGCCTTAAAAGTTGTAGCCTTGACCTATCATCAATGTGGCAAGTTTCCTTTCAAGAACAGAGAAATTATCATCCATAGAGACCCTGAGCCTTTTTACTACTGCAAGAATCTTGAGGCCAAGTTCTATAATATATCCCAAATGCCTAAGAATGATGAGGGGCCTACACCCACGCCTACCTCATTTGTTGATCAATCATCGCTTTCATCTACCTCAGCAATGAAAATACCCATTGTGCATAACATTCCTGACATCAAAGCAGTAATCCAAGATGATGGTTATGGGAACTATAAGCTAATGAAAGATACCTTTGTCTTAGGAGAGATACCTCTTTCTCCCAAATCTCATGGGAAACCCACATCTAGTACCAAAGAGCCCGAAACAATTAAGATGGCATCTACTACCTTAACCAAGTGGGGGGATCTAAATCAAGAAAACATCAACGAGGAGGATGTCTCTAAACTCCTCTATCAGGATGAATGACCTGTCCCAATTTTTCCAATGGAAGATGACAATAAAGGCCTGCAGCTAATGAAGGGATGCGGATACAACAAGAACGAGAAGCTAGGAAAAAATGACAATGGTTTTCTAGAACTCATCGTTCCTGAGAAATGACTAAATAATCTTGGTCTAGGTTGTACTGCTAGCAAGGTCACCCTTATTGGAAAAGGTACTTCCACTAAATGGGTCGAGGCTTCCTCTTGGTTACCTACACTGTGTGATACGATCTTAGATGACTTCCCCCTAGATGTTGTTGACCTATTTGAAAATAACTCCCTCTTCATGATATCCATTACATCCTTTTCTCCAAGCAATCAGCCAGCTGAACTACACCTAGTATACCCACAATTCATTGGCATGGACCAACAAGGACCACTGATTCTGATTTATACAAAAATGATGAAGCAATCTCAAAATTCGTTTGACTCCACGACAACTATCATGGGCAGATCACAAAGTAGGTTTTGACATAGAGCTAGACATAGGGGCGTACTATGGGGGAGACAATTGAATACTTTAGTCACAAAATTGATGAAATGAAACTAACATTCAGATCCTTGAGTAAAAGCCACGCTGTGGCACTCTTTGATCCTAAAATAGTAAAAAGAAACGATGTATTCGAGGGTGAAAATGATGCAGGGGCGTGAAATAAGGCATATTTCTATTTGTGTAATTTTGGGTTGATTAAGAGAGTTTGGGTCTAATAAGGTTGTAATAAGTCATTTAAGGCAATTGCATTCCATTTTGGAAGGTTGTGGGTCAATTGGTCAAATAATGTAAAAGTTGTCATAGTTGCACAAATGTTGTCAAAGCAACTTTTGTAACGAGAGGCCATAATGATGTTTTGTTAACTCCTTAACCAAAAATATTGTTGGGAGTAGTTTTAAATGGTTGTAAAATGATTATATTTTCCTTGTACCCTTGAAGAGAAGGTTGGTGTGAAGATTTGAATGAGAAGTTCATAGTTTTGCATGTAGAATTTTGTTTTTTCTTGCATTTTGCAATTTTTTGTCACGTGGTATGGACTCTTGGAGCACTGTACAGATGAAAGGATGATTGTAACGTGTATAGGGCACTCTTAGCCTCATTATGGTTTTTTTTATTATCAATTTTCATTAGTTTTTTTGGGAGATATCCATATTTTAGCGAAACTTGTTTGAAACCCTACCTAGGGTTCCAAGAAGCCTTTAAAATGGTATTGCTCGTGTTCCCTCCATGATCAAAGCATGAAATATTGCACAGAACTCTATATTGATGTATTCTAAATTTCACCAATATTTTGGCTTTGAACATTGCACATGGAGAGATAACTTGGGTGGCAGTCGTGTTTTGTTGTGATTACAGTCAAAGTGACCGTGTGTTGTGATTGCTTGCCAAAGTTTGGCATTGTAACATTGTTTAAAGTTGGGAAAGGTGATGAAAGGCCTAAGATGGATGTTGACACCCTAAGACAACCTTTGGATTGATGCTTTCCCTTGTGGTTTGTGGTTTGTTCATTATTTGCACATGAAACATAGGTTATCCCATTTGATATTGTTGTCTTTAAGCCTTCCCCATACCTTTGGAGATCGTCAAGACCCTTGAGAGGTCTGAGATTACATTTGTAACATCATTCCATGTTTCCCATGTTATTATGCTGCCCCACAACCTTGAAAGGTCTTCCACCCTTGACTATTGAAGGGATTGTCACAAATCAAGAAATCTGGTCTGCCATGAGTTCCTTTGAACTTTGAGAAAGGAATGAACCCATTGTTGTGAAATATTGTATCAATAGTCTAGTTTGTTCCCATTCTCTACATAAGAAAACATCTCTAAGGTGCCCAAGGATGAGGGATTCAGTCTCCCCCTTAGTGCAATGCATCCCGAAAAGTCTACAGCACTAGTAGAAAAGGTCACCCCAATCAATGTGGGAATAGAAGAGGCACCAAAGATCACCTTCTATACTGAATCTTTGTTCGATGAAGAACAGAAGAACCTAGCATCATTTCTGAAAGAGTGATGATATAACTTTGCATGGTCATACATAAATATGACCAGACTTGATCTAGAAGTAGTTGTGCATCACTTAGTCGTTTATCCTTAAGCCAAACCAATCAAACAAAACTTGAGAATGATGCACCCTCATAAAGCACTCTTGGTGAAACTAGAGTTAAAAAAATTATTGACGTTGGATTCATCCAACTGATAGATTATCCTGAGTGGGTTTCAAACTTGGTACTAGTCTCAAAACCCACTGGGGGCATCAGAATATGCATTGATTTTAGAGACCTAAACGAAGCATGCCCAAAGGATTATTTCCCTCTTCCTAACATTGATCTCATTGTGGACTTAACAGTTGGGCATGAAATGCTATCACTCATGGATGGATTTCTAGGCTACAATCAAATCATGATTGCCAAGGAGGATCAACACAAAACTACATTCACTTGTCTATGGGGAACATATTGCTGGAACATGATGCCATTTGGGCTAAAGAATGCAGGAGCAACCTATCAAAGAGCAATGACCCTCATCTTCCATGACATGATCCACAAAATAGTTGAAGATTATGTGCACGATATTTTGGCAAAATCAAACAAAATAAGTGACCACATACAAGTCCTAGGATCCATTTTTGACAGGTTTGAAGAATACAAGGTGCAAATGAATCCAAAAAAGTGTGTCTTTGGGGTTACATCAAGGAAACTTCTTGGTTTTATCATCTCGCAAAGAGGGATAGAAATTGATCCAACAAATGTAAAATCCATCCTCGACATGGAACCACCACAAACACTAAAGAAGATGAGAGGATTACAAGGAAGATTGCAATCCATTAGAAGGTTCATAGTGTAGCTATCAGATAAAATCCACCCCTTTTTGCGTCTTCTCCATAAAGGGATAACCTACAAATGGGATGACAAGTGTGATAAAGCTTTCTAGTAGATCAAAGGTTATCTACTAACACATCCAGTGCTCATGTGATGCATAGCAAGGAGGATATCACTCACCTTTCACAATTTAATCAATTTAGAACAATCTTTCAATCACAAAACCCCAACTTGGTGTCCAACTCGCCATTCACTCATATTCCCTTGTAGCATTCCAAATAGTGGAAATTGAGAATATATTTCAAAATACATTTCAAACCCACAAAAGGATTGAAATTATAGATACCCTTTATTGCATCTTTAACATATTTGATTTGTGCATACACTTGTTTTGGAACTTCACCTTCTTATTTTGATTGCAATATTGAAATGAGGCTCAATTAGTCATGTTTCTCAAAGAAACCTTTTGAAAATATTCACCCAATCCACCAAAATTTATTCTAATGCTCTTCACGGGTCACAAACTCATCAAACTTCATAAACCTGCCTAGGCCTATTTAGCCTTGTTCAAAAGGGGTTTAATAAATCTACAAACTCCAAGCCACCACTCTATACACCAGAACCTCAAACACATATAATATAACTTGCATAAATGTTTTCCACCATTACAAGACCAATCCCAAATATTTTTGACAAACCCTAGCATCTACACCTCTCATTTACATGAAAACATGTGCATTTCAACCTAGGGAATCATCATATTAACCCAAAACCCTCATCCCTACCCATTCCAACACTAAAAACATCAAAATAAACCTATCGAACACCATTCCACTGATTTGTAGAGGTTTCCATTGGTGGAATGGTCAATTGTGCCATTTTCTTGCTCTCAAACCCTTAAAACAGGGTTTTCAGCCCGTCTTCAGTATTTTGGCTCTAAAATCCTCCTAACTTGATGAAATCACTCCAAATAAACCCAAAATGAATTTAATTCATATATCCATAAACTCCAATTCACTTTAGATCAAAATCAATCAATGCAGAGCTGTACAGTAGTCTGTAGGAGAAAATTTACCGGAACACACATAGAAAATTGAAGGTTTCTTATTGCTTTTCAACAAAAATAAACTCCAAAACCTTTCTTCAACCCATAAATATTGTATTTAAACCTTACACACTAAAAACCAACTCCAAAAATCGACTCTAAAAACCTTTTGAACTACGTGACAATTGGACTTCCCACTTTTGCATATTTGGACTATGACAACATTGTCAAGATTTGACAACATTTGCAAGATTGACCTCATAAGACTCTAATCACCTAAAGACCTTATAAATAGTCTCAGTAGACCTTATTCCACCCAAAAATGAGTCAACATTAAACAAAACCACCTTTAGACCCCTATTTACATGATGGAGCTAGGTGCCCCTACACCATACACCCGAACAGAAAAAGGACTCAAGCCCCTTGAGGACTGTGCTACAAAAAACCATGCTTGATCACCTCATTTCTTTGATCTCCAAATCTCCTTACATATAGTAATGTCTTCCATTGAACCAAGTATTGAATATTTGCATTGTTCTTTGCATTAGTGAACTCTTTGTCACCCAAAAATTTCTCCAACTTCAATGGCCCACTTGTTAAATGTGCTTTGAATCCATCATTTGTAACTGATGTTGAACCTACTTTTATTCCTGCAAATATACCTTTTCCATCCCTATTATGAACTATCTTCTTCTTTACCTTTGATGCATGCTTGAATTTTCCCATTTTCTCTTGTAATCCCTCTGTAACTCCTCCACCTTTTGTCCTTCATTCCTTCCCTCTGTTGTGATGCACCTACAATTGTCGCTTCATCAAAACTATTAGCCTCTGACATAAAATGAATAAATTGGCCAATATCTTCGTTTGAAAACAAGGAGTGGAACACCTCTTTCACCTTCCTAGCAACATACTCCTCAAGCTCATCTTGCATCTTCAAGATCAATTCATCCTTGACCTTCTCAATATAAAATCTTATCCTTAACTCAATATCATTTCCTTCCAAAGGAAAATCATGCTTCATACATGTTGTCTCAACATTCCCATGCTTTGAAATGGCTGCAAGGTCCTTTTCTTCTTGTTCTACTTTTATGAATTCTTGGCTCTCCAAAATTGAATCATTTTTCAAATCTAATGTTTTAGTATCACCATGCTTGGTATTGGTTGCAAGTGTCATATTCTCTCCTTTCTCTAATTTGATGAATTCTTTTCTTCCTAACATTATCACTTTAGCTGCCTTAGCTTGTCCCTTATCATCTTCTACCAATGGAATCAACGTAAAAGAAATTCCATCTTTCTCAACCTCATAAGTATTTTTTCTACCATCATATATTGCATACCTATCAAATTGTCATGGTCTCCCTAGCAGAAAATGGCGCACATCCATAGGCAACACATCACATAGAATCCTATCTTTGTATCCACCTATACTGAATTCAACCCAAGCTTGCTCATTCACCAAAATAGATTGACTTTCATTCAACCAAGACACTTTATAAGGTGTTTCATGCGGTATCATTTCCAACTTAAGTTTATCAACCATTTCAATAGACACCATGTTATCTGCGCTTCTTGAATCTATCACAACTTTACATACCTTTCCGATGCACTTGCAAGTTGTGCTAAATAGTGTTCTTCTTTGTTGTGGCTCCTTCTCCTTCGATGCTTTGAGGAGTGTTCTTCCAACGATCATAGATTCTCAAACTTCTAGAGTAGCAAGTTGATTAGGAGAGTTAACACTCTCACAATCTTCCTCTTGCACCAATTGAACTCTCTTATCACCACCAATTGAAGTAGAAGGTTGTTTCTCCTAACACTTCCATGATTGATGGAAAAACTGATTGCAATGATAACACCTTCCTAAAAATGTGTTTGAACCTCTGCCTTGTCCACCAAATCTTCCTCCAAAACCTGATCCACTACCTCTAAAGCCACCTCTTTGATCAACAACTTGGTCTTTTCTTTTACTTGCATCTTCTTGGTCTTCATAGGACTTCCTTGAACATCTTCCTCTATTAGTGTTGCCTTTGCCTCTTCCTCATCTTTCTTGCCTTATTTTTAAATTCTCCTCTACCCTAACAGCCAACTGAAAACATTCTTCAACTATCCTAGGAGTGGCAAGACTCAATTCATCCTGAATGTTGAACCTTAGCCAATTCATATATCTTGCTATCTTCTCAATTTCATCTTCAACATGACCTGCTCTAAGGCTCAATTTTTGAAACTCTTATGTGTAGGCCATAACATCCACCTCCTTTTTCTTTAGGTTTTTCAACTTCCTAAATGTTTGATTTACATGGTCACTGGGCAAGAATTGTCTCTTAACCTTAAACACCATCCTATCCCATTAATTTATTTTTGCTTTTCCCTTTTTCACTCTCTCCTCCTGTACATAGTTCCACTAGGTTAGGGCAAGGCCTTTCAATTTGGTTTTAGCAAACTTTACCTTTTATTCTTCTACTACCTCCTTGTACTCAAAGTAGTTGTCGATTACATCAATCCAATCTAACTCTTCTTTTGCATCTAAATTCCACTATACATTGGCAAATCTATTTTCACATCAGAATCATCTCCCTTGATAGCCTTCAGCATCTTAACCATCGTTCTTTCATCAGGGTCCAACTCATCATCACCTTGGACTCCTCATGGATGGTTTTCACTCTCATCTTCAGTGGCCTAACCTCTTCTTTGTTTTGTTTCTAATGCTACAAGTCTGGCTAAAAGAGCTTCCTCAGACTCCATCATCCTTATTTCTCTAGCAATGACTGCACTACCCTTTGGAGGCATCTTGTCCTTTCAAATTACAACTTTTCCCTCTTCAAACTTCAACCTCTTTCCCTCAAAAGATCAAGACCTATGCTTTGATACCAATTGATGCAGAGCAGGGAGGAGATCACTCACCTTTCACAATTTAATCAGTTTAGAATAATCTTTCAATCTCAAAACCCCAACTTGGTGTCTAACTCACCATTCACTCATATACCCTTGTAACTTTCCAAATAGTGGAAATTGAGCATATCTTTCAAAAGATTTCAAACCCACAAAATGATTTGCATTCTAGATACCCTTTATTGCATTCTTTAACATATTTGATTTGTGCATACACTTGTTTTAGAACTTCACCTTCTTATTTTGACTGCTACGTTGAAATGAGGCTCAATTAGCCCTGTTTCTCAAAGCAACCATGTGAAACTCTTCACACAATCCACCAAACTTTATTCCAATTCTCTTCACAGGTCACAAATGATCTGAATCAACAACCTTTGACAAGTGAAATGCCCACAAACTCATCAAACATCATAACCCTACCTAGGCCTATTTAAAAAGTGGTGTGTACTTTAGCTCGCATAACTTTTTTTCTACAAAGGATAAAATTTTGATTCTTTTGAATTTAGGTTGGTAATGCTAATATCTAGTGCTTTCATTTTGTTTCATAACATTTCGTTGAATATTTTTCTTTTAATTAAGTTTTTAAGTCAAACCAATTACAATTTAGACATAGGTGCACATCAGCTCGCATAAATTTCTTGGTATGTATTAAAATTCAATTATTTTTTTTTTGTTGGAAAGAGGAAATCAATACCTAGTGCGTGGATATTTTTCAAAAAAAATTCCCTCAAATTTACTATTTTTCCATAATGATTTTTCACCGAACTTGATGTTCAGTGAAAAACCCATGTTCAGTAAAACTAAAAAATAAAAATAAAATATATTAAATTTATAGTTGTTGGAAAGCATGTTTTGAGCACTACAATCCTTCAATTTAGTTTCTCAAGTTTACTCCATTTGCACCTCCTTCTTGGACTTCGATTGTAAAAAAAATGCATGAATTTTGAAATGGTGGAGGGGAAGGTGAAAAAAGGAGGTTCATTAGAAGGGGGTGTTTGAATGAACCCCCCTATATGGTGCAAATGGGGGTTCATTAGAAGAGGGCGTGTTCATTAGAAGGGCGGGGGTTCATTAGAAGGGGGGGGTTCATTTGAACCCCCTTCATTAGAAGGGGTAAACCATTTTAATTTTTTATGGGAATTTCTAATTTTTCTTCGTGCAAAACATTGCAACCCACTATTTAAATCAAATTTATTGCAGTATTTTATTCTTCTAGATCTGATGTCAGCTTGTAGTGTTGTAATTTCGAGAATTCTTGCATAATTGAGTATAAATACAAGGTTCTTTCGCTCATTTTCACCTAAGACTTTTGTGAGAGCATCCTTATAGCAAATTGAGTTCACAAGAGCATTTGAGCAAGAGCATTCAAGAGTATTCAAGAGCATCATCATCATGTCAAAGATTGCTTTCTTCATGTTATTTACTATGCTAACAATTATGATGTAGAGTTCATGATCCAAGCAAGCATTGCATTCAAGATCTAGCTTCTTCAAGCAAGATTCAAGAACCACATCTATTGCAACCATTTCAAGCATGATTGCAACACTTTATTGCTAGGGTTTGGTGAGTTGCAACATTACCTTTTGTTCATTCATCATTCTCCCTTTACATTTGCTTTCATTTCAAGGTTTAATTACCAACAAGGGGTTTGACCAAGGTAAACTCCTATTCTCTAATTCCAACAAAATGTTTCCCTATTCTTGTGTGTGATTTGTAGGTCTAGGTTGCAAATTTATCAAGGAGAAAAGTTGGAGAAAAGTTGTCAAGTCTCTAAAGTTTTCAAAGTTTCCATTCAACCTTGGAGAAGCTTGGAGAAGACCTATAGGTGGTATTTTGTAGATTCGGATCCAAAAACCAATCAAAAAGAGCAGAGTAGACCGAGAGGCACATAATCCACTTCAAAATTTTTAGAAAAGAAGAAGTGGACTGATTCGCCATTATTGGCGAATGAGTCCCACTATACAGGCCTGAATAAGATCTTTGCAGATTCGGATACCCTTTTGGCTGAAACTTGTTCCTGCACATTTTCCCAGAAACTGGACTGATTCGCCCAACTTGGCAAATGAGTCCCAGTAAACATAAACAACATATTTTTTAGTGATCCAGATCTGCATTCTACCTTCTTCAGTCTACCAGGTGCACACCTTTTAGTTTCATATCTTCTTATTGTATTTTACTTATATTTTAGGTCATTTTGCATATCTCACCATGTTTTCAAACATCTTCTTTTCCAAGTTTACACTTGGTTGTGAAACCCTCATTTGATATCATTCAATTCCCTAGAACATTCCCTTTGCCAAATTTCAATATCCTTTGCATTGAAATCTCAAGGGTTTGTTCTTGAGTGAAAAGACTAAGAAAATTGACCTCTCTCCTTTTAGGTGCAAAACCCTAGAAGCCAAAGAGGGAGGTCACCACCATTTTTCGTCTTTTCAAGAAGATGCTACTTCAGTTCCAAGGGAGGATGTGAATCCTAATTTGGATGGTGAAACAGCTAAGAACCAAAGGGTGATCAAAAAGTAAAATAAAGAAGATCCCTGTAAGCCTAAAGCGGACAAGAAATATAAAAACAAAATTAAGGAAAAATTGGAACCAACTGAGAACATAGGGTGTGAGGATAATGAAAATACCACTAATGGGCATCTAGAACAAACTCCTAAGCCTCAAGCTAGCCCAAGAAGGCCTAAGAATTATGCAAAATCATTATCTATGGGAAGAAGTGTACAACTACCTAAAAAGTAAAAGAGAAAGATAAGTGTTGTTATTTAGGCGCCTACTACAAAAAGGCTAGAACTAGAGGAAAGATGGACAAAATGTTTATATCACTTCAACAATGAGTAAGATGCATCCCATATGATTTTTGAAAATGAACTTGAACCGCATATCTTGGAGTATCAAGGGACTTGAATCCCTTGACACAAAATACATTGTAAGGAGGTTTTTAAACCTTGATAAGAAAAAAGATAATGTTCTTCTTTAAGAAACCAAAGCTACAAGGTTCATGCTAGATACAAACCTAAAATTAATGTGGAATGGGTCTACATATTTCACTACAAAACATGAAAAGGGGAGAGGGGGTGTTGTCATTCTCATTTATAATCAATTGACACAACATTTATCTAACTATGATAGGTCTCCCCCTGTAATAGGGTGGTTTTGATCACCTTGTAAAAAGGTGAAGATAGGGTGGGAGTGTGCTCTATCTACACCCGCAATGATCAGAGAGACATAATTAATCTATGGCAATGACTTACCAAACTGCTAGATGTCCCTTGGATCATGGGGGGTGACTTTAACATGGTGGAGCATCTGGAAGATAAATGGGGAGGGATTGACATGAGTTGGAAAGGTAGTGAAAAGTAATTTTGGTAAAGGATGAAAAACCAAATTAAATCTAATTGACCCTATGAAGGGGGAACAAAGGACTATATAGGGATATGGTTTGCCCGGTGCAATGACCAGAAACGTGGAAAAAGGATCTACTACAAACTAGACAAAATTTATGACAATAAAGACTTTCAATTTTACTCCAAATAATGAGGGTCTTAAAGTGAGTGTGTATACTTACACTCTCATATCATCATCCTATAATCAAGGTTGGTAACCAACAAGGAAAGGCCCAAATAAATTCTAAGGAAAACATGATTCATTCTCAACACTCAACTTCTAAAAGATAGGGATTGCACGGATGCTATCACTACTCTTAAGGAAATAAATAAATGGATGTTAAAGATTTTGAGTGTCATAGAAATATGGGACTAGATTGTAAGTGGTTGGAGGAAACTCTTCCAAACCATAGAGAAGAAGAAGGCACTGGATAGTAGGAGAGAAGAGAATGAACTTCATGATAAATTATTCTTGGTAGAATCTAAAGTACAATTGGACCCAAAAGATGAATGTCTATGTGAGGAGCTTGCTATGGAAAAAAATATTTTAAAAAGAATCTAGGATCATAGGATTCAAGGGCTAAAAGTAAGGGCCAAGCTGAACTAGTTAAACTGTTGGGATAAAGGATCTAATTTTTTTGTAGATATATAAAAGAGAAAAGTTTCAAAGAGTAGGTTGACCGAATTTGGAATGACAACAACCTTTTCACCTCCTAGGAGGATATCCTGGAGTAATTTCAATAATACTTTAAAGGCCTCTTCACCTCTGAAGGGGGGGTTGAAGACAGTCTTAAAGCTAGAGAATTCATCAAAGGGATCATTCCAAAGAAGATCACTGAGGCTCAGATGTAACAAGGTTGGTTGCAGGCATAAATAAAGAAGGCCATCCTCTCCATGAACAATGATAAATCCCCGAGCTATGATGGTCTGCTTGTGGAATTATATTAAACATTTTTAGACTGGATCTATGAGGACCTATTACAACTTGCTCAAAGGCTCTAAGTAGAGGCTCTTTAGGGAGGAACATTAATAAAGGAATCATCAAGTTGTTGCCAAATTATGGGGATAAAACTCTTATAAGAAATTGGAGGCCAATAATGTTGTTGAATGTATCCTACAAGATTTTGGCCAAGATAATTGCATTGAGGCTTGTCAATGTGCTCCCCATATTCATTAACAATACTCAAACTCGATTTATTAAGGGTGGATATATCTTGGAGAATCTAATTACAAGCTAGAAGGCTATGTAGTGGGAAAAATACTCCAAGCAAAATGTTGCCATGCTTCATCTAGACTTTGAAAAGCATATGAAAGTGTGGAATGGTCCTTCATAAAGGCAACTCTTGAATTGTTTTGGTTTCTAACTATATTTTGTAACATGGTGGATACTCTTCTAAAGGATGTTGTTGCTAAGGTTGAGGTGAATGGATCACTTTCAGATGAGTAAGCCTTGAAAGATCTAACAGACAAGGGTATCCTCTAGTACCAACCCTCTTTTTTATTGCTTTTGATGTTGTGTACTACTTACTAAGGGAGCATACCCTAAAACCTAGGGTTAGGGGAATACTTGACTCCTAAATTAAAATGAGCTTGTCAATATTCAATTTTCTAATGATACTGCTATCTTTATGGAACTGGAAGAAAACAACTTAGAATACTTGATGGGAAAAATCAAAATTTTATACCAATTATAAGGTGCTAAAATCTCTAGGATGGGAGGGGTCCCCACTTGAATGAATTAAAAAGCATGACTTCTAATGGGGAGTTCCCCAAAAACAAGTAAGATACCTTGGAATCCCCTTTGATGTCAGTCCTAAATTAAAGGAAATGTGGATTTGGATGAAATCTAAAATTTAGAAAAAAAAATTGGTTGGAATAGACAATACCTGTCTCTTGTAGGTAGGATTCAAGTTTTTCAAAAAATCATTTCTTCTTACAACATCTACTTTGCATCTGTATGGTTTTTTAGCAGCTACTAGATTAATGAGATTTAGAAAAGAATAAGAAACTTCATGTGGTTTAATGGTGTAGAGAAGGTGGATTCTCTACTCACGAGTCTCTTTATTCTCAAGAGAGTCACAGGGAATGAACTACCCTAAACTACCTTAGATTGAAAAGGTGAGAGTTACAGAATAAGAATGAGTAGATCACAAAGGTTTTCTAGACAAACTAATGAGTTCCCGATCGAAGGATGTTAGTGTAACAAATAGATGATAGCACGGTGTGCTGGAGTACCAAAGGAACGTTGGTGTCTCGTACGGACTAAAAACTGAGAATCTCACAGAAAATAGCAATGTGACTACTTCTACTCTGACTACTAAAAAATATTGGAATGCGAGAAAGTAACAGAGAATAACAAAGCTAAAATGAAGTAAAGTAAACTATCTAAGTAAAGCGTAAATGATGAAGTTAAGGGGAAGAAAGAAAATGCTTACAACAACCCAAGTGATGAAGCCTCCAACAAGTAGATATCTTCAATGCTTACACACATAAGACCAAGAGAAAAAAAATGGGGGCTATTTAGGGGCTTGCCTCAGTCAAACCACCGTTTCAATGCTCCCACCTCCATGGATAGCCAGATAGATAGAGAGAAATAATAAGCAGAAATGAAATCAACACAAAAGTGATAAAAGTAAACCCTACTCAAGGAGGAGAACCTATATCACAAAGTAGAGATGCAATAGATAGGGGATGTGAGAAAACCCAAGATGCTCAAAGATTCAAGGCACAAGATAGATATCACCTACAAGGCTTAAGGAAGCCACAGAGAGAGAGAGAGAGAGAGAAAGATAGTTGCAAGAGACAAGAAAGTAGTATGTAGCATTGTGAGAATGTGAAAGATGTTGTTGTAGTGAGTTGTAGAGAGCTATGCAAGTTAGATAGCAAGAGAAAGAGGAGAGAAAAGAGAGTGTATCCAAGAGAGAAAGAATTAGAGAGAAGATAGAGAGAGAAAATTAAGTGAAAGAATGGATTTAAAAGAGAGAATAGGAGGGAAAAGAAGCTTCTCGAGCCATTACCAGGTGTCTCGAGGCATTACCACCGACAAAACTAGCTGACAAGTGACAAAGAACTCAAAAACGGTTGTTTGAACATCAAAATGTCATGAGACTCTAGTGTAGCTCTTGGACTCGATTTGCAGAGGTTTCCAGAGGTGGAATGGTTAATTAGGCCATTTTCTTACTCTCAAACCCTCAAAACAGGGTTTTTAGCCCGTCTTCAGTATTTTGGTTGTAAAATCCTCCTAACTTAATGAAATCACTCCAAATCAAACCCAAAAAGAATTTAATTCATATATCCATCAAATCCAATTCACTTTAGATCAAACTAAATCAGTATGGAGCCGTACAGTAGGCTGTAGTAGCAAATTTACCATAAAACACATAAAAAATTGAAGGTTTCTTATTGCTTTTCAAAAAAAATCAACTCCATAACCTTTCTTCGACCCATACATATTATATTTAAAACTTACACACAAAAAAATAGCTAAAACAACCTACTCTAACAACCTTTTGATATACTTGACCATTGGACTTCCCACTTTTGCATTTTTGCACTATGACAACATTGTCAAGATTTTACAACATTTGCAAGATTGACCTCATAAGACTCTAATCACCTAAAGACCTTAGAAATGGTCTCAATAGACCTTATTCCACCCAAAAATGACTCAACATTAAACAAAACCACCTTTAGACCCCTATTTACATGATGGAGCTAGGTGCCCCTACACGATCATGCCACCAATACTGAATAAACCACTGATCTTATATGTCTCAACAACACTAGCAGCACTAGGAGCTCTTCTGGCACAACATGATGAAAATAGAAAGGAAAGGGCTATCTACTACATCAGTAGAACCTTGGTGGGCTATGAAATGAACTATTCACCTATTGAGAAAGCATGCCTAGCAATAGTCTTTGCTTTATAAAATTTAAAGCACTACATGTTGTCACATCAAATCAAGCTCATTGTAAAGATCGATCCATTGAAATACATGTTATCTAAAGGAACTCTCACAAGGCGAATGGCCAAATGAGTAAGGTCTTAACTAAATTTGACATAGAGTATGTGGAGCTCAAGGAAATCAAAGGACAAGTGATCGCAAACCAACTAGCAGATGCACCTATCTATGTAGAGAACCCCTCGATATCTGAGTTCCTTGATGAATCAATGTTCTTGGTCAATCTCACAGATCAGTGGAAGATGTACTTTTGATGGATTGCTCAACCAACATGGATCCGGAGGAGGCATTCTTTTCATCACCCCTCAAGGGGATTGTATCCCAAAGTCATACAGGATATCATTTCCTTGTACTAATAACATTGTTGAGTATGAAGCCATAATCATAGGTCTAAGGATAGCAGTTCAATGGCAGATTCAAGAGATGAAAGTCTATGGAGATTCATAGTTGGTTATCAACCAAGTCAACGATGACTATCAAACTAAGGATGAAAACTCACTCCTTACAAGAAGATGGTGGAAAATATCAAGGATCTTTCTATAGACATAACTTTTGAGCAGATTCCTCGCATGAACAACAGAGCAGAAGATGTCATGGAAACAATCAGATCACTATTACACATTTCGAACAATGTCCTTCAATGTGAATTCTCGGTAGAAAAACTTCTTATACTGACTTTCAAACTTCTTGAATCTGAATTCATGTGTGTCATTACATTGGTCCTGGATCCCCATGGTATCTTGAAATCTTTACCTATCTAAGCAGAGGAACCCTCCCATCTGATATCACCTCAAAATTTAAAAAGACCTTTGTTAAAAAGGCATCTCAATTCATGATCCTAGGTGATACCCTTTACCATCGAAGCATCCAAGGAACATTACTACGATGTCTTAACTAGGAGGAAATCTTAACCACTTTAACAGAAGTTCATGATAGAATATGTGGTTCCCATTCTAGCAGTATGACATTAGCTAAGAAATTGTTGAGGATGGGGTACTACTGGACAACTATGGAAAGAGAAGCCCGTCAGTATGTGCAGAAGTGTGTCTAGTGTCAATAGCATGGAGACTTGATTCAGGCCCCAACTCATGAATTGCAACCAATGATTACACCTTGGCCTTTTTCATAGTGGGGAATTGACCTCATAGTAAAACTCCCCCTAACCTCATCTAATGGCCACAATTTTATCATAACCGCCACTGAGTACTTCACTAAGTGGTTAGAATCCATTCCTATGACCTACATAATGGCGAAGCAAATTGCAAATTTTATCCTGAACTACCTCATCTACCATTATGGTGTCCCGCAAACCCTAATCTCAAACAACGAAACACCCTTTAAGAATCAAGATGTGAAAGAGCTATGTCAAAGATTTAACATTCAACACCGATTCTCTACCCCATATTATCCCCAAGGCAATGACCAAGCTAAGGGTACGAACAAAACTATCCTAAAAATCCTAAAGAAAATGATCAATGAAGTTGGTCGTGATTGGCATCTACAACTAAATCTCACTCTTTGGGCCTATTGAACCAATGTCTACATGCCAACAGGTGCAACCCTTTTCTCCTTAGTCTATGGATCAGAAGCTATCCTACCTATTGAGTTTGAGCTCCCATCATTGTGAGTGTCACTATAGAACCTGATCACTAATGTAGAATATAGAGTATCTCAGTTGAATGAGCTAGAATTCTTGGACGAGCGTCGTCTTGATGCTCTTAATCACTTACAAGTTTATCAAAATCGACTGAAACAGAGCTATAACAAGAGGATCAAATTTCAATCTTTCCAAGTAGGGGATCTTGTCCTAAAGAAGAATCAGAAGAACCTTCCAGATCAAGATAGTAAAGGAAAGTTTGAGCCTAAATGGTTGGGTTCCTTTGTCATCACAGCTAGCTATAGATCAAGAGTATACCAATTGTCAACGCCTAAGGTGAACCCTTGTAGGAGCCAACTAACAACTTGCATCTCAGAAATTTTTATGCTTAGTCTTGAAGGGTGTAAATTTGAAAATAAAATAAATAAATAAATAAATGATCAAAATCCAAAAAAATGAGAAAAAGGATTGAAAAAAGTAAAGAAAAAAAATCGTCCTCTAGTGAAAACCACTTCAGTGGTGCTTTGGGCAAGTACCTTGGTGAAAACCTGGCAAACAGGTGCCTTGCATAAATAAAGAACCTCCATCTATCTTTTGGCTCTTTTGTCCTATTATTCTTTGCCTCACCATGCCATCCATCACTTCATCATTTAGCCTATTTATTCCATCACTCATACGAGTCCTTATCATAGCTTGATGTTGGGAAGTCTCATATCCCCTTAGTACTACTTGACATATTCCAAAGGTCATTGTTCTACCTATATTGAGGTAGTCTATTGCGTCACACTGAGGGCAATTCGTTATGGATCATATCAGGTTCTTGAATATCCTAGGGTCATTGGAAAATCCCAAAAACATTCTTAAAAGCTCATCGGAAAATCTTAAAAGCATTCATAAAATCTCATCGAAAAATCCCAAAACATTTGTAAAATGATCATTAGAAAATTCAAAAACATCTAGAAATTTGTAAATTCAATCCAAAACATCCAGAAAACATCAAAATCCCTGAAAAGGTTGAAAATTGAAAATCCAAATATAGTTCCCTTGTTGAACTATGCCATCTTTGAGCTGAAACATAGGCAAGGCCATCATTAATGTGCCCCTGAGACACCCTAGGTTAGTCCTTTAGGATTCCATCATAATAAACTGACATTCCATCAACTGTGCCTTTCTCATCTTGTTAATATGTCAAGTCAATCAATCTACGTGGTCTCTGTGTACATAACGTAGACAAGGCTTATCTTTGTTCAACCCTCAAGGCCCCTAGGGTAGGTCTTTTAGGTTAGGTTCTTGGTCGAAACTCTCAAAAATCTAAAAACATCCAAATAATTCAAAAAAACCCTAAACATTCAAATAATTCAAAAAACCCCAAAAACATTTGAAAATTGTAAATCCAAAAACATTAGAAAACATTGAAAAGACCTAAACAGCCTCAAATATTTTGGAAAACTCTAAAAACCCTCAAATAATCAAAAACCTAAACATTCGCATAAACTTTCAAAAAGACCAAAAATAGCCTCAAAACATTTTTAAAATACCAAAAACATTGAAATATTCCAAAAAAACCCAAGACCATCCATCCTATTCCGCTTTCACCCACAATAAACCTTCACCCATGATAAATTGAGTGTCACCTTCAACCTTTGGCAAAACAAATAGAAAACAAGTATAGCAAGTCGTAAAGTGAGAACCTTAATTGTCAAAATCTAAAGTCTAGATCATAGATAAATGCGTTTGTGAAGTTTCTATCAACGACTCATCATAGCATCATCATCCTAACATCAAACAACCATCTGATCAACATGTACTAGGATGTATCCTTCATATGATGGACATCAGTATCAAACATCACCTTAGCTAAAGTTAAACTGGCAAGAAATATAGATAGCACTGACTGTTTGTCTTTGATTTTTTCTTGTGATTTATCCTAATGACCCATTCTGAGGACCTCTCGATGATGTCTACCTAAAATAGATTTAGAGAGAAAGGAATGGGACATCGTTCATTATCTTTCATTTGATGTGCTTGTGGGTATTCTTGTAATATAATCTTAGTGCATACTTGCTTGGTTGTGTGTAGGAAGGTTGTTTGGAGTACATTGTTGACTATTGTGTATACTTTGGTCCAATATATTCTAAGTTTCTGACTTGCATTCCAATGAGGTTTTCGTATGTCAAGATGTGAACAAAAACTATCCTATCTATTTGCAGTGTCAAAGTCCATTACACTAGATATAATGACGTCTCGGTTATTAATACCTTGATGCATCATGTCTATGTGTTATATCAAACAATAAGGAACAACAAAAAATCCCAATCCTGATATGTGAGAAACTAATCATCCTACATTCATCCTCATCCTACATTGTCTCATCACCATCTCTAATAAAGTCTCAATGGATCATGGACTTGTTGAATTTTTGAAGCAATCATCAAAATCAATGGTCAAGTCATTCTTTATTCTTCTATCTTCTCTCTACACTAACTTGGTATCATGACAGTCAACAAAAACATCATCAAAATCATACATCTTGCATCCATAAATCATCAGCATACATGCATCTCATAATCATAGCATCCATCAGCATAATCATTGCATATCGCATCATACATTCTACATCATCATTTAAGTTGGGATGAATAGTATAAATTTGTTATTCTAAGCATCTTAAATCATTGTATCACATATCATACATATGCATTGCATATATCATAAGAATACATCACATCAAATATCCATACATCCATATGCATACATGATCATCTCATAAAATTGCATAGGAGATACATAAAAAGAAATGCATCCATAATATTTGCATACCTGATCATAGCATAAACATTTGCATATCATAGCATATCATGAAAAAAATATTGAAAAAGAATATAACATTGCATCCATACATATCATGGCATCGCATATCATCCCATATTATCTCATGTCGCATAAGCATAAGTAAAGTGCATCCATACATGATCAAATATAAGCATATCATATGCATCCATACATCATAAACGTGAAATAAGATGAACACATCATATTGAATCTATATATGTATCATATATATCAAAAATGAATGTCATGGTATAAAATCTGGATCAATGTATGTATATCGATGATAAATAAAAATATCCACGAGGCTATCAAAAAGGAGCCCATGAATGTGTATCTGTGTCAGAGAATGGGGCAGCAAAATCAAAAAGTGTTTGTACGCTGGAAGCTAGCCCTGATGGTTGCTCCCCTCTCTGGCCTGCCTCTCTAGCTGCTCCTCAGCACTAGGCCATGTATCGCTCCTCTATGAAAAATCAGCATGTCTAAATGTTTATGGAACATCACAATGGTAATGCATCCTATAGTAGGATACCTCTGTCATAGCCTCTCTATACAATCTCGCAGATACTATCCTGCCCTGAGGGGCTGTTGTAATAGCCTCTATCTAGTGTTGCCGCCTGATCTCATGATCTCTCTGTGCGGTCATAGCTAGTAACTACTATGGTGCATGGTCCCTCTCCACTGTGATGGCCACCACCTATTGTCTGGCCCAGTCTCACTCAGCAATAATTGCGAAAATCTGCTAGCGGGCCTAATCCTTCTCACCTGTCAAAACTTGCACCTGCTACTACAGTTGCTGAATTTGAATATCCCTAACATCTAGTGGTGGTGGTTATGGAGGCTGTTGCTGTGGAGGATTTTGTTGAATGGGTAGTTGTTGTGGAACCTATTGTCCCACTGGAAGTGCCCCCAAAATTTCTTGATCTTGGCCATCTTTGCCACCCTATCCCTATCCTCTGCCCCTATCTGCACCTCTCCCTTGTGGTCTCCCTCACAGAGGAGCACCCATTGGATCTGTCAGTCTCCAAGGAGGTGTGAACCATGCATCATAAGTAGGCGTCATTTGTGCGACCACCTGACCCTGATCGTAAGCATATGGTTGGGCTGCTAACTATTTGAAACTCTCCATTGCCTTCGAAGCTAGAATAGTAGGTCCCCATGTGGGAACATCATGAGAAAACCTCACAAAAATGGCCCTATAACCATCATTTGGCATGTCTTTCTGCTCTCTGAACTATCATGCCACCTTGTCTAGTAGGTATCTCTCTATAATTGTATGCTTGCAACCCTGCATGTACCAGGTCTGCCTGGCAAAGAACAATTATTGTGCATCATCGTACCATCCTGGCATTTGTAACCAGGGTCGCCATCGAAAAACTGTCATATCATCCAAAACCCACTGCCAATACATGAGCCCAATCTATCTAGTGTGTCATAGGGTAATAGCACCTTTGTACCGCCAAATCACGGGATCATCTGGCTCGACATCGACCATCTATACTATCGGTTGGAGCACAAATATATGCTCCCAAGCTCAAATATGAAGCAAGATCACCCCTACGCCAATGGCCCTACCGTCGCAGTCAACAAAGTCATACATATCGTGATATAGTGAGGCTAGCATCATTGGACCCCATGCAATCTGAATCCTCTTATAGAGCATTTGATTCCATGCTAGGCCCCATCCTAGGAGGAACCCTCTGCTTCGTCAATCTGGAGCAACCAAACCTGAAATGATGGTTGCGATGATCAATCGGAAGGTGGGCACATGACCTCTATACATCTCAAGGTCGATATGTGATGTGACAAGAGAAATGTTCTCCAACTCCATCACCTTATGACAAGCATCATACCCGACATCAACATCATAAATCACACGATCGTCATGTATTGGCAAACGCGAAATATGCCATACATCCTCTAAGGAAACTGTCGCCTCACCTGTCGGGAGGTGAAATGACGAAGTCTCACTGTGCCATCTCTCGCACAAAGTAGTCATCATAGCTGAATGAGTCTAAATGACGAGTGCATATGCAACATACCAAAGGTCGATCTCTCCCAGGTGCTCATGGCGCAACTCCAACAAATCACCTAGTCTCTCCAAAATTGTGGGCCTGTGCTCGCACGACATCAATGGTGGAATGACCTCCTACACCCACGAAGCGCATGACATCAAAATTCAAAGAAATTTGACTCAAATTGGAATTTCTAGCTTAAGAATCACAATAGTGTCACTATATTTAAATTCTAAAATACGACGTACGAAGGCATTTCAAATTGCAAATCGCAAAATGCGTCGCCAAACACATGGGAATCATGATTTAAGCTTCAGAAACCCTAACCGTATTTTCAAATTGGCAAGTGTGTCACCATATAAGCACACATCACAAATTTAAATTGGAAACCCTAATTTTAAATTATGAACTGCGTCGCTATAAATTATTTTAGCGTTGTCGATTTTCAAATGGGCATTAGTATATAGCGACACTACCAAAGTTTAAAATTCAAAGCGCAATAAATGCATCAAAAATTCAAATTTCAAATCAAGTTTTAAGATACATACCGGTGGTCCTGAGCTTAGAATCCGCTGATGCTCTTGAACTCGGTCGAAAATATGTCATGGGAGTTGTTGTCACGCCATTTCGTCAGAGGGTTAGAGCTCAAAACAACAAGAATCTCTATGGTGTGAATGCACAAATGAGTTGAAAGTGATCCTTTTTGGCTTATTTATGCTAGAAAATTAGGGTTTTTTCCCCTAATTTCACCTTCAAGCTAGGGTTTATCATCATTTTCACCAATTTTTCCAATCGAAACCTAATTTTGCATTGTTTTTTGCATTTTTGGCATAATTCTTGCATCTCAAAGCCTTTCTGGACCCCTTGGGGCAGCTTTTAACTTTTATCAAGAAATCAACCCAAAATTCAAAATTTTTTCCCAGTTTCTCAAGGGGGCAGGGAATCAGCTTTATCCTTCAGCTGGGGCATCAAAATTTTTTTAAAAAAATATATATGCTTTGATTTAGGTAGCAGTTTTAATCTGAAAAGCGTTACTTTTTGAACCAAAGCAGCAAGTACCTCACTTCAAAGAGGGGCAAAATGTAGACACTAAAAAATGTCTTGGATGATAGCATACACTTGAAACAGGTATACTAACATCATTTCCTCTCTAAACCCACCCTATTTTTGCTAAATTAATTGAATTAGCCTAGCTAAATAATTAATTGTATCATTTGCATCTATTAACCTAATCCATCAATTCGGGTTAATTCACCCCCTTTCACGCTAACATTTCATCTTATTAAATTAAATAAATCAAAATATTTATTTTAATTCCCTAAGTCTTCTAATTTAATTAAATAACCCTAAGTTATTTAATTAAATGTCATTTCTTCTCTCCCCCATTCATTAAATTATTTAATTCAATGAATATCACTTTAATTCTTCAATTCCCTAATTGCATAATTAAACCTTGTTTAACTAGCAATTAAACTAATTTTCCTCTAAAAGGGAATATTCCTATGGAATATTCCTTATCTCCTTTTTTGCACAATTAAAACTCTCTTTAAATTTACAAAATATCTTTATCCTCACCCATGAGAATATTCTAAAGAATATTCACTCTCCTCCAATCATCTCACTTGGCTTCTTGAACAAGCTAAACCTTTAACCTCTTGAGCAAGTCACCTTGTGACCTGTGTGTGCAAGTCAAAAGTGTGTTTGTTTGGAACAAATGTGAGCCCTTGATTAATTCTCATCATTGATTCTCACCCATTGATGAGAATCCATGATCCATGCCTCTCTTTTCCTCCATCCTTGATCGTTGATTAATCTTTTTTATCTCAACCCTCAATTTCTCATTTGCTCTCCTATAAATAGAACACTCTTTCGAGACAAATGGATCCATCTTTCAATTGCAAACTTATGTTTTTGAATTCACTTGCATTCACACTCTCAATTTACTCACTTTTAGCTTGTTCTAGTTTTTTTTAGTTGCATAATAGCTTAAGACATCCATTAATGGCTTCCATGCATCCATATTAGCTTGTTTATAAATTAGGGTTTCCATCTTTTAGCTTAGAAGTAGCTTAAATTAGCTTATAAATTGCATTGTTAGATCAATTTTAGCATAAATTCATGTTAATTTAGCTTGCATCATGTTTAGTTTAGCATAAATCAGGTTTTCATCCATTTATCACAATGGTTTCATCGATTCTCTTCCATAGAATCAATTGAAACAGACTCACTAATCACGGGATCGGGAAAGGGTCGTTATTCCACATCAACACGACACCAATTCCAAAATGGGATGTTTTAAATGGGTTAGAATAGACATGTAACTATTTTTGTAGTTTGCAATTTTCACTTTCAACAAATTTTTAGTTTGAACTTTCAATTTGAATGATCTTGTTTGAGATTGAGGTTTAGTGGATAAATTATGCTTCTATTCATCATGGATCAAGCATAATCGACCCACCCTAACAATCCTCATCTCACAGCAACATAGAACTTTGTTCATTCATCATTACCCTCCTTTATTTAATTTGATTTCAAGGTTTAATTACCAACAAGGGGTTTGACCAAGGCAAACCCCCATTTACTAACAATAAACAAGTTTTTCCTCTGTTGCATGTTTGTGATTGCAGATTTAGGTTGAAGAATTGAAGATCATTTGAAGTAAAAAGTATTAAAGTTGCATTTCCAAGTTGTCCTCTTCATGGAAATGCGTCTGCAAGCCAGATCTGGAAATTTCAGGACCTGAGATCCGAGAAGAAGGAAGTGCAGACCTTGAGCCTTGGGACCACATTCAAAGATTTCAAAAATTCCAGATGGGACTAAGTCACCACCTAGGGCGTCTTAGTACTCTCAAAGATATTTTGTAGAGATTCTTTGAGATTCAGTTCCAGCATTTGAAGATTCTACATCTACCTCGAAAAACAATAGTGGGACTAAGTCAATAGTAAGGGTGTCTTAGTCCTCCCTAGCAAATTTGACAGCTTCTTTGCATTTCCAAAATCCTCATTACATCTCCAAACTTCCCAGGTACACATACCTTAACTTTTTGTTGCATAATTTTATCATTTGCACTCATCATTTAGCTTGCAGTACTAGTTTTGTGAGTTGAATGTTAAATTGTATTTTCCAAGCTTTTGCTTGGTGGTGAACCCCTCAAAGCCTAAAAGAACCCTTCCTAGGTCTTCCTTGTTGAGAATTGACTCATCTTTAAGGTTGATAGTCAATCCAATTAGGGTTCCTAGGACATCCTTGAATGATCATAGGAGAAAAGTCGTGTTCTATGACCTAGGTTATAAAGCATCCATTTTCCTATGGTTCATTTTGGTGAACCTGACATTTTAGAGCATTCATTTTCTGATTTGGAGTCCAATAAAGTCTTAGATCTAGGTTGCATTCATTCTTGCATTACATATTGATTTAGTGAAAGTGCATCTAGTGCTTCTCATATTTTGTGAAAGTGCATACAGGTTGCATTTTTGCTTTCTTGCATCATATTATCTCATTGAAAATTGAAAAGTGCATTATTAATCATCATAATTGCATTTAGAAACATTGTTATTGCATTCAAAATTGAAAAAATTGCATTCGATCTTTCATCCAATAGCTTGTCATTGGTTACTTTTTCTTGCATTCATTTGCACACTTTTTCTATTTCCAAACATCAAGTCCCTGAATAGGCAACCTGTGAACACTATAAACAATCCAGAATCTATTGTTTTTCTAACAAAAACATCTGCTAGGACTAAAAATCCCTTCTTGGCGTCTTAGTCCCTCTCAGGGTTTTTGCCTCAGAATCTTGTCTCAATTGTTTGTTGTCTGTTCCAGCACCTAGAACCTCAGAATTTCACCATTAGGACCAAGATGCCCTTACTGGTGTCTTAGTCCCTATTGACTTTGACTTTGCAGATTTCAAGATTTGAAATTTCTTTTCAATGCTTCTATTTGTTGCATTCAGTTTTCTATGTCAGTTTGCAAAATTGTTGTTATCTCAATTTCTTTCATTTCAAGTGTATTTGTTCAATCTTGCATCATGGATATATGCTTTGGAAAGCTTTGGATGCCCTTGAAATCTTTGGTAGATGTGTCAATTTATGCCTTTGGTAATGATCCTAATGAAAATGAACACACTGATGCTCAATCAACTCCTAATGCATGTCCTCCTCGTGATGTTGACATCATTGGAGAATATGATGGAAGCATGAATATGTTTCTAAATGATTTTCTTAACAAACTTGAAGCTAATACATCCTTTTATCCATCAATGAAACAACCAACATACCCTACAATACTACCTCTTGAAATGTTTGGTTACTTACATCCCGAAACCGAAAGAAAATTTGAACCTATATTCCCTACAATAGGTGAACCTAGTTCCTCTAAACAGGCAAATACTCAACCATTTTATGATAACAAAGTAACAAACACTCCAATCAACCTAGAAGAAATATATGAAAAAGGATTTACAATCTTGAATAAACAAGGATGTGATACAAAAAGTGAACATGAAATTCATCAACTCCTAGAGAAAATACCAACTTATGAGACCACAAAAGGATTAGGATATCAAGATCCCTCTCACAACACAAGAATTCCTAAAGAATAACTAAGGCTTCGTAGTGATGGTATGGTGATCTTCAATTCTCCAAAGGATATGAATATCCTTCCTAAAGAGCAACCAATGATTTATAACAATGATAAGGATGATAGGATCACCTTAGTTCCTCCTCCTCCTCAACCTTCAACTCAATAAATTGGTGAATCTAGCAAGCGCAAGAGGCCCTACAAGCTACAAAAACTTAAGTTCCCTTGTCCACCACCTAAAAGTGAAAGGAAACTACAACTACTTCTAAACAAACAACTAATAACATTACCACCAATAAAAGACGGACTAGTGCTATATCCCAAAGATGCAAAAGTTCCACATTTTTGATACCATAGAACTCTCAGACATAGTACTAACGAGTGTCATGCATTCAACTTAGTATTGAAAACTTTCACTTCGATGATAATGATTTCCATCTAGTGATTGCTTAGCCTATCCTTTTTAGCCCCTTGTCATGTAACAGTTGTAGAACATTATATTCTCGCTATTACATGATCTTTCCCATCACTTACCTCGACTCATTCTTGTCTTGCACTCAATGGGGGCAAGAAGTATATAGCCTTGTCCTAGTAATGCATTTGTCGTTGTCCCTTAGGTTTTAGTGCAGGAGCACCTATTTGATTTCTTGCCTCCATAAGGCCATATTGTACAAATTTCTTAGACTAGGTGTTTTAATGATGTAATAAGGTTCATTTGACCATTTTAGGTTTGTTTGAGTAATTTTGGAGTCATATGTCAAATATTGCAAAAAGTTGTCAAAAATGTAAAATGTTGTCATTTTGTCAAAAAGTGAAAAAATGCAAAAATAGAGAATATGAAGGGTCACCATGGTATTTGAGTGGTTTTAGGTGGTTGGGGGAATGAAAAATGTATAAATAGGCTTTCATGAGCCATTTTGTACGTGTGGGTGAAGATGTATTGAAGTTTGAGAATGAGAAATGAAGGAAAAACTTTGTTTTTAACACTAATATTGTTGTTCTTCAGTATGGTACAGATTGTACGGCCTTTATTATTACCTGAGACCATCTAGGATGTATTTTTCTTTGAATCTACTTTTTTTTGGTTTTATTTTCATGAAATTTCATTTCATTTTGAGGACGTTATGAATGCTTTTATGGCTGTAATTCCCAAATTTTCTCTGTAACAGTCCTATTGTAGCGTGTATTACGTCCTTGTACAAACTTGTATTTGACTTAAAACCAATGGTAAAATAAATATAAATGAATATAATTTCATTTTATTTTTGTTTAGTTCAATTTCATGAAGATTTGCAGAAGTTATGATCATTTTTGTAAGTGCAGGTCTGAAAATCCTCCATTTGGGTAACTTTGGTATTCAAAATTGTGTTTATCTCATTATAACTGGTGGAAACCCCTAAAAATTGGTGAAATGATGTATTTTTGTGTATATTTATATGTGAAAAAAAATTAGGGTTTGAGGTTGAAGTTTGCTATTGTTTACATGAGGCCCTAGTTGCCAAATTTACATATTTTAAGTGAAAATGGTGGTTTTGGGTGAGTGTTTGAGGAAAGAATGTTCCCAAAGACTATATGAAGGATCCTAGAGTATTTTAAGACAATATTAAGGGTGATTGAACCATTGTAAAGGTGATTTTGATTCGGGAAGGTAGATTTCCAATAAATCCCACCAAAAACTAGGCAAATTGAAGGTCTTTGAGGTTTGGGCATAAAATGAGGGTATCAATGGTTAAAACATGGTTATTTTCCCTATTTTAAGTCTTCCTAGGACATCTAGGAAGGTTTTAGAGATTGGAGAAGAGATTTGTGGGTGGTTGCTTTGCAAAAAGTGGCTTAATTAAGCCTAATTTGCAATAGAGAAGTTAGGACAATAGGCGTGTGTTCCAAAAAAGTATTAGTTAATTTGAGATATGTTATAATATGTTGAAATGGGTATTTGAAAATCTCTTTTATTTGTGGGTGTGAGAAGAGGTAAAAAATTTATGCTTGATTTGGTCTATTGGGAGGGCTACAAGGCCTAGAAGGTGAAATAGTGGATAGTAAGCAAGGTAAGGGTTTGATACTTGGAGAGTGGATTGAAACCACTTGTATTAGAATTGTGAAGTGTTGGCCTCTCCTCTGCATTGCATCAAGCTTTTTGTCTACCTTTCGCTTATACAAACTGAGATCGAGAGGCGAATTGCCTACTGTAGGTCGACTTGCATGTGCCTTACTAGTCTTTTGCATTATTTCCTTTTCTTTTGGTTGATTTCATGTGTGTAATGTGATATCCCATGACATTCTCTCTTTGTGCATTCCTCTATTTGTACCTTCATTCTTCTATATGTCATAAGCTTTTTCTTTTCATTTGCATTTTTTGTCTTGTGTTTTCCTTTTGGGGATGATGCAAGTCGTCGAGACACCCTATGTCTCTTCCATGTTGACCCAAAATATTTTTCATTATCTTTTATTTCCTTTCATTTTTGTTTTGTGTTTTCCTTTTGGGGATGACGCAAGGCATCAAAACACCCTATGTCTCTTCCATGTTGACCCAAAAAAAAATCGTATTTCAATCTCTTTGTGTCATTCTTCTAGTTCTATGTGTATTTGGGGAATGATGACAGTTCCTAGCTCTCTAATATCATTCTAGCAAAGACAGATACTGACCCCGAATCCATAGATCCCTTATGTGTTTCTTGGGGGCAACCCTATTTTCCTTGTTTTTTGCATGTTTGTCTACTTTAAAGTAATTACTCACAACATAGTGTTTAGCATTTTTTTAAAGTGAGGGAATACATTGGAATTATTTTGATATTATTTTGGCATGATTTCATTTGCATTTTTTCATGTTCCTTGATGTGATTTTCTTACTTCATGTGATGTGTTTTTCTCTTTGTGGTGACATTAGGAGTAATGTCCTTCAAGAGTTTGATCTATCTTACCATATTACACTCCTCTTAGTGGTGATGCGACGCATTGCATTCCCTAAGTTGTGAATATTTTATCTTTTTATTTGTCATCTCTTGGATACATTAGGAACAATGTCCCCTAAGATTAAGACCTTGCATGAACTAAGAAAAATCCCTTCGAACATCTCTCTTTCTTATTATGTTGCATTTTTGTACCTTATTAAAGTCATGGAGGTATGGCTTTGATATGGTTTCTTGGGGCTCACCTAGTGAAAAACTAGTTTCACTAGCCCTTGTGAGCATGCATTTTTCTTTGTACCTTATTAATGTCATGGAGGTATGGCTTTGATGTGGTTTCTTGGGGCTCACCTAGTGAACAACTAGCTTCACTAGCCCTTGTGAGCAAACATTTTCGTCCTTATCATAGTCATGGGGGTATGACTTTGATATGGACTTCTTGGGGCTCACGTAGTGAACAAATAGCTTCACTATCCCTTGTGAGCATTCACTTTTGTTTGCATAGTGGACAACGCGTTCCACTTGTAAACCTTTTTGGACAAACAGCCTAGACCTGGTCCATAATGTGTAGGACAGCCAATCGAAACTTGATCCGTTGTATTTTTCCTTTTTCCTTTTTGTTTTTCCTTTTTCTATCTTTGATGGTGTATGTTTGTGATTTGTTTATGGCTTCATATATCATCTGCAAGAGTGTTCCTTTGTGCTTATGTTGGTTTTCCATAGGATCTTGATCCTGGGGGCTTGGCCACCCTCTTGGTCATTGTCATCCTATCTTACTAGCATTTGTACATTTGAACCCCTCTTGTTTGTGTGGTTGGATACTTTAGTGTGAGTTTGAAGCAAGTTCATCCTCTCACTAAAGTGGGGACAAAATGTAGTGTAGGAAAATGCATCCCCTTACATTTTCACACTTTTTTGGGCCTGCCTTGCTTTATTTATCCCTATTTATGTCTTAATTGGTCCTATTTTGCATCCACAAGCCCAATGAACTACATCTTTTTACGGCTAATCCCCACAAACTCCAAAGGATAAATGATAATTTAATGATTATGGCTGAGTGTCCTTGATTTTGGGTTGAAACTAAGATGCCACCTAGGCCGTCTTTGTCCCCCAAAGGTCTTGGGATCTTGATTTCAAGTGTGCCTTAAATTGGCCCCTTTTTGGAGTCTACGCCCGAAGTTTTTAGGGCTTGGGACTAAGATGCCACCTAGGGCATCTTAGTCTTCCTTAAGGTATTTTCGAGATTTAATTTCAAATCTTGGTAAGATTTAGCCTCCTTTAATTAATGATTTCATATGTCGGCTTGGTGTGGTGTAATTTCGGGGTATTAAGCATGGATAAGTATAAAAACAAGGTTCTTTCACTCATTTTCACCTGACTTTTGTGAGAGCATTCATAATAGCATAATTGAGTTCACAAGAGAATTCAAGAGAAATTCATCAAGTATTTGGAGCCATCATCAAGATTCAAGCATCATATCAAGGATATTATTGCATCATGTTTGTTATTGTACTAACAATTGTGATGCAGGGTTTATGATTCAAACATGTGTTTCAAGATCAATATCATTCAAGCAAGAGTCAAGAGCCACATCCATTGTAGCCATTTCAAGAATATTTGCAGACTTCATAATAAGGGTTTGGTGGGTTGAAACATAGCACTATGTTCATTCATCATTTCCCACCTTTATTTCATTTCATTTTAAGGTTTAATTACCAACAAGGGGTTTGACAAGGGAAAACCCCCATTTACTAACAATCAACAAGTTTTTCCTCTCTTGCATGTTTGCGATTACAGATTTAGGTTGAAGACTTGAAGATGATTTGAAGTGCAAAGTTGTAAAGTTCCAAAGTTGCATTGCAAAGTTGTCATCTTAACAGAAACTCACCTATAGGCCAGATCTGGAAATTTAAGGACTTGAGATCCGAGAAGAAGGAAGTGTAGACCTTGAGCCTCAGGACCACATTTAGAGATTTCAAAAATTCCAGATGGGACTAAGTCGCCACCTAGGGCATCTTAGTCCTCACGAAGGTATTTTGCAGAGATTCTTTGAGATCCAGTTCTAACATCCGAAGATTCCACATCTACCCCAAAAAATAATAGCGAGACTAATAAAACAGCAAGGAAATCTTAGTCCTCCCTAGCATATTTTGACAACTTCTTTGCATTTCCAGAATCCTCATTACATCTCCAGACTTCCCAGGTACACATACCCTAACTTTCTATTGCATAATTTTATCATTTGCACTCATCATTTAGCCTGCATTATTGGTTTTGTGAGTTGAATGTTAAATTGTCTTTTCCAAGCTTTTTCTTGGTGGTGAACCCCTCAAAGCCTAAAATAACCCTTCGTAGTTCTTCCTTGTTGAGAATTGACTCACCTTTAAGGTTGAAAGTCAATCCAATTAGGGTTCCTAGTATATCCTTGAATGAGCATATGAGAAAAGTGGTATTTTATGACCTAGGTTATAAAGCACCCATTTTTCATATGGTTCACCTGCATACTTCAATCAAGACAAATTTATTCTCGGCATATTTGGGAAACTTGTAAGGAATCCCATCAAAACCCCCAATTTTGATATAAGAAAATATCTAAAATGTATAAAATTACTATCATAGGTGTCAATTAACTGCATGGCTTCAGGATATATTCTCGAGCCTATGTCTCCCTAGATTTCTCTAACCATCCTCATGGTGAAAGCATCATTTACTCGCCTAAAATTATTGTAAATCTTCTCTAGTTGAAGCTTATCATAATAATAGCATATCTGCACATCTTGGTCATGTACTTGAATAGGTCTCAAACCTGGCCATGGTCTTGTACTGGCAATAGCATAAAACAAGTAGGAAGACATGTAAAAGAACTTATTGAGAAGGAAGCTAATAAGCATTGAATGCATTTGATTAAATATGAGCTAATCCCAATCTAAATATTGTTAGCCTTGAATGATTACTTGAATGAATAAATATATCCAATCCTTAAAATCCTACTACCTTTCAAGTTATGCAGGAGCACAATTATGTTAGAAATTTCATCCACAAAGTGATTTCTTTTTAGCTTCTTGGGAAATTTGGAAATCCCTTCTTAGGCGTAGTGAACCATTCATGGGAAATGATATTCTTCTATTTCCCTTTCTTTTCTTAGAAATATTGGTAGGAAGAAGTGAAATTGAATTTTGAATATACTTCCCTCTCTGGTATTCAAAACATGAAGCAAAATTATCCCTATTAATCTTCACTACCTGATGTAGAGAGGAACACATACACTCTAATCCCTCTCTAAAACCCTCACAATAATAGATAAAACAAAATAAGGAGATTGCAAAGTAATCTCAACAAATTGTTTGCACATGAAACCACTGAATTTTTCTATTAAAGAAATCTTATTACAAATGATTTTCAGTCATCAATGGACTTATGAACAGCAAAAAAAACCCTCTACAAACATCTAATATTTCAATTTAAAACATTCAAATATAAGCAAACCTCATCTATGTGAGTTCTAGAAAACTCTTTCACTTCCCAGCATCTCAATTCCACCTGCAACTCCAGTAGTTTATCCTCATATCTTCAAAACTTCTTGACTTCACTCATCTTCAAAAATCTAATTTTTCTCTTCATTATGCAGCCCTCATGTCTTCCTTGAACACCTGCAATATCCCTCTTCTCTTCACAAGCTGATTTTTTGCACTCTTTCTTGTGCAACTCTCAAGAGAAATCTGCAAGTTCTTCCTCCAACCTTGTTGTTGTTGATTGCTACTTCTTGACTCCCTTAAAGGTTATATTTTATAGAGATTAAAACCTTTTTTAAAGGCACCAAAAGAGGCGCCCAAATCTTCTCTTTCATTTCCCTCCAATTGTCTTTTGAAATTATTTTGTTAGTGCTTAAAATTCATCATTAAATGCTTCCAAATATGATACACAAAATTACTGCACCATATTCCACGACTTGCTGTTGTAAATGTCTCATAAAAATCAATAAAATCATGAAATAAATCATGCTCATTCACCTTAAATTGAAAACTGGAGTTTTTTCCAAATATCACTAGCTTTTTCCACCATTCTAGGCATGCAAATTGAAAAGATGGAATGCCAAATTCCACTTGCCACATTAAAACTTCTATAGGCATCCAAATTGATAAAATTAATTAATTTTCAGTTTATAATATTCCAATGGACTCCTTCAACCCTTGAAACATTGAAATTGTCCAATATAATAATTTTAAAATCATATTAAACACCTTTTTTACCTTTGATTTTGAATGGAAGCCAAGTCTTGATAAAATAAACATTTCATCCTTCAAAACTCCACAAGATTCTCTTGAAGCTCCAATCTACACCAAAAATGCAAAAAATAAACAAGAAAATAAAATATTTATTTTTGGTGATGCGGAATTGCTTGTGAGCCCGAATGCTCTTGCATCAAACACATCGTGTAAGAAGAAAATATTCCATGAGTTGGAGACTCATGAACATTTAAAAACTATATGTTTTATATTTATCTACTTTTCTTCCTTATCAAATTGATTTCTCTTATTCTTCACCTTACTTTGCACCTTTCTCTCTTTTCTCCTTTTCATTTTTCCTCTCTTTTTCGTTCTCATAAAATTCACCTTGTTATACCATGGTTCATCTTTCCATCCCACTTTATCATTCTCAACACCTTCTTGTATTTCATCTTGTAACTTGTTATTGCTGCACCTTACTATCTCTCTTTCTTCAATTCCTTTTATCATTTCACCCTCATAAAAATTAGCTTCATTAGCAACATTTAAAAAAATTGATAAATCAACAATTACCTCTATTTTCTTCTCTTTGCTCACTGCTGCAAATTTTTATCCTTCAAAGAGGCATGTATCAGTTGCAACCTCTTTCTTTTCATCATCTTCTTCTATAATTTTTTCTTGAAATAATTTTCTAATTTTATTATCTCCACTTTCAACAAGAGATTATCTTCTTCTTCTTCATTCCCTTTGTCAAATCTAGGACTATCAAAATCCATTCTTTGAATTGCTACAACATCATCCAGAAATTCATCTACCTCTTTTTCATGTAAATTTTCACTAACATAATTAAATGATACCTTTGTTTCTCCTGTTGTATCTTTCTTCTTTTCACCATTTTCCTTGTCCTTGTTAAATCCTGCAAACAAAACATTTTCAGATAAAATAAAATCTTTCAAATTACCACAATTCCATGATCCATAGTAACCATTTTCTCCTTCTTGTTCGCTTGCATACACATCTATGAAAAACTTTGTTCCTTTATTCTTTGTCATTTCACCAAACACTTTCCACACACTCTCAAACTTCAACCTCTTAGGTATAGACTGCCTCACATTCGACGATTGGTCTACACACCACACACACTCCACCCCCAGGTCTTGGTGCAAACTGCCTCCAATCGGTGCTTCTGCCTACACACTCAGGAACACTAGCTCAAATACCATTGATGTAGAAAATAATTCATACACTCTAATATCTCTCTAAAACCCTCACAACAATAGCTAAAACAAAATAAGGAGATTGCAAATTAACCTCAACAAATTGTTTGCACATGAAACCACTGAATTTTTCTATTAAAGAAATCTGATTACAAATGATTTTCAGTCATCAATGGACTAATGAAAAACAATAAAAACCCTCTACAAACATCTAATATTTCAATTTAAAATATTCAAATATAAGCAAACCTCGTCTATGTGAGTTCTGGAAAACTCTTTCACTTCCTAGCACCTCAATTCCACCCGCAACTCCAGTAGTTTATCCTCGTATCTTCAAAACTTCTTGACTTTAATCATCTTCTAAAATCTGATTTTTCTCTTCATTATGCAGCCCTCATGGCTGCCTTGAACACCTACAAAATCCCTCTTCTCTTCTCCTATTCCTCCTCTTCACAAACTAATTTTTTGCACTCTTTCTTGTGCAACTCTCAAGAGCAATCTGCAAGTTCTTCCTCCAACCTTGTTGTTGTTGATTGCTACTTCTTGACTCCCTTAAAGGCTATATTTTATAGAGATTAAAACCTTTTCTTAAGGCACCAAAAGAAGCACCCAAATCTTCTCTTTCATTTCCCTCCAATTATCTTTTGAAATTTTTTTGTTCTTGCTTAAAATTCATCATTAAATGCTTCCAAATATGGCACACAAAATTTCTGCACCATATCCCACGACTTGCTGTTGTAAATACCTCATAAAAATCAATAAAATCATGAAATAAGTTTGTGCTCATTCACCTTAAATTGTAAACTGAAGTCATCCATTATTTTTTCCAAATATCACTAGCTTTTTCCTTCATTCTAGGCATGCAAAGTGAAAAGATGGAATGACAAATGCCACTTGCCACATTAAAACTTATCTAGACATCCAAATTGAGAAAATCAATTAATTTTCAATTTATAATATGCCAATGGACCCCTTCAACCCTTGAAACATTGAAATTGTCCAATATAATAATTTTAAAATCATATTAAACGCATTTTTTTCCTTTGATTTTGAATGGAAGCCAAGTCTTGATAAAATAAATATTTCATCCTTCAAAATTCCACAAGATTCTCTTGAAGCTCCAACCTACACCAAAAATGAAAAAATTAAATAAGAAAATATAATATTTATTTTTGGTGATGTGGGATTACTTGTGAGCTTGGAGGCTCCTGCATCACTACCAGTCAGGTTGTCATTTGTTGTAATTTCTTTGGACTAAGGATTCTAGTGACCATACTCTCCAACACCAAGTCAATGCATTGTACTACTACCAGGAAAGCTATAACTTGTAGCAGTTTGCTTTCAATTAAATGTTGAGTAATTGGGGGTTTGTCTTCCTTTCCAATTCTCTCCCATAACTCATCTATGTTTATATGCCCTAGCTTCATATCACCAATTTTAGGCAAAGTACTTGATAAAACTAGCAAATGTTCATAACCTAGGTATTTTAACTTTATGGATAATAAAATCCTAATACACACAGTCGCAATTCATACCCACAATGATTGAATCCACTTACACAAGCAATTCAAACAATATGCAACTCTTTTGATTGCACTAGAGTACTTACAAGCTACTCTTTAATAAATTACAGTTTAACAGTAGAAACAGTATACCTTTGAATTATGCTCTAGCACTATAAAAATTACTATCCATGCTTCTCTGTAATTTTTTCTCCTTCGCTCCTGAAATCCATCTCCTAGTACTTGTAGAATGAGCTCTTGAAGTAGCATAAGTTCTATATAAACGGCCACAATAAATGCTTCAAATTTAGTAGCTGGCCATTAATGGCACCTTAATAATTGGTGTTTGTGAGCTTTCATATCTCATAGTTCGTTATGACAATTTTGAAATTTCAAAAAAGAATGGCTTTAAAATATTTTTGAGGAATGGATTGGTTTTGACAACCTCATCGAAGGCCGACAAAGGTTTTGAAACCTTTCTCATAAATCAAATTCTTTGTCAAAACATTCTCTAGAGTTTCAACTTTGACCATGTGAAAAATTTCATAAATCTTCATGATTTCGACAATCTTGTCAAAGGCCGACAAAGGTTTCAAAATGTTTGTACGGTTCCAAAATGCCTCCTTTTATTTGCTTATCTATTTAGCACCACTCTTTTGAATTAGAATGAGGCTAAAATTGTATGTCAAAAAATAGTTTTGACAACCTTGTTGAAGTCCGATGAAGGTTTCAAAACCTATGTAAAGTTCCAAAACTTCGATAACTTTGCTAAAACTCAGTCTTCTCATTTTATCATTGATGTTTGATTTGGTTGCGAGAACCATTTCGGGTGTCGATGTGATTGTGAAAAATCTAATTAAACCAACAGAAGGACACAATAGGACTTAAATGAAAAGGAGGAAAGGTGAATCGAAGTTATGACAACTAGGGAAAAACCCAACAAGGTTTTGAAAACCAAAGGACAAACCGAAACTCCAAGACAAGGAATATTTGGTAGAAGTGTGCATGATTTTTAGGGGGGACAAAAACCAGGTAACAATTGGCTCTAGTTGGGGATCAAGACTACAAAGGATATGAAAGAACTAAGAGTAATAGATCAGTGCCTTATCTAATGGGCCATAGAGTCAACACTCACCCGACTAAAATGACAAACCAAGAACTCTCGGAATAACACTAGAAAAAAGGAACCAAACAAAAAAAATTGAAAACTCCTAAACTAAAATTTACAAAGGCCAATCAAAATGGGACTCAAATTTGATATACTTCAAATCTTTCCCATTGTATGAAATAGGAAATGGTGTGCCATCAAATAAGATAATCTTAAATTATTTATACCACATTCTTGGGTTATCTTGAAAGGACCCTTCCATAAAGAATCAAATTTATTATGTGTTCCTCTAGGTTCTCTCCTTTTATCCCATAATAATACCACGTCTCCAACCACAAAGCTTCTATGAAAAGATTTCTTATCAAAAATATTCTTAACTCTAGCTTGATGCATAGTGATTTTTTCCACCATATATTCTCCATGTTCTTAGATCTTAAAAAGGTACAAGGTCTTTTCTAAAGAGTTCTAAAATTCTTGATCCTCAATAACAATTTGTAATTTCATGGCAGATAATTCTAGAGGTAGAGGCAAAGCACTACCTATCGCATACACCAATTTGAATGGAGACATACCTATTTCCCTCTTAGGCGTGATTATGTCAGCCCATAGTGCCTCATATAATTTCTTGTGCCAATTATTTTGATTCTCATCAACCATCTCTTCATGATAGTGATAAGATTTTTGTTGCTAGATTCAGGTTGCCTGTTTCCTTGAGGATAGTAATATGAAGATTGAGACAAGGTAATTCCATTTTCATAGTGGAGGAGAGACATTTCACTTGATGAGAATCTTTTTGTATTATCAGTCACTAATTTTTGTGGTGTACCAAACCTAATCAAAATTTTTTCTTTTATGAAATCACAAATCACTTCTAAAGTTTGTACGCTTTATCAGTATGACTTCTACCCACTTAGTGAAATAGTCAGTGGTAGTAAGGATGTGGGTATTTCTAGCACTATATTTTAGGTTTATAGGTCCAATGAAATCTAAACCCCATTGTTGAAATGGTTCTTCTATCACTACAGGTCTCAAAGGAAGTGTTGCTAATTGAGGTCTCCCAACAAATTGTCTATATTTCTCACATTTAGACACCCCAGTAATATGCATCTTTAAAAATCCTTGGAAAATAATAGCACTATCTCAATATTTTAAAGGAAGTCATGGATGAGGAGAAATTTCCCTTGCAAGCTTTGTTATGGAACACTTTTAGCAACTTCTTCTATTGATCTTTGTCTACACACCTTAGGATTGTACCGTCTAAACCCCTCTTATATAAAGTATCTTTCCAAATCACATATTTAGTTGCCTTCAACTTGAGATTCCTCTTCTATTTTAGGGACAAATGACTCAGTCATTCTCCATATGTGAGGTGATAAGAAAAATTAGAGAACCATTCATCCTAAAGACTAACTAATAACACTATAGGAAGATTCTCTTCTACCTCCGATTGATTTTTTGCTATAAATTCATATAGACCTTTCCCTCTAACCAATTTAGTGGGTTTGATATCTAGATCATACTCTTGCACCTTGGCTATCCATGATCCTTTTTTATTACAACCAATGTCTTGTTGGGTAAGAATACTCTTTGTTGAGGAGTTAGACACATAAACCACATAAAGAGAGTGCAAAATGTAAAACCGAAATTGCTTGATGACCTTTACTACAACAAAAGTATTCTTCTCAACTTGAGAATAATTCAATTCATGTTTCTTGAGAGGGACACTCATAAAAGCTATGGGTGCTTGAATTTCCTGATCATTGGTTTGTAGTAAAATGGCTAACATGGTGTGCTCAGAAGCATAGCAATAAATGATAAATTCCTTATTAAAATTAAGATGGACTAACACATGGGCCTAAGAAATAGATTCCTTAATATATTTAAAGGCTTTCTTTCTTGATTTATTCCACTTAAAACCTTGAGTTTCCTTCATCATACATAATATATGCTTCATAATCTCAGAAAATTTTGGTATAAACTTTCTCAAGAAGATGAATTGTCTAAAGAAGGATTTAACTCCTATCCTATTAGAAGGAAAGCTCAATTGTAATATGGATTTAACCCTCTCAGGGTTAATCCTAATTCCCTCCTTTAAAATAATGTAACCCAGAAGTTTCCCCTCAGTCACACCAAAAATTGAATTTTTGGGATTCAAAGAGATATCATGCTCCTTACATCTTTGCATAACCTTTTCCAAATACCTAATATGATTCTCCCTCTTTTTCGAAAATATGATCAAATCATCCAAATAGATAACTATGATCTTGATTCTGAGATCACCAAACGAAATATCCATGACTCTCTAGAAAGTGGCACTTGCATTGATCAAACCAAATGGCATGTAGTTGTAAGAAAATTTTCCTCAAGGGGTGGTGAAAGCGGTCTTATGATAGTCATCTTCAACTACACTTATTTGGTTATACCATGAGAACCCATCAAGCATGGACATCATTTTTTATCTTCCTACAGTCTGAAGGACATGGTCTATTATAGGTGAAGGATAATTATCCTTTAAAGATGCCTAATTCATGTTATTGAAATCAAAATAGATCCTAATTTCATCATTCTTCTTTCAAACAAGAACTATGTTATCAATCCAAGTTGAGTGATGAATAAGGTATATTATTCTAGCTTTATGCATCTTGTCTACTTCTCTGAAGATCACATCAACTACTTTAGGATTGTATGTCCTTATCTTTTTCTTAAATAGGAATGTACCTTGCTTGAGAGGGATGTGGTGTTTAATTTTCCCATTCTTTAAGTCATCATAATACCATGCAAAGACTTCCTTGTACTTGACCAAAAGGGTAATCAATGTGTTTTTCTTCTTGTGTGTAACATTTCCCAATGTAGAGCAACTTAGGGGAATCAACTTCTCCAATATTTACCGCTTTATATCCCATTGAACCACTTACAGATTCATTGATTCTCCTTTTTACTGCCTATCATGTCAATCAAATAAATCCTCCAGAGAAACTATACCTTTTGGAATTTTGTTGCCCTTTAACTAGATAATACCCTCCTCCAAGTCCTGTGCATCATTTAGATAGAACTCTTTGCATTCATCAATATTTCCTTTAAAGTAAGAATGGGAAAATATCTTTGCATTCTCCAAGAAAGCCTAAATTTTCTCATCATTTTCAAAAACTTGTCAATGATTTACATTATCTGGCACACTGGGCCTACAAACCATTTTGATTTTGTATAAATCTTTCTTGAAATCTATATGAGGTAATAATAAAGAAGCAAACATAGCTAATGGAACAAGATTTGAGTTTAGGTCTCTAGGTATTGCCTCAATTGAGAACATGTCAAAGTGTTCAATACAATCCCACACTTTATTATGATAATGTCTCAACCTTTCGTTCTTGACTGTAAAGATTTTATGCACCTACTTAACTATTAATTCAACATCCCCTAATGCTCATAACCTTTTTATTCCTTTCTTTTTTTCTACTGACATAAATACTAATAAAGCTTCAAATTCTGTAATATTCCATCAAATTCCAAGGTCCAAAGCTCTAAGACAATATTAGGGCCAATAATATCGGTATCCTTTCCTAGTTATGAAAAGATCATATAATTCCCAAATTTTGACTCTTCAAACAAAATTTGTGACCTAGGATCTTCTGACTTCAACATTGTAAATTTAGCTTTTGGCTCTACATTTAGGCATACCTTTTTATTTCCTATAGGAATTGATGCATGAGACCAGTCCATCTGAATTTCCTCTCCTAAATCTTTGCAAAAGTTTCTACTCAACAACATATCATAGCTAGTAGGGATATTTGTTACTAGGATTATCAATTTAAGCCTCTTATTAGGATGAGCCGCTAGGGAAACTTGAGCATCCTTAATTTATCTAACCAACGATACTTGTTTGGATTCCATGGAATAACACTTCCCAAAACATTTGGTTAGGGATAATCCCAAGTGCTAAGCCACTTTCACAGGCATAACATTATTTGAAGCACTTGAATCAATAATGCAATTACTCAACCTGTATCCATTAATAAAGAGAGACGCATAAAATGGGCTAGGTTTTTCTCCAGGGTTATATGATGTGAAACCTTTGCTTTTAATGGATAAACTAGATGAGGGTTTATCAACATTACCTCTTTGATCATCTGTTACTAAGTGAGCTTCAAAATTCAAAATTTTCTAACTTCACATACTTTTCCAATCTATCTAATTCTTTAGGATTTATTTTTAGGTACTCTGCTTGTGAAATCTATATCTTAATATTTTTGCAGAAGTCTATTATATCAAAGGAAATAGCATATTTTTTAACTAATTATGGATTGAGAATCGTGTGAGTATTTTTTGAAAATTTTCGAGTTCCTTGAAAAGAATAACTATTTTTGGAGGAAGCATTAGATTTGGTCAACAAGAATTTAGGAGTGTTTTGTGTACCTTTTTATTTGAATTTTGTTGGCCTTGAGTTAGTATTGCACAAGAAGAGTCATCTAAAGTAGTGTAAATATCCCCTCATCTTTCTAAGTCCGATCATACTCAAGAAAACCAATGGTAGAGTCACCAAACTAATTATAAGTACCCTCCTCATGAGTGATTTCCTCAATAACCTCCTTCATGGTGGTCATTTGCATAAATATACTCATTTCTAGGTAGTCCACTCTATCATGATCTATGGTTAAGTGAAAAGTACACATATTCTTTCTATTCCCACTTGGTGGTGCTTCAATGGCCAATCAATGTTGAGTGGGAGGCAAAGGAAGAGTTTTATTGTTTGGTTGTAGACTTCCCTTTCTAGGTATATCTTGGTATGGTTGGGAGATTTTAGACATTTACCTCTTCAAAATAATAATATCATTAGCTAGTCTTTGAATCATGTGATCAAATGAAGGAGAAGTTTGATATTTACTTGAATGTAATTATCTCTTGCATTTTTCTGTAGTAATTAGATCATCTTCTAATCTAATTCTCATGGTTTGTGTAACATCTAAATTAGCAACCTGTGCTCTTCTTAGATGAAATCTAATATCTGGTGGTTGTGCATTGATGAAGAAGTAATTTTGATTCTCTAGAGTAGGAATTTTTGCATTATCAATCTTATTTACCAATTTATTAAACTTGGCAACAAATTCCCTCATTGTCTTATGAACCTCTTTCTTAAGTTGTGTTAATTATGCAAGCAAAGAGTGTTCATCTTTCGCACTTGTAAATCTATTTGAAAATTTAGTTTGTATTGCCTTCCAAGAATTAATAGAGGCACTGGGAAGGTGATAGAACCATTCAGTAGCAATATCAACGAGTGATTCTACAAATATTCTAACTACTACATCTTTATGTTGAACACCAAGCACCCCACATGCTACAAAGAAAGCATTGATATGTTCATCGGTGGGAATTTTACCATCTCCTTTGAATTTAGGAATATTTTTTTTGTAACCTTTAGGCAATTCATGTAGTTGAACCCCCAAGGCTAAAGGTCCTATGGCCACCCCCATGGTACTGGAAAATGTTGAGTCATATTTTGTGTAAAATTTACAATTAGGGGAATTACAACACCGTGTAGAATAAGTGCTTAACAAGTGGGAGAACAATGTGCCCCTCTTGGTGGTGAAGATGGTCTACTTTGAGATATAATTATCTTATTCAGAAGTGCAAAACAAAAGAAATTACCTTCTTGTAAAAAATCAAAAATTGGATCAATAATGCCTCTCCTACATTCACCTCTGGTATATCATCTAGAATCTAGTGTAACTAAAAAAGACTCAAGAACTTATCTTCTGATATGGGCTCTAGGGAGAGCAACGATTATGTCAATGATTTGCAATTATTGTCCTAATCTGTGTCTTCTAAGTTCTTCACCCAACTCCTCTTCTTCTTCTTCTAAAACTTGATTTATTCTATGATATTCTTCAACACTTCTCCTAACTCTCTAAGCCAGGGTGTTTAACTATGAAAGTATATCTTCTTGCTTAGTCTATACCCAATTCAGATTCGGTTGGAGTACGAGAAAGATGTTGTTATGAGGCAAAACCATGAATATTCATGAAATGGAATAAATAAGAATGAATAAGACCACTTATTAATTGTTCTTCCCCAACATAGTCACCAAAAATCTATTGGTTAACAGATTTGCACCTTTTTTAAAAGTATAAATTCTTTACTCTATTTCCCAAATTTGATGCAACTCCATTTCCAATAGTTGATTCAACTACAATAAGAAATGGTTACTATTTGAATTTCGTGAGGTACAACTCCCTCTTTAGATAATCGATAAATATTTTAAGAAATAAATTTTTTAATGTGGTATGCTTTTAACCAAAAATCAAGAAAGGTGTAAATTAACCTCAATACTTAAAATCTTTTAAGCATCAACGATAATGAGTGAATATAAGAACATGTTGATCATTAGCACACAGGATAAATTAACATTCGATTGAAAGTAGATTTAAAATATTTTTATGTTCAAAGATAACACCAAAATTGTAGTAGATCATAAGACATTCTTCATTCACATAGAAATAAAATAATTTATAGAAATTAACCAAACATAGATTATGATTAATTTCCGTATTCATATAATGATCTTCAAGATATGTGCACAAACGTAAATTTTTAGTTTTGTGTATATCTTCTAAAAAATTCTAAGAGAGATTTATTTACATCAAAATACATATATAAACAAGTGAGAGTAACCGCTTCTTGAAAATAATCGCCTAAAAAGGAGTCTTTTCAATTTTCTATAATATAAATTTCATATGAAATAAATAAATAAATAACAAGTCATTATTGAGGTGGATCATTTATATCACCTCCTTCAAATGATTAGGCAACTGTAGTGGCAATTTTGGCCTGATACACACAGATCACCTTCACAATGAGAGGCATATCATCATGTTGGGGAGTGATCATGTTTTTAGCTCTTAATTTCCAAAGAGCCTTGTTTTCTCTTACTAATTTGATCTTTCCTATGTAGGTCATCATGAGACTTCCAAGCTAGAATAATTCTAGGTCGATACCACTAAGCCTTCTCGTTCTCTCCATAGTGAATTGTTATTTTTCACAGAGGTTATTGGCAATCCCTTTAAAACTTTCTTTCAATGTCTCTTAATCTTCATCATTAGATTTCCCTTCTTTCTTGAGATAGAGACCAATACCAAGAAGGTTCTTCTGAATCTTTTTTCCTCATTGCATTGCATTCATTCAATACCTTGCCCTATTCCAATATATTTTGCTTCATGAAAAAGAGATTCCATTCTATGCTACTCTTCCACATCACACCTATTATCACTAACATTTGGTAAAATATGCTCATTGACTAATTTTTCTGCTCCCATTTCTATCATACCTTTAAAATTAGTGTCAATTTTTACCCAAATCAAATCCTCATGCTTGGCCAAAGCAATCTCATTCTCAATTGTAGTTTTTAAAGCATCAATGTCTTTGCATATCCCTCTCATATCATAAATGAACTTAGTCCCCTTAGATAAAATATTTGAAGCCAATTCTTCAGTAGTCTTCCCATAAGCCTTATATCCTTGCATCTTATCTACCAACTCTTTCCCCAAGGAAGATGTCACATAAAATGCTATACTGGTCTGAATAATTGATTGGGGAGAAAAATCTAGCATAGATCTCAAACAATCGATCAGAATTTTCGCTTTACTTTTCAATTCTTCCTTGATTTTTTTTTCCTTGGTCGTTATTTCTACCAGTCTAGCAGTTATCACCTGGAAATTGTGTACATCTCCATCTTTGGTGGAAGGCCCTAGGTTTACTTAGTGATATTGAAATCACTAACAGTGGATTGACTTGCTTCCTTCTATACTGAGGGATGAGCTACTTTGACATACATATTCTCAGTGCTACAATCTTCCAACAACCTAGATGTGGTCTTTAGCTTCTTAGGCTTTGGGGTTCTTTGAATCAAATGGCCAACAAAATCTTTGTTAGGGAGACTAAGCTAGAATTTCTTTCTCTTTTTTTGACAAGGTTTGCTCTAGCCATGAGATGGAAGCAGGTGTGGCTATAGATTTGGAACTAGGGGAAGTGAATTATAGAAATCTCCTAAGAGGAGGAGTATCAGAGGATCTCATTTCAGGAGAGGAAGGTGGAATAGGACCAACCCTAGGAGAAGTTTTTTGTTCTCTATGAAGAGAAGATTCATAAGAAGAAGGGGCACTTACCTATGAAGGGGAAGAGGACACTTCAACTATTTCTTCTTCTACAATAACCTCCTTTTCTCTTTATGTGTTTGATCTAGGATATCATCTCGACAAGTTATTTCTAGAAAGTATTTCTCTGATGGTTCCTCATCACCATTTCCTTGTCCTCCTAGAGTCGCCTATTTGGTGGGTGGTGACTGTATACCTGATGATGAGGGTGCCTGACTGCTCTCTCCTTGAATCTGGTTATTTTGAGATATTGGAGGAGCGACAACTTGTTTCTTTGCATTTTTCCTTACCACCTAGTCTTGAGTTTTCATTAACACCACCGTAGTTTTGGCCTCTAGTTTGTATGTGATTAAAAAATATAAGATCCAATAGGTCATAATCGTCATCTTCCAAACCTTGGATATCCTAATCTAACCTAAATATTACTATTCTTCATTGAGTTAGCCTCATCCAACTTCTCCTACAAACCTCATATTCATTAGAATAATCTTCCCAATAGTCCTCTAAATATGGGACATTATTGAAACTAGGACCCAATTGTAAGTTATCTTTAACAAAATTCTTGTTGTCAAAAGGGATCCTTCTCTCATAGAACTGCATTATATATCTTACTAATGCTCTTTCAATATTAAGAGCATCAGACATAGAATTGCAGGAGTAATTTTTTAGTCTAGTAAGGAATTGAATACCTACTTTTTTCCTTTCTTAACATATTTTATTTACTTCTATAACCTGCCTCCACACTTCAATCAAGAAAAAATTGTCCTCGGCATATTTGGGCAACTTGTAAGGAATCCAATAAAAACCCCCAATTCTGATATAAGAAAATCTATGAAAACGTATAAAATGACTACCATAGGTGTGAGTTAACTGCACAACTTCAGGAGAGATTATCAGGCCAATGTCTCCTTGGATTTCTCTAACCATCCTCATGTGACAAAATCATTTACCTGTCTAAAATTCTTGAGCTCCTCTCTAGCTGAAGCTTATTTTAATAATCATAGATTTGCACATCTTGATCATGTACTTTAATAGGTCTCAAACGTGGTCATGGTCTTGTACTGGCAATAGCATAAAACAAGTAGGAAGACATGTAAAAGAACTTATTGAGAAGGAATTTAATAATCATTAAATGCATTTGATTACATATGAGCTAAGCCCAATCTAAATACTATTTTCCTTGAATGATTATTTGAACGAAGAAATACATCCAATCTTCAAAATTATGGGCTTTATTAGAAATTTCATTTGCAAATTGAGTTCCTTTTAGCTTCTTGGGAAATTTGGATTTACCCTTCTTAGGAATAGTGAACCATTTGTGGGCAATGATATTCTTTTATTTCCCTTTCTTTTCTTCGAAATATTGGTAGGAAGAAGAGAAATCAAATTTTGAATATGTTTCCCTCTATGGTATTTTCAAACATGTAGTGGAAGTATCCCTATTGATCTTCACTACTAGCTAATTGTCATTTGTTATGATTTATCTGGACTAAGGTGACTAATACACTCCAACACCAAGTTAGTGCATTGTATCACTATCAAGAAAGTTGTAGCTTGTAGTAGTATGCTTTCAATTAGACATTGAGTAATTGGGGGTCTGTCTTCCTTTCCAATTCTCTCATAACTCATCTAGGTTTATCTGCCCTAGCTTCATATCACCAAATTTGTGAAAATTACTTGATAAACCTGATAAATGTTCATAACCTAAGTATTTGAACTTCATGACTAATAAAATCTCAATACACAGTCACAATTCATACCCACAAACAATCAAATTCACTTACAAAAGAAATTCAAACAATATGCATCTCTTTCGATTGTGCAAGAGTACGATATTCTTTAAGAAATTATGGTTTGACAGTAGAAACACTATACCTTTGAATTATGCTCTGATGCTATGGAAATTACTATCCATGCTTCTCTGTAATTTTTTCTCCTTCACTCCTGAAATCTATCTCCTCATACTTGTAGAAATGGGCTCTTGAAGTAGCATAAGTCCTATATAGACTCCCACAATAAATGCTTCAAAGATAGTAGTTGGCCATTGATTTCACCTTAATAATTGACACGTGCAAGATTTCATATCTCACACTTCGTTCAAACAATTTTGAAATTTTGAAAAAGAACAGCTATACAAGGTTTTGGGGGAATTGGTTGGTTTCAACAACCTCATCGGAGGTTGATAGAGGTTTCAAAACCTTTCTCATAAATCGAAGTCTTCGTCAAAATATTTTCCAAAATTTTAACTTTTCCCATATGAAATATTTCAACAATCTTCATGGTTTCAATAATCTTGTCAGAGGCCGACAAAAGTTTCGAAACCTTTGTATGGTTCCAAAATGTCTCTATTTTTTTTATCTTCTTATCTATTTAGCACCAATCTTTTGAAGTAGAATGAGGCTGAAATTCTATGTTTTCAGAGAAATATATAGTTTTGACAACCTTGTTAGAGTTCGATGAAGGTTTCAAAACCTATGTAAAGTTCCAAAACTTCAATAACTTGGCTAAAAATGAGTTTTCTTATTTTCTCATCGGTGTTTGATTTGGTTGCAAGAACCATTTCGAGTGTCGACATGGTTTTGAAAACTCTTGTTTAAAGTGATGGAAGGACACAATAATTTCGATGAAGGTTTCAAAACCTATGTAAAGTTCCAAAACTTCAATAACTTGGCTAAAAATGAGTCTTCTCATTTTCTCATCGGTGTTTGATTTGGTTGCAAGAACCATTTCGAGTGTCGACGTGGTTTTGAAAACTCTTGTTTAAAGTGATGGAAGGACACAATAAGACTTAAATGCAAAGGAGGTGGGGTAAACTGGAATTGTGACAACTAGGGCAGAACCCGACAAGGTTCCAAAAACCAAAGGACAAGCTGAAACTACAAGAAAAGGCATATTTTTTAGAAGTTTGTGTGATTTTTAGGGGGGACAAAAAATATGGTAACAATGTGTAATAATAATTTGAATGCTAGCGTATTTTATAGAAGAAAATATGTACAAGGGAGTTACTTGTTGATTGGAATATTGCATTCATTTTTAAAATTGTGATGACTAGTTGGAGAGAGTTACAAAGTTAACTTGTTAGATTCCTACTATGACCCTATTAATGAAGTATGAAATGTTTATGGGGGTTATATTTGTATTCTCTTCTTTATTTCTTGATCCTCTTGAATAAGTACACCATTTTTTAGGAGAACATTTTGGTATAAAGATGATTGATTTTTCAATGTCCTTAATTCTATGGTGTGTAAGGGTTATGAGTAGTTATATTATAGCTACGTTAACTTTTAATTAAGTTATACAATCATTAATATAGTATTATATTGATAGTTAAATTAGCCTACATGACATCTAAGACATAAGTATGATATATATAGGATATAGAGGTTAGTTTATGATCATCATATTGTGAGTTATGTTATTCTTGGAGACTTTTGGAGGTTTGTCCCCTTAGTGGCTTGTTTTTATCAAGTATTATCAATTATTTGTAGCTTATTCCATATTATATTATTTTTTACAAGTTATTTTATTACAATTAGTTTCAAAGCATGATTTTGACATTCGAAAGGTAAGAAAGAATGTGTTTATTTTTTAATTCAAGAATTTATTATCTATCTAATATATTATGTTATACATATTTCCAAAAGAGGCTCTCTCCCTCTCCCTCTCTCCTTCTCTCCTTCTCTCCCTCCCTCCCTCAACCCCTCCCTCTCTCCCTCCCTCTTCCTCTCTCCTTCTCTCCCTCCCTCCCTGCCCCCCTCCCTCACTCTCCTAACTATACATGTATACATATATCTATTGTTTTTAATTATATTTATATGTAAATTATTACTAGATTTAGGGATTTCTCTTTGAATTTTTATCTATCTATCTATACACACACACACACACATCTCCCTATATGTATACTATATTGACATTCCATTTAATATTCTTTACTATTTTAGTTATATTTTCATACATTACAAATTTGCACATTTATATAATTTCTTATATTAATTTAGTTAAATTATATTTAGTAATAGAGTTATATGTAGATTTAGCATTTCTCATATATTGATAATTAATAATTAACCTATGGGTAAGTGCACAAATATGGGGGACCAAAAAGGGTCTTAAATCAGGACAAACTAACCTTGGATGAGAAATTGAAGATAATTACACTCAAAATTTGAAGATGCAATGAAAACAACAGTCGTAGTGCTCTAAATCTACTTTCTAAACTACGATTTTTTTTAAAATGGTAAAGATTAAGATGTTCAAAAATGGGGGCCACACAAATTGGTCCTTTTTTCAAAAAACATAACATAACATTTGGTGTACCCCCCCTAGAATTTATTTTTTTAGTATTACAAAAATCACTTTAGTGAGAAATTAGCTAACACCATGTAGTTTATGCCCCATTTTTTTTGCTAATTTTTTAATGAATATATCATTTTTTACTAATTTTCAAAGTGGACATTCATGAAAAAACATAAAATTTAGAAAAAATGCTCCCCCCTATTTTTTAAAAAAATTGGTCGAAAATCATTTTTTTAATGTGTAGAATGGAGTCTAGTTTTTAAAAATGTAATTTATTTTAAATTTTGATGAACGGTTAAAAATACAATAAAAATTACCACACATTGGTTTTTGACAAAAAAACAGATATATTAACAAAAGAAATTAAAGATGAAAACCTTAACATACTAAAAATGTGAAAAAAATGCATGGTTAGATAGCTAAGGGAGATATTAAAATTATCATGGTGTATTTTTTACTTGACATTGAAACACTTGTAAACCTAATGGGGAGCATGCTTGAGATTATGTCAATTTTGTTACTATTTGGAAAAAAATCATCCTTGGACATTGAAAATTCACTCCATACCTTTGGGTTGGAAGCCCAAGGAAAATACAAGTCAAAGGCTCAAAAATTTCCAAAGAAAAACATAATGTGAGTGTGTTATAACATGCTCACGTTATGTTTTGATTTGAATATTTATCTCCCTCACATTATCTCTCTCCACTCTCTATCGATCCTTCCCTCTCTCCATCCATTTGTTCTCTCTTACTTTCCCCTCTTTAGGTCTCTCCCTCTCTACCTCTACCTCCCTCCTTACCCCTCTCTCTTTATTATTCTCTCCATATCTCTTCTCTCTCTCTTTCCACTCTCTAGGTTGTTACCTCTTGCTTTTTCAATTGAGGGTATAAATTTTAGGATTGATGGTATAGATTTTAGGGTTGAGGGTATAAAGTTTAGGGTTTAGCATATATGATTTAGGGCCTAGGGTTGATGGATAGTGTTTAGGATTTAGGATATAGGGTTGAGTGTATGGGATATAAGGTTTAGGGTATTGGGTATAGGGTTGAGGGTATAGGGTTTATGGTGGAGGATGTAAGGTATAAGGTTGAAATTGTATGGTTTAAGGTTGAGGGTATGGGTTTACAGTTGAAGGTATAAGGTAGTTTAGAGTATAGGGTTGAGGGTTGAGGGTATAAGATATAGGGTTGAGGGTATAAGGTATAGGGTCGAGGGTATAGGGTTTAAGGTTTAGGGCTGAGGGTATGGAGTTTATGGTTGAGGGTTTATTATATAGGCTTTAGGGCCTAGGGTTGAGGGGTGATATTTAGGATTGAGGGTATAGGGCTGAGTGTTTAGGTATATAGTTTAGGGTTTATGGTTGAGGTTATTGGGTATAGGGTTGAGTCTATAGGGTTTATGATGGAGGGTATAAGGTTGAGGGTGTATACAGGGACATATATGTGCATTATGTGATAGAGGACTTTATCTTACATATAGTAATAAATGGCTTATCTATCATTTGAATCTTTAGAGGATAGATATTAATGTTGAATACAACTAAGGCTAATATTTTGTGTAGTATTTATAAGAGTCCAACATAGTTATCAAGGTCATTCATTCGAAGCCAACCCAATTAGTTTGTAACTTTATTTGTTCTTCCTTCTTATGATAGATGTTGAGATGAAAATATTTGAGGTAACTAGACCACCTTTGATGTTGATCATTCTACAAAATTTCTTATATTTATATAAATTTAAGAGGATTATGATCTATGTGAATAATAATGTCCATCCCCAAAATACAGTAATTTCATTCTATGCATAGAATTAGATAAAATCGTATTACATGTTAAGCAATTATATGACCACAAATGTATATTTGGAGGCATCGACCTCAATCTCAAAGGACTAGTGTACCCATTTTAAAAATACATTTGGATTTGAAGGTATTATTTCACACATTTAATGACTCAATGGTAACTTGGTGGTACCCAATCTGTAGTGAAAAATTAGCCCCCTTAAGTTGATCAAAGAAGTCATCAATGTAAGGAGTTGGATACTTCTATTCACCCAAGTTATCTCTACTATTTGATATTTCTATTTGTTGGCCCCACGGTTGTTGTTGCACTAAAAGGTCAACCTGTTAATGCCCAATACAACCGCCAAAGATAACAGATCCACGGGAGGCGGTTAAGCCATGTCACAAATCCTGAGGGGAGCATTGACCATCTGCCAACAATCTCCCCCTCAATGTTACCAGAGGGGATTCGAACCCGACACCTTTGGCTTTGATACCAATTATTGGCCCCACGGTTGCCATTGCACCAAAAGGTAAACTTATTAATGCCTAATACAATCACCAGAGTAACTGATCCACGGGAGGTGGTTAAGCCATATCATGAATCCCGAGGGGAGCGTTGGCCATGTGCCAACATGCATAAGTTATCTTTAAATACTAGCACATAGCAATAACTTATGCCAAATGTATATTTAGTCACCTTAGTTTGGGAAATAAAGAGGGACAGTTGGATAAATTTAAATTTGAAATTAATTAAATAAAAGGGTCAATTCTATGATTTTGGGTCAACCTTGGGCAAACAAATAGTTAAATCAATGTGAATAACAACTAGGTGAAGGTAGGTGTACTCATATGTACAATAAATGCTTGGATTAAGTGAATCTATGAAAGAATATACAAACAAGAATGAAGGTGGGAGATAAACATGTGGAAATATGTGTGTAGACAAGAGTAAGGTTAGTGGAATAGACCCAAATTTGTAAAAGAATGAGCCATTTGTCGATATGTGCATGTATCAAAATATTTTTTCCAAATGGGCAAGGCTAAATGGGAAATAACATAGGCATACAAATTTTACCATTAGAATTTATTTTGTAAACATGAACTGCTTCTCTACAATTGTGAATATGATTTATTTTCTATTTATGTATGCAAGTTCTCTTCAAAAATGTTTGACACCACATTCTTTTTATACATGCTAGAGGAGATAATAAATATTAGAATATAAATTAGTTTTTTTTTTTTAAAACATCTTGTAAATTATACATACAAAAAAAAGAAAAATGAAAAAAATCCTCTCATAAGTAAGAGTTTCTATATTAAATGCATTTAGTATGGTTAATATTTCAAACATGATATAGAATTCAAAACATATAGCTTAACTAAATTATTAATATATAAATTAATCAAATAAAATAATTTTCAAGCATGTTGGAATGACATGGAGTAGCAACTATATGTCACTTACTAAATTAAAATTTGATCTATTTCATCAATACTATTATTTTGAATTAGACATCTAAGTTATATATGGTGTGTATTTATTTCTCTGTAAAATTATACATGTAATTTAATGAAGGGGAAGAGAAAAAGCATCCCTCCCCTTCCTAAGTAATTAAGAGAGAGATTCCCTCTCTAACTTAAAAATTTAATTGTAATGGTGAAATTTGCATGTCCTTGTCATTTCTCATTTGGTTTTGGTTCTATTTTGAGGAGAGTGTCTTGATACATAAAAAAAATAACAAATGAATGTAATTCTTTGTAAATTCAAATCCCTAGTCTTATATCACCTTCCTATTTATTACATTTATTTATATACACATACCACTTACCCCCATCCATATGTTTGCACATCCTTATAGATTCATCATATCTACTTATTTATTGCATATATGTATACATGTTACCCACTTTGATTTGGTCCTTACTCGTGTTCAAGGACTAATTTGTGTTTATAAACTAATGCTTCCCAAATTCATTTTTTTTAATTCAAATGAAACCAACTCTTGCCTTTACCCTTCTCATTCAAAATTATCTAAGCCCAAATTTGCATTATATGTTGGTGTGTCCTTGTATTTAAAGACACTTAATGCATTCATTCTTATCATTCTACCATCTTCAATCATTCTAAGTATTACATTCACATTCATAGAAGAAAATTTTTAAGTTTAATGCACTAAAAGGAATGTAGTTTTGTGTGAACACCTTAGAGACATATACATGATTGAAAATTGTTGTTCTTTATCATTTGGCACATTTTCTACAAGTTGACCTACTAGAACATGACACTTTGTGACATATTGGTAGTCCTACTAAGATATTTATTAATAACGACAACTCTCAAATATCAGAAGACACAAAAGAAACTAAGACAAATTAAACAAAGCAAAGCATGGAAATCTCTAGATTCCATAATAAAAAATTATAAATACAAAATAAATCTATGATCATGACTTATCCTTGATCCGTAATCCTTAAACTCATCCCTTGCATATAATAAACATTATATTCTAATTTTGACACTAATAGTAAATTGTAATTTATTATTTTAAATGTCAAAACATACATTCATTCATATATTATTGTTTTTATTTATATTCTTACATTTAATCGATCATAAATAATATTCCTTTAAATAATCTAAAATTAATTTGAATTACATGTATGCATTTTATTAGACTAGTCTAAACTAAGGTTAAGGAAAGTGTATTTTCTTTTACACCCGTAAAGAACTAATTATTGGTTTATATATATATATTGGATGTTTGAACTCAGAACCTTTTAGATCCCTACAACAACGACCTTACCGTTACACTGAATGCCGACCAGCAGTTATTGATTATTCAACAACCAACCAAGGTTTTTAGTGGTAGGAATTAATGCAGCTAATGTAACTGATTTTTTTAGCTTATTCCAATGAAAAAAGAGTGAATTAGTTGGTCCTCTGAAATGATGAGCAATAAGTGTTGGAAGTTGAGTTTACATCGTTTAGTGTGAAAATTTCCTTGGTCGTTGGGCGACTTGCCGTATCATTCCAAGTATTGAGCTCATCGTTTACGTTTTGTTAACGACATGACAGAACGTTGGGAATACGATGTTTTATTATTGCAAGGACGATGGGATTTAGTGGAGTTGGGGACTTGTGCACATCAATTCCTTTGTCTTTTTTCGTTAGTGAGAATTCAATCTAAGCCTCTCTTTTTCTCTTGTTATCATCTTCTCTCTTTTATTATTAGTCTACACAAGCATTAGATTTTTTATTGTATTTATGGATTTGAGTAAGTTTTAGATTCATGCTCATTTACACATTGAAACAAGTTTTTTTAGGGTTATATTTTAGTTTGTTACTAGTTGTAGAGTTCAATTAAGTAGATAGATTGTCCTCATTATTTTTTGAAGTAAGTTTTGAGTTTTTTTTAATAAGTTATTTGGACTATCAAATGTATAAGGTAGTCATCGGATGATTTAGAGAAAGATACAAATGATTTTATAAATTGATAAACTTCTTGATTTTGATCAAAATTGTTCATTGTTTGAGAATGAATAATTTGGTTTTTGATTAGTTGAAGCTTATCCATGGCATTAATATTCTTCTTGTATAAAATTTGGAGCTATAAAAAAATATAAGTCACCAGAAGAAAAATGTCAAAGTAAAACCATTGAGTAATAGTCGTCAGAAAACACAACATTACATCTAGTTTTCCAATGTGCTTTAAGATGACTCGTCTAATAGAATCAACAATCTTGTTATTATGTACAACAAAAATAAAAAATAGCCTCTTTTCAATTTAGCTTGTGACCGAAATGCTTGAAAAGTTCCTAAAAATAGGAGTTCATTACTTCTTAGCAAAGGTACAATCCTAAAAAATGTGTTTCATATTTTCAATACAAGGGTAGAAAGGACAAGTCGTTGGTTGAATCAAATTACATTTCAATCTATTCCCAACAGGTAGCTTGCAATGTAAAATTTTCCAGCCCAACACTTAAGTATCAAATATCATTTTTTGATTTCATTTTTGTTCAAAATTTGAGACTAAATATGCACTTCTATTTATGATTGAAACGAGGTTTAGGGGACCAGTGGAGTAAGATCTGCATATAAGCTTCCTTTAAAGAAAGATGATTAAAATGACTATAAGACAACCATTTCCAATCCTCTAAAAAGTTACAAATAAATATTACAGACTTGTTATCAAATTTTCTTGAAAACTGATTATTTAGATACTTTGACGTTAGATGATTTGATTTAGAAAACATTCTTGATAATCTAAAAAGTTAAAAAATATCTTTAAATACTCATTCTTAAACATTCAATTCAAAAATTTAATGTAATTAATAAAAAAACAACTAAATTTTATTAAAAAAATAAATTTGAAATAGACATAATCATATTATATAAGCCAAAACTTGAAATAGAAAAATACTTAAAATAAGAATTAGTCTAAACCAAAGAAATCTATGATAAAAATTAACTAATAAATGCAAAGTAGTTGTCCATTTATATGCCAAATAAGACAAATTAAAGAATATGTCAATACATTTATAAAGGCCCTTACACTTCATCAAAGTGCATGTACGTTTTTATTAAAATTTTAAAAATATTATACTCACATGTTTTAAAAAGATTCTAAGGCTTCTATCTAAAAAGACGCGATCGTATAAGCTTTTATTTATGACGATCTCATGCAAACAACAATTAAACACGAACAATAATAATAAAATTATATTTTAAAAAAAATTGATCGACAAAGGGTAAGTGATATAAGGACAAAAGTAAATATTCCTTGGCCAAACTACTTCTTTTGTTGGAATATTATTTTTAAATATTCACTTTACTTAAAATTATATATACTTGTAATTACTGTTGATAAAAAAATTTAAGATGAAAAATAAAAGGTGGAGATTTCTTATTTAATAATATAAACTTAGTTCAAATTTATGGAATATAAGTGAAAATTTGTTACAAGAATATATTACAAAACTTACAAATTTAATATATTAATTAAAAGAAAATTAATAAAAAAAGATTCTTTTGTCATCTCTCACTTTTCAAGTTATATGTTTGGTTATTATTTCTTGACATGAGATAATAAAATTTTAAATTATTGAACTTCTAACAAGATTGGACATGGTAAAAATTATTTTTGGGTCTTGCAAATCTAAAAATTTGTACTAAACTTTTGACCCACTTGAAATTAGACTTTGTAAGCATTCATCATACTAGTTTTAAGCCTAACACCTTGTTCAAAACTTTCCAACTTCTAAAATCCACTTCTAACATCTTTCAATTTGCAAATTGGATCTGAAGCAATAACTAATTTATCTTCTAAAGATCATTTCCAAAAGAAATCACGTATTTTGTGATTGAGAAGATTCACTGTCATTTTCAAGCAAGACAAAAAGAAAATAGGGGTTGTCATTAATGGGATAATGTGATGGTTAATGACATTGTAGTTCTTGTTGCCAAAGTTCAAACCCTTATTGGGATGTTAGTGTTAGTGTTAATTATATAATATCATGAAAGAACAATATATTTCTTTGTTTCCATTTTTTTAATTTATTTATTCAATAATAAACATGCATACACATGCTTATATACACAAATATATTCTCTCATAATGTATATGATTATACATACATGCATATTTGTATATATATGTGTGTATGTATAAATACATAAACATATATACATATATGCGTATACTTATATGTGGGTGTGTGTATCTATATATATATGTGTGTGTGTGTGTATGTATATATGTACATATCTATATATCTATACATATATACACATATACATTTATATATGTCTATGTATGTATGTATATATGTATATATGTATGTATATATATGCCCACATGCCCACATGCCCACATACACATCCTTATTCAATCACAAATAAATGTATAACATTATTAATTACTTAATTAATATATGTTCTTCCATTATATAATGAAAGAACATATATATTAATTAATTATATTGATTATAAATATATATTAAACTCCTATAAGTAATTATATAATCAATACACTTGTTCTTTCATGATGATATGTGAAAACATATAGACATATTCTTTATGATATATTAATAACCAATGTAAGTCTTTAAAGATAATTAAAGAGTTGGTTGTCGGTTTATGATTTATATAATAAACTTCTATAATTTATTATATAGCTAATATAATTAATATATCTATTCTTGAATACATGTATGTATAATTAATATATGTTTAATATTATAATTAATGCATTTTAATTTTCATATGTATTTTTTTTTTATCTCATTTATCATCATTTGTCTTTTCTATCTTTTTGGTCTAACTCTTCCTAACCCCTCTTTCCTCTTGGCCTATACTTCACTTTCTAGTCTTCACCCCCCTCCTCCCCCTAACTCTTCTTAAGGCCAATTTTGTAATCCAATTCATCACTCTCCTCTTCTCGATGATGGATCACTGAATGTGATCTAAAACGTTGATTGGAAAAACACACAATTGAAATCAAAAGCACTCATATGACTATACTATCTGCCAACATGAAACTACATATTTCTAATTTAATAACAAGTGGGAATTAGTTTCCTCATCCCTCTTACACATCACACACCTTGAGAGTCCCAAAAACCTCAATCCCTTCAACTATTCTCATACTTTATTTTTCTAATTAGTCCACACAAATTCCATAGCCTTGGGAAAATAATTTTTGGACCAACAAGAGTGCCTCAACCTTTCCTTTTTCTTGGTTGTGACCTATTCCAAAGAGTGACAGGTCTACTTTAGCATTACAATTTCCTAATTTGGAACCACACCATTTGATGCAATCTTTCTCATTAGTAATAAAATCTTCATTTTTCCTAATTTTGATTCTAAACTTCTTAATTTTTCCACTTGAATGTTAAAGTCCTTCAAAAATCTTCTAGTTCCATCTCTTGATTCCTTCTCTAGATCTGAGAAAGATATGTAATTTTGTAATTGGTAGCTACAGGTCCCTCAAAGTCATGTAATCATTTCAAGAGTCTTCTTAGAAGAGGCCCCTTTAAATGTCATCTCTCACTTTCCAAGTTATATGCTTGGTTATTATCTCTTGGTGTGGGATAACAATATTCAAAATTATTGAACCTCTAACAATATTGGACATGGTTATAATTATTTTTGGATCTTGCAAATCTAAAAATTTGTACTACAAAGTTTTGGCCCACTTGAAATTAGGTTTTGTAAGCATTCACCATACTATTTTTGAGCCTAACACTTGTATAGAGCTTTCCAACTTCTAAGACCCACTCCTCTAACATCTTTCGATTTGAAAATTGAATCCCAAGCAATCAACTAATTTTTTTCATATTCTAAAGATCCTTTCCAAAATAAATCACACATTTTGGGATTAAGAAGATTCATAATTTTATTTCATTTTCAAGCAAGACAAAAGGAAAATAGAGATTGACATTAATGGAATACTGTGATAGTTAAATCATGGCATTGTAGTTATCGCTTCCAAGCTTCAAACATCCATTGGGATGTTAGTGTTGAGCGTTCATGTTGGGGATGAGGTCCCTCATCTATGGCCACATCGCTTCATAGCTCTAGTTAAAAGAAAAAAAAGAAAAAAAAAGGAAAATAGGGATTGCTGAGCTAACAACTTTGAGCATAAGAATTTTTCTTGCTAAAGAAATCCATTTACCCTTATAAGAGGTAATTTTGCTACTAAATCTTAAAATCAAAGGGTCCCAAAGAGCTATATTTTTCAGCCTCAATAAATAAAGGAATTCCCAAGTATTTGTTAGGAATCTAAATAATTTTGAAACCAAAAATAGTTGCCACCTCCTATTTTTTGGTATTTGTGTTAAAGAAATGCTTTTTAGATTTTTATAAATTAATGCTTTGTCCTAAAGCCTTACAATAACAATCTAGGGACTCCTTCATTATCTATGCTTAGACAAAAGGGTGAATGAATAGTCAATTACCATCAAGGGGGTGGCTTCAATGATACACTTTAGGAAATTAATGTCATACCTTGCTTGAGTTCTCCACCTAGCTCTACATTGGGATTAATAATGAGGATAATGAAGGGTGGCCATGGGCCAACCATCCCATTAACACGCATGAACCGAGCACCAACCCATAAAAGAAATACAACTCCAACAACTATTGTGTTTGGGATAACTTTCAACTTTGCTTCCATTGCAACCTAATTAGAGAAACAAACATCACTCAAATCACCTCCATTATTGCATTAGCATTGTAGAAGGCTGCAGAAAATATTGAGGAAATGTTTGTGTTTAGTGAATAATGATGATTCATGATCATGAATTGATCCTGTAGAGTGATTTTAATGGCACAAACAATAATCATTAAATTTATTTTGAAATAATTTTTGAGTCTTAGTTTGAAATTCCCCCAATGAAGGTGATTTTCCTTTTCTTTGTGAGGAGCACTATGTTGGTGTTCATAGCAAAAAGTAATTATGATAGTTGCTAGTGTAATGTGAAAATTAGATCAAATGTATAGCTTGTAGAATATCTGAGAAGACATTCCATACCATAATTGTTGAGGAATCCCCTAGTACATATAAGGGAAAAAAATTAAAATCTCACATTCTTGAAATCCTTCCAAACAATATCATCATTAATGCAAATTTGATGTCAAACTAAATATTTATGTGAGGTTTCCACCTTCAAATGTGGAGTGGAAAATTCTTAATGTGCCAAAAATTAGGATGACTATGGGTTTAAAAAGGGCTAAAATAAACCATATTCAATTGAATTACTAATATATGATCATATTGCTTGTTGATAGCATAGTTAGTAAGGAATTTTATGGCTTGGTTAATTTCCCTATAAATTGAGTTATAGTGATCTTGAATAATGAATCCAAGAATTGCCAAATTTACATCAAGATGTTATTTATCTTATAGGTGGGTGATCATCTCTTATGAATAGAATTGGCAATCACCATTGAGTATACTTCATTATAGACTTTCTTAACAGTACCATAAAGTACACAGATATGTAGTCCAATCAACAATACTTATGCTTCAACTTCATTGTTGGATCCATCTTTGAATTTCTTGGGAGCTACACCAACTAGTCTTCCATCATGATCTAAAATTAGGAAAACTACTCTTAAGAGGCTAAAATTTCCCTTGGGGGCACCATCAAAGTTTGGTTCATACCATTCAACTAGTGGAGGATTCTATTTTCTCCCTCCCAATGGTTGGTGGAAGAATTAGCTCTTACAAATCCATTAATGGGGGAGAAATTTTTTACACATTTTATTTATTTAATTATAAAATTAAAATCTATACAGATTTCCAAAGAGGTATTTATAGGTGGATTTTTAAGTAGAAATTTTTAATTTCCATTGTAACTTATAATGTATACATTTAAGTTATAATTAAACTAGTTTAAGTGGCATAGTCATCACTTCCAAGTGTGTGGTTGGCCATCTAGGTGTGGTTATTGTATCTTATTATGTGGTCAGCCACCCATATATAGTGCTACCTCTTAGTGTGCGGTTGGCCTCTTTTATGTGATTACCATCTTTAAGTGTGTGGTTGTCATCTCTCAATGCACGGTTGGGTCTCCAGAAAGGAAATCCAATGCTTCACCATTTGAACTAAAGCCCTTCAAATTTTATTAGAATCTCACATGATTCTAGTGGCGTCTCTTGAGATCTATGTTGAAATAGAGGGTAGGAAGTCCCTCTTGTGGCCTCCATCAATTTAGGTAGCTAGCTTAAATAGTCACGTCTTACACTTTTTTTTAAATATAAAGGAGAATATTGTATGCTTCACACTTTTATTAAATATATTTTAGTGTATAAGCTAATAAAACCCAAACATTTTCTCTATTATTTACCAATTTATCCATAATGGTCTGAATAAAATCCATATCTTTTTTTTTTCCCACATTAAATTGAAATGTGGGTGTCATTTCATCTCATGGATATAATTACTCATATGATCTCATCCACCTTATTTGAATCCAAATTTCACTCTCTTTCAGTTTACTCCAAACCAAAAATGGAATGTTACCCATGAAAATATTTAAATTTTGTATCTAAAATATCATATTTAAAGACAAGTTGTAGGGCATTTATGATAATCAATATATTATTTCAAGCATCAAATCATTAATCTATTAGAGTAATTAGAGCATAATATGAGAGATAATTATATACTAGCATTAGTAAACAACATGTTGAGGATATTGCATATCACATGCCTTTGATATTTTCATACAATTGTGAGAATATAATAACATGGTCTAACTTTAAGGTGCAAAGAAGTCTTGAATTTCAAACCCGACTTAGAAAAATCAAAAGATATCCATTAACATCTCCTTAGTTCTACTTTAGATATCACAATAAAGATAAATTTTAGAGGCAAGTGACCATCACATACATAATGGTGTCATAAAGGATACAATTGTTTGGGACCTCAACAAAATCACTCATTCGTGTCCAATTACAATGAAAATTTTAAAGACTTGTCAACTATAGGATTTACACTTTTATTTGATCTTTATAAATTAGAAGAGGTCATTAAGTGCATCTACACAAGCCAAATCAATTACACTGAACCTATCTTCATTTTCAAGAGCTAAATGTTCCTTGAATTTGTATTCACTTTGTTTAGTTACTTACTATATTATATGCTCAACTCTTTATTAGTCTATAAGATTTTCCTTTTAGAATTTCAAATCCTAAAAATATCAAAAAATATTATTCAATCGTTAAAATTAACTCATTTTATGAGAATTTTTTTCCTCTCAATACAACAAAATATTTTAATTAACAAATTCATATTCACCTACTAAACTTTTCAACTATACAAATACTAATAATTATCAAGACAAAATTAAAATATTTTATTGATTACCTTTAAATCTAACTATATAATAGTAAAAAATGCATTTTATTTTCTACAATTTAAAAAAAAAAATTGAAATATAATTAAATTGATACAATTTAATTTAATCTATTATTAAATTACAAAATTAAAATATTTTTTATTTATTTTAAATACATTTAATGAGTACTGCATCCTCAATTAATTTTTAATTATTATTTATTTTATAATTTAAAAAAAATAGAAAAATTTAAAGCTTTCATATAATATTTCTTATATACTAGAATTTTAAAATTTATGTTTATTTACATTAGTTTTGTATATATAATCTTTTTGATTAAAAGTAAAATTATAAATTAGTTTTTTTTTTTCTAACTTTCATACATAATAAGTATTTTTACTTTTAAATCAATATTTGATTAAATTGAGTAGTTTTTATTTATTTTTCTTTTTCTTTTGTAACAATAACATCTCATAAGTGTTTAAGGTGAAAAATTTTTATTTAACATTTTTTACTATTTATTTCAAATATGTTTTGACTTATTATTTTTTGTATGATGGTTTAATGTGTAAATGGTTTATTTAAAAAAATAAAATTATTTAAGTTTTAATTCAGCTTAGTTTCTCACATTTTAAGGATCCATATTTAATATGCATATTTACCATTTTTTGGTCATGGGTAATCTTGTAGTTGCAACCCTAATCTTGGCTTAAGATCATATATATAGTTTTAACCCTTAAATTTCTTGAATCAAATTTAATCTTGATACCAAGTCTACTCAATCCCAATTAATTATTACTTACAACTCTGAGCATGAAATATTTACATTTACATGCTATGGTGTTGTATGAAAAGATAAATCTCAATTCATTTTAGATAATCAAATATCATCACTTAATAAGACAATTTACACATTCCATTGTCATTACAAGAGAACATAGAATAATGTAACATTATTAACTACACTCATAATGATTGATTAGACATTTCATTGTACTAGTTGTATCTATAAACCTATCAAAATTTGTTCAATTTTACTAAGTGCTTGGGGTGATCCCACAATGTTGGTTTACAATTTTTAGGAGATTCTGATTTTTGCTGAAATCACATATTTTTTAGAAAATATATTGATTTAAGCCTTAAAAAGTTTCATTTGAAGGATTTCAATTGAACAAGGTTTGAACAAACCACCTTAGATCAAACCCCCTTGGATAGAACCCTGCTAGTTTTAAACCATACCTATAACAGAGTCTCCTTTACACCTATCAAAATGTTGATAAAAAACCACTTTTGATTTACCTTTTGGGGAATCAAATGAATTCACTTAATTTTGTTTTGGAAGTATGTAGTCCTTATTATAAGCTTCCCAAAAAGTATAATTTTAAATAAATTTAATTTAATTATTATATTTATTTTTTATTTCTTGTGAATGTAGGTTTTTCACCAAAAATCAATCTATCTATTCTGCACATGTGGAAAAATAGTAGATTATCAAAAACAAATTTTGAAAAATATCAGTGCACTATATATTGAGATCCTTGATCCAACAAAAAAAATTTGAATTTCGATACATACTAAAAAATTTATGTTGTATACAGTCCGCCTATATCTGAATTGTAATCGGTTTGACTTCGAAATTTGATTAAGGAAAAAATATTCAATAAAACACTATGAAACCAAATGAAAGTGCTAGATATCATAGTTACAAATATAAATTCAAAAAAAATAGAATTTTATCCTTCAAGGAAAAAAAATTATGTTGTATACGGTGAGCATCACTCCTTAAAAATGGTGTTTACTGGAAAAAAACTAGTTTTTGAAGGAGATGGAAAAAGAAGTGCAATTTGATTCCAAATTTTTTGAAAATAGTATATTTTGAATCTACAGACAAAATATCACAAATCACTAGTTTGCATCATCTTCAAATTCCTCATGGTTTAGCCGCTATAGGTGCCTGAAAGTGAAGATTTAGTTAGAAAAAATCATTTCAATGTCCAGTTTAGCCAAAAATTGTAAACCAGTATTGTGGGATCACCCCTTGAATAAGGTAAAAGGTGGAAAGCTAGTCACCTTACTCTTCTAGCATAGAAAGTTCCAATAGTTTTTATCACCGCCATCCTATTCTAGATTCTTATAAATGAATAGAAATATGAGAAAACTAAACAATAGATTTAAAAGTTCACTTCCAAAGTTGAAGCCACATGAAAAATTCAAAGTCATAGATGTGAGGATTAGTTTTACAAATATAGATTTGAACTAGATTTAAAAATAATCATAAGTTTGATTGTTAAACATTGAAATTATCCATGTCATTCTTAAAACTATATACATTTATCCTCTTTATTAATTCTTGGCATGCCATAGATTGTATATCAATTGTTACAAACAAGAATTAAAGTAAAACCCATGCAATTCATTATCAAGTTGGGACAACGAAATACTAAAGTGTTGGCCTCTCCTAAAGGTTCCAAATCAGTAGGCACATTCTAACATCCAAAAAGTTGACAGAAGAATTTAATCAAGTGGTGTGCCCCACCTCCAAATGTCATGAAATTAAATTTTGATGGCACATCTAAAGGAAATCTAAGATTATCCAGATTAGGTTGTGTAATTCGCAACAAAATAATGTTCCATTGGCCTGCTATCAACTTAGGATAGAGCATAGGTGTTTGTTACTGCTATCATACATACCTGCAAATTCTATTTTGGAATGTCACTGTAAATGCCAAGAAGCCCTCTAAATTTGTAGGAATATTATTTTAACATCTTCTTTTCCAAAGGTGGTGGGCTTGAATTTAACTTGATTTGATGGACATTAATGACTATTTGCTCTAGCAAGGAAATGCATCTCAAAAATCAAAGAAGGCAAGTACCTCCACTAGCCTTGTATGCTCATGCCAACATCTAATTTAGTGGTTTTCCTCTTCTAAGACTAAGGATGGGCATGTGCGAAGACTAAAAGCCATCATCTCTATACAAATAAGTGTATGATCAATTGCTAGTAGGATTATTTGGCACACTTTTTAGAGTGTTGTCTCATGCAAGAGTATTATTAAATACCTTCGAGTCTTAATTGAAAAAGAAATTTAAAACTCGTAGTGTGCTTGCCTACTTCAAGGGCTTTCAACTATCCTGTGAGAAGACATGGATACCCCCATTAGTTTAGTAAGTACCCATGGAAAAATGGCCTTCCGAGATGAAATCACAAAGCTCTAATTGAAGCGAATAATGGTGGAATCAGAGAGATTAAACTCATCCTTGATCAAGATTTTCTAGTTTCCAGCTACTAGTATAGGGTTGATTCAAATATTTCCTCTCAGTTTGTGGTGACACTACTAGACAAGTTTGTGCACTCCAAAAGTGAAGGTGGTGGAATTGGTTTGCAAACTCTTTATACTATAAATTTAAGGTGGGTTGGAGGAGGTGATCGATGTTGCCTCCTTAGGCCTTGGTATACCTAGGCCTCACGACTTGGAGCATCTTCTAGTTCTAGGTGAGGAAGTAACCTCCTTCCTCTTCTTACTGGATATCAAAGGTGAGGTGTTGCATGCACATAGAAAATGGGCAAAGGTGGCAGTGAAATTCCTGAGGAAAATGTTGCATGTGGAGTCGATCCAAGACTTTGCATGGGTCAAAAAAATTATTGACTATATTTAGGAAGTTGGTAATGTATGACCTGGTATTTTTTGCAAGATCTGCATTTTTTCCTTTTTATCCATATATGTAAACTATGTTGATATAGATGGTTTCTAGTTGATAGTAAGTTTTAAAAGAGACTTCTAGTTGGATAGATGGGTTCTATTTTAACTTTAGATAGATGTATGAGCATCATAAATTTTGAGTAGTTGTTTTAGATTGTTTGTTGGGAGGAGGGGGAGGTATCATATACATATTTTCTTTGTCTTGCACTCGATGGTTTGTAACAAAAATTATACTTGTTTTGAATTTTGAGATAAATTCTTGGTCCAGTGGGATAAACATTCTCCCTTGGTACAAATACTATGAACTCACCAGTGCATGCATTTCAATTTTTTACGATTAATATAAACTGTTTAGTCCTTTAGCCTTTTACCAAAAAATATATTAAAGTCAACTTGACAATCAAATGATTATTTTTTATTCTCTTAAAATTTTACAAATATATTCTAATATTTTATTAGAAAAAATAGTAATAATGATTTAATGGACATAATATTGACTTATATGGAATGAAAAGATAAGTTATTATTTTATTGTAGAATAATTTTATATCAAAATTTTATTCAACATTTAGTAATGAGATCAATTATCTAGTCCAAAATATAATATATTTAGTTTGATATAACTATTTCAACCATAAAAACTATTTTATTTGTATAAAGTACATGCAATAAAAATATGTTATTAGACAAATTATCTTAAATCACATATGGAAAACTAGATGTTCAGTAGTGTTTTCTAAAAACTATCATCAAACAACTGGCACTTTAAGGCTTTACTTTGACATCTTTCTTTAGGTGGCTTTTTATTTTTGTAGTCTTATGCAAGAAGAATTCAAAGATCATGGTTCAACTTCAGCAAATTAAAGAGAAAGTCTTGCAATTCTAGTTTGATAACAAGTTTTGTCAAAGAAAAATATTCAGTAAATGGTCTATGATTTCTTCTTTTAGGTTTCTTATGGTTGCTCTGTACTTATGGTTTGATATTTTTTGTTTCTTTTAGCTACCTGTTGGTAGCTCATATTCTTTGTAAACTGCTTTGATTCAATACAAAAATAAAAATTTCTTCATCATTGGGCTATTGGGAATAAACACAAAGCATGTTATTAATTTATTATCTTTACATGTGATGACTTAAAAAAATTATAACTCTAAAATCATTTAAAAATTTACTCTTTGAGAGGAATTTATGAGTGCAATGTGAACCTTATGAATGAATATCCCAACTCAATATGTCTTTGCATAAACAATGATGAACATTTTGTATCCACAAATTGATTTTCTAATTTAAAGGCTTGTCTTATTATAATATAATTGTATTTACTCTAGTATTTGATTTTTATTTGAAAATCTAACAAATGGTTGCCAATGTGATAATTTTAGACACCTCTTTTGATAGATATTTGGCTTTTTTCAATTTGTTGCGAATTATTTCTGGATTTTGATTGTATAAGTTTTTTTCAATTCGTTGAATGTTTGATTTTAATATCGTTAAATTTGAAAATAGGCAAATTAATTAACAAAAATAATATAATTGCATTTATGCTATACTGAATTTCATTTTTTCTCCTTTTCAAAATGGATTCTCTCTAGAGGATTGACAATATTCATTTGGTTTTGTGGTGTAATATAAAATATTTTGATGTAGGAGCATATAGGTGAACTGACAATCTACATCACCTAAAAATATTTTTATTTTTATTTCATTTGTTTTGGTTTGATTTCAGTTTGATATTGCATTTTGGAGTCTGTGGTTGATTCCAAAGTACAACTCAACTTGGGTTCATGGTCGTTTGAGGTGGCACATAGTGACATTATTGTCATTTCATTTGACAAAATGCCATGTTCGACATATATTTTAATTTATAAATTTATTTTGTGTTGTGGCAACCATTGGATTTAATTTGTATTTGGTTTCTTTGAAGATAATTGATGGCAATAAATTGAAAACATTATCCATTTCACTAGCTGGATATAATTGTTCTTTCGTATATTTCATAGAAATTTGATTTAGATTGGTTGGTAGTGAAATTATTAAAAAATCAAATCATTTTAAAATTGGTTTCAAAGAAATGAAAAGGCAGAGATGGATGCAACCAAGAGATAATAGTTTGTCAGGTAAGAGGAGAGGAATACTTTAAGAGTTGTGCCATAGAGAGTAAGAGACATGGATAAAATTTGATAATAAAAAAAATCATGACAACTGAAGTATGGTGTGCAACAAAAGTTTATGCATAGAAAAAAAAAAGGAGTAGAAGAGAAGTGTAGTCTGTGGTAGAATAACATGGATGTGAGAAAACTATTAAATTTTTTTGTGCAAATTAGAACCAAGAAAATTGTAGAGAAAAAAAAGGTGGTGTAGGCTAAGGGAGATATCAACCAAAGAAATATGGGATTGCAAAGAATAAGATTGCAGAGTGAAGAATTGGTGAAGGAAGAGTAAATAATTTTAGTTTTTTAAAGAATAGAGATCGAAAAAAAATGTAGATTGTTAATAAAATTCAAGTTACCATTGATTCATTGTGTAGATTTAATTTTCTAATAAGATTGTGTGATATTCTAATTAATTGAGATAATTGAAATTGCCACCATTATTTTTGTGCAATTTTGAATTGGATTTTAATTGACAAATAAAATTATCAAATTAAGTTAATGTTGGCTATGAATTTCTCTAGTCTGATAAGGCTTGAGAAATTCAACTACACCAAATGGTATCAGAGCTAGTGGTCTTAAGCATGTGGATAAAGCACCAGATGTGAGGCATTCTACACCAAGACCTATGGGTGAAGAGTGAAGTGGTGAGTGTTGTCTAGGGAGCTCGAAAGGATTGTTCTAGGTGTGTGAAGAGTCTTGAATAATTGAGACCTGAAGACATTAATGTGGTTGTAGATTGAGAGTGTGTGGAAAGTGTTTGCTGAAATTTTGAAGAGGAGTATGAGTTTGGCCTTAGGTAAGGCTTTAAAATTTTATTTTATTGTGAGGAGAGAGAATGTTGGAGGAATAAAGTTGAGTCAAAATTCAAAAAAATGTGCATAGATATTCGAGAGATCATATGCTTTGGAGGAGAATAGAAGGAAATGAAAAAGAAAAGAAAGGAAGATGGGAAATAGTGAGACAAAATTTTAATTTTATTTTATGTGCAAGAAAAAAGGATGAAAAGGAAGAGGAAGAGAAAGAGGAAGACGGTAAGAAAGTTGCAACAAAAGTATGTCTTGTTAATGATATAGCAGATGTGGTTGTCATAAAGGTAGAGGGAAAAAAGAAGGATACAAAAATAGTTGAGTATCCTTTGGAGGATGATAAGGTAGAAGAAGTAAATAACAAGATTGTAGCCAAGAATGAAGAGAAAAAAGTTGCAGCATATAGTGTGGAAGAAGATGTTGTAGCAGAAGGGGAAGAAAGGTAGCATTTAAATTTTATAAATTTTGTGATAAAAATCTATATGCCAATAAAAAATATGAGAAAATAGAAGAGTGTGATGAGGTGAAAGTAGAAGAAGATATGGATGAAAAGATAGTGGGGGAGGTGAAAGAGTGTGAAGAGGAAGTGAGGATAAAATTATTTTATTTTCATGAGCTTGTTAGTGTTGATTTATATGTAGGAAAAGATTTGTATGATGTTGCATAGGATCGTGTAGGTGCATTTTGGTGGAGGTGTCTATAATATGGTGGGTTGGATCCCATAAGATTAGAGAAGAGTGATATTTGCAATTGGTGGAGGAGGTCGGATTATGGTGGAGTACATTCCACATTGAGAAAGAGGAGTGCAAAGCAAAGTTGTTGGAGGAGGATGAAGGTTATCCCTGTTGGATATTGGAAGAGGCAAAGGAAGAAGTCTTTTGATGAACCAATTTATTACTGGAGTTTGTTGCAAGTTGTTTACAACCTAGAAGGGTAGTTCTACTACCCAAATCCATTTTGTGAGCTCATGCTCACAAACTTTTTACCCTGCTTGTTTGATGTAGGAGCATCCAAGTGAACTGGAAACTTGCATCACCCAAAAACATTTCAATTTTGATTTTATTTTTTTGGGTCTAATTTTAATTTGATATTATATTTTGAAGTTTGTGGTTGACTCCAAAGTAAAGTTTAATTCGGGTTCATGATCATTCGAGACAACACAGTGAAATTGTTGTCAGTTCATTTGAGAAATATGTTGAGAAATTTTATTAGTGAATTTCACTCTAAAATATTAGACTCTACAATCATAAGAGGATATTAAAATAATAAACTTGTCAAGTAGTCTTTATCCCACATGTGTAATGTCTATTTTTGTTTAGCAATACCCACAATAATCTAGGTCAATTTAGCTACCTTTTATTCACTAAAATTTCCTCTTTGTATTATCTAGAGAAAAGCTCACCCCAACACATGATTTTTGGCTAGAGAGATTGCATCTTAGTTATTTAGTGATATTATTTAGCTCAATGGATTTTTGTGTTGATGGTAGAAATGTTGGTAGTTATTGTCATTGATGTCAACACTAATGGTTGCCATTGATGGAGATTATTGGTAGTGGTTTTCATTGATGTCAACACTAATGGTTGATGTCAACATTGATGGTTGTCATTGATGAAGATTGTTGGAAGCTATTATCAATGTATTTGATGTTAGTCCTTAGCATCAGTTGTCTTTGCTACATTTAGTTTGGGCTAACATTGATTGGATGTCATGCCTTATCAAAGAAGAGAAGAGTTGAATAAATTGAAGAAGTTCATGGTTGGATCTCATTCCTTATCAAAGAAGAGAAGAGTTGAAGAAATTGAACAAGTTCATGGTTGGATGTCATGCCTTATCAAAGAAGAGAAGAGTTGAATAAATTGAAGAAGTTCATGGTTGGATGTCATGCCTTATCAAAGAAGTATTATTGTTGTTGTTCATATTATAATGCATTATTATTGACAATAGAGTTGTTTTCATGATAATATATTAAGATGAGGATTAGAAGCATGAATAATATCAGAGAGATGATCTACATTCTATCTCATGCTCTCTCTTAATACTCCTAATAATATATGTGCTGCTAAAAGGAAGTTTTGGTCTCCACAAATCACACAAATGTTTCTAGTTCAAGAAGCTGCATTGAAGTCTGTCTGGGAGAATGCTCCACATTACTCTGTTGTTGCAGTTTTGGTCTTAAGGTTTGGTATTCAATGTCAATTCTTTGTGTATATTACACTCGTACCTTTGCAGGTCACTTATGTTGTTGAGGAGGATCCTATGAATTGTAGAAGGTTGACAATATGCTAGTTGTTTGGACTGGTCTACGAAATGCTTTGTATTTCTTCACATTGATGTCTCTGCTCCTGCAGCTTGGTGAATGTATTAGTTTTAATCTTATATGCTGAAGTGTTCCATAAGTTGTTCTACAAAGGTTACATCATCCAATTATGTATTATGTGTTTCTTGAATAGATTTGTCTATACCTTTTTGGTTTGCGGTGGTTGTTGATGGTATAACAATATGAAAGAACTGTATAGAAGTACTAAATTCAATTGAAAGAGTGTTTATGGGTCAACTAGTTATGTGCTTCAATGTCTCATCCACATGTTTCCTTGATGCTGACTTAGGCTGATGTACGCCTGCATGTAAATCTTTGTATATCACATTGAAAGAAGTGTTACGATTATTTTTAGTTCTCTCTATCCTTAGGATAGGACCACATCATGCTTTAGTGGTAGACTGGTTGAATTTATTGTTTATTCTCTTCATGGCTGACTTAATTGAAGAATCAAAGTGTTGCGATGGATATAAATGCAAAATCATTCTAGATGCAATTGAATGAAGAAGTGTACAAGTGCGAAAAGTGTGTGAGCAAGCTGTATTGAATATCCAACAAAGATAGTGCTAAAGATTGTGAAAGGAAAGATAAATTATGCTTGAATTCCTCAGTCAACATAGAGTTGTGTTGGAAATCTTTATAATTCTCTTATATATCTTTTGTATCCTACTCTAAGATAGTGAATCTCATTGGGTTCTCTATATCTTGCTCTTGGAGTTGGTTGGTACTTTAGTGCTGCAAGTCCTTTTTGTATCTCACTCTAAGGCATTGATCCTTCTTGTGATTCTTTTAACAGTGAGCCTTATATTGTGAGTTAACTCTCATCGTGGTTTTTTCGTCATTGGGTTTTCCACGTAAATCCGGTGTCGCTTTGTGCATGTGTGTGTTCTTTATCTCTTTCTCTTTGTTGTTGATCTGTTTATTGCTATATCTTTTATTGGTAAAGTTGTTGAAGGTGTTAAAGGTTCAAATTGTTATATTCTTCTTTGTTACTACTCTTCTTAAAATTCTATCTTTAGCTACTAAAGGAGGTTGAGTTATGCCAAAAGTTTCAAGTTCCAAAAGGGGTTAAGTTTTGTGTAGGCTAATTCACCCCACCTCTTAGTCTCCAGAAGTGTTCAACAAAAAATTGACTAAATGGCTTCTTTGGACAATATGGATGACAAGTATGATAAACTTATTATAAGGATGATACCTCCAAGGTCTAGTTTTTTCTCATCCATTCATTAAATTGGGTTCGATCTATGAAGGATTTTATAGATTTATTTAAGTTTCTAGTAAAAAATTATGCTTTGGGTGTTACTAGGTTTTACCTCTTTTCCCTAATTAATTTAGTATAATATTGAGAACCAATAAAAGTATCCTTTGTTGGTATGTGTAGCCTAATCATGCTTTAGGTTAAGTTTTTGGCCACTTTTATAGACACTGTTTCCCCCCAAAATAATTAACGGGGGAGTGTAGGGGGGAGGAACCCCTCATGTGGGGTTTGAGGGGACCACCTATTGATAGAGGCCTAGGCACAAATCCCATGGTGGGATTCTAGGGGCAACACCCTCGAAGCAAAAATTTGCCAATTTTAATAAAAGGAAAATTATAATCAATTCCCATTGAAATTTAATTTGAAAAAAATATGTGACCATTAATAGTTTTTTGTTGTGGAAATGAAGAGTTGCAGACATGTGAAGTTGAAGAAGCCCACAACAAACATTGCATGAGAAGTTGGATAGTCACACAAACAAAGTGTGAGGTCGTGGTTTTGCATTGGGAACACACAACGCGAAGAATAGAAAATTAGAGCATCAAGTATAGATTATTTTTGGAGCACACAAAAAATTGTTGCAAGTTTATGTAATTGTAATCTATAGATTGTTGGGAATTCAATAAAACATATAGTTGTTTGTGGATTTAGCCCAAAGGGTGAACCAAGTTCAAAAAAAAATTGTATAAATTTCATTCCTTCTATCAATTTATTTATGATCCACATTATTTTATTTTTTTATTTATTGTTCCAATCTTGCTTGAGATCCCAACATCCCTTCTATAATAAAAATATATAATTTATGCGTTTTTTTGTATTAGAAGTGTTCATTTTTTTAAGTAATTAACTTTGTACATTGATATTTACAATAAAGGTTGTGATTGATAATAACTCTTGTGAGAATGTGGGAATTGTATGTAATTGATGTTATTGTTAGGGTCAAAGTTTTTAAAACTTGAAAATATGTGTATGTCCTCTTTTTCTTTTCAAATGGTTTTTAAGGCAAATGTATCCATTATTTTCTTTCAAATTTGTTTGTAGTAATTCTAATTTTAGTTAGGAATTGCAAGTAGGAAATAGAGGGATGAATTATCAATTATATACAAGTTAATTAAACACAAGAACAAAAATAATAGAGGAATGAAACAATTCACAAAAAATTAGTGAGACAACAAGAATTTTAATGTGGTTCACCCAATTCTAGGGCTACATCCACAAATAACAACCCATTTATTTATTAACTTCCAACAAATACATTCAAAAATAACCTGCAACAATAGCTGCAACATGTAGTAATCGGTTCAAACGATTTCCACTGCTCTATTTTCACATGCACAGTTCTATGTGCACCCAATACATAACTTACGTAATCTCTATCACAAAACTATGAATTTCTACTCACCATTACTCACATGCCTTGTAACAACAAAACTAAAAATTATGTGGTTGTTCGAATTCCATGTGCACCTGTGCAACTGATTGTTCGATTCGTGATAACTGGTTTTCCATTTTGTAACAATCAAACTCTTCAACTTTCAGGCAACTTTCTAATTGTTTATAACTAAAATTCAAATTTATATACTAAGAAAATTTCCTCTAACAAAATTAACCAATTTTTGCTTTGGGGGCACTGCCTCCAACAACCCTTGCTAGGGGTCTTGCCCCCAGATCCCCACCATGGGCTCTGCCCTCGGGTCCCCGCCGAGGGGGTAATACCCCCAAACCCCACAAGAGGGGCTTCTGTTGACCCCTTTGACATTAGATGAGTTTGGCATTGATGTCAATATGGTCTTTCACCTTGATGCATATTTGAAAGGCATAAGGTATTATAATGTTGGTTGATATTTGATGACATTTGGTTATCATTGTCATTTATCAAGGCAACAAAAATTATCAGTCATACATAATGGTGTTTGTGTTTTTGATATGTAAAGTGATAAAAGTCATAAATTAAGGTTGTTTCAATTAGTAACCTACCTAGCAAGTCATAGGTTCTTGAGGAAAGGTATGAAGGTAGATTATAACGTTGTTTCTATCAACCCCTTCTAGGGTTATCGGTTCAGTAGGGTAACATTATATAATTTGGAAAGCAAAGTTCATCAAGCATTTTGCAAAGTTGAGAACTTGGTGTATACAACAACAAACTTAGGTTTTTTATCTTATGGTATACAACGACATGTTTTAAGGATTTGACAACAAAAATCTTATGGTGGTTATGAGCAATTGTAGATTCGATGGTGTAGTTGAGTTTTGTAAGTTTCTTCCAGTTGCATTCAAAAACCGACTGATGTATGGTTGTATTGTGTTTCACCAGGTTAATGATTGCTATTTATTTTGAGATGCTCAAGCTTGAAATTTGATTAGATTGTGAACTGAAAGACTTGAGATAGAAAGAATCATTTTTCAGTTGTTTTGATTGTATAATCATTATGCTTTGAATGTAAAGGTTTCTCTCGACACCCTAGTTTCATGAAATGAGAATTTTTGAAAATGTTGTATGTAGTTGGACAACAAGCTAATGTTTTTTTTAGAAAGGTTGTATACAAAAGATAGTAAAAAGAAAAGTTAATATGTTTTGTGTTTTCTAGGTTTAAAATTTAATGAAGTCTATAGGACACAAAATGTATTAAGGCATAAAATTGTCATGAGTATTAGAGAAATATCTAGTAACCCTATGTCCTTTAATCTTTATTATGTTTGTTGATCAATGTCAATGAGACATCATTATGCCAGTGAGGCAGTTGTTAACTTGAAAATCTAGTGAGGTTGTAGCAACATTAAACTTGTTAGTGAGGCATATTTTTGTAGCCAGTGAGGCTTTGCAAGTGAGGCACAAATAGTAGCTAGTAAGGCTCTGTAATCAGTGGGTTTTGATTAAGCCAGTGAGGCATTTTACGGATTGGTTTTTTATCCCTATGAGGGTTTTCCACTCATGAAAATATTGTGTTATGGTTCCTTTGTGATCTATGTGGTTACCATGATTCATGCAATTTAGTCTTGCAACTTCCTTTATGCACTTTGCAACATTTGAGTTTTTCATGTGGCTTAAGGATCTGATATTGATTATCACATTTGAAAACATACTTGAAATTGAGCATTCGATGATTACAAAGAAGTTATGTGTTTAAAAAAATAATTGAATTGAATTTGGTTATGAAAACACTGATTCACCCCCCCTCTCAGTGTTTTCCGTACTCCAACAAGTGGTATCAGAGTCCCCTTGCCAAAAGTTTAACCAACTTAGGGGATTCCTGGTGGAGTACTTTCCATGGCATATCAGGAAGGTCTTACTGCTTCTAGAGCACCATTATTTGATGGTACTGGCTATGCTTTTTGGAAATATAGAATGCAACATCATATAACTTCTCTAGGCTATGAGTTTTGGCATGCAATTGAGATTGAATACAAAGCCATAGTGAAACCCTCTATTGCAGACCAAAAAAAGGAATATGAATGTGATGCTAGGGATGCAAATGCTATTTTTTGTGGACTGACTAATGATGTGCTTTTTAAAATTATGGACTGTAAAAGTGCAAAGTCTATCTAGGATAAATTATCCAGTATTTATGAGGGTGATGAAAAAGTTAAAGAGGCTAAATTACAAACTTTTAGAGCCGAATTTGAAGTCCTAAAGATGACCAAGGAAGATAAGGTAGTTGATTACCTTCTAAGAGTCCAAGAAACTGTAAACTCAATTTTTGGTCTCGGTGAAGCTTTAGAAGAAAAAGTTGTTAAAAAGGTGTTAAGATCACTCACACCTAAATATGATCCTAAAATATTTGTTGTAGAAGAGAAAGACATAAAAAAACTCACTTTAGATGAACTTCATGGTGTCTTTACTGCCTATGAAATGAGCATCTACAATGATAATCCCAATAGCAAAGAAACTACCTTTAAGTCTGTGAAAAAGGACGATGACATAAACTCTATTTTAGAGAAATTGGATGACAATGAGTTTGTACTTGTGAGCAAACTGAAGAGAGGATTGGGTAGGTATAAAGGGAATCGGATCTAAAAATCAAGTGCCTAAGGTCAGATAAAGGTGGAGAGTACACTTCAAAATGATTTGTAGACTACTATGAAGAACATGGCATTAAGAGGCAATATTCAGCCTCTAGGACACCACAACAAAATGGTGTAGCTGAGAGAAAAAATGGGATAGTTAAAGAAATGGCAAGAACAATGCTCCAAGATGCAAATCTACCTAACATCTACTAGAAAGAAGCATTCCATACTACAATCTATACATTAAACAGAGTTCAGTTAAGAGTAAAAACTAATTATACTCCTTATGAATTGTGGTATGGCAGATCTGCAAATGTTGGGTATTTTAAAAATTTTGGTAGTAAATATTTTATCAAAAGAGATGATGACAGCCTAGGTAATTTTGAATCTCACTACGATGAAGGTATTTTCTTAAGCTACTCCACTCATAGTAAAGCTTATAAATGTTTTAATTAAAGATTGAAAAGAGTAGTTGAAAGCACTAACATGAAATTTGATGAGATGTTGTAGCCTTGTGAACAACAAAAAGAAGATAATGAAGAAGTTCACCCACTAGAAAAAGAAGTGAAACTAGAAGAAGAGGAGAAAGATCAAGAAAATACTCCTGAAAAACCTATGGAGTCAACAACTAAAACTCCTTCAAAGATAGTGCAAAGGAACCATCCTCAAGAAAAAATCATTGGGGATAGAATTATTGGTGTTCAAACCAGAAGAAAGATTGCTAGTGCAAGTGATCAGGTACATTTATGTTTGATTTCAGAACTTGAACCTAAAACCTATATAGAGGCTAGTGAAGATGAACTCTGGATTAAAGCAATGGAAGAGGAGTTAGGGCAAATAGAGAAAAATAGGACATGGGAACTTGTCCCTAGACCCAAGGACAAGAATGTCATTAGAGAAAAATGGGTCTTTAGGAATAAACTTGATGATAAGGGAAATGCAGTTAGAAATAAGGCAAGGCTTGTCTACAAAGGATAGTCTCAGATTGAGGGTATTGATTTTGATGAAACCTTTGCCCCTGTAGCTATACTTGAAGCTATAAAGATCTTTCTATCTTTTTTTGTTTATAAAAATTTCAAAGTGTTTCAAATGGATGTTAAAATAGCCTTTTTAAATGGTGATCTTGAGGAAGAAGTTTATATGGAGCAACTTGAAGGATTTGAATGTGCAGGTAAAGAAGATCATTTCTATAAATTGAAAAAGACATTATATGGCTTAAAACAAGCTCCTAGAGCATGGTACTCTAAGTTGGATAAGCAAATTTGTTAGGTTAAGGATTCACAAAAGGAGGTGTTGACAACAATTTGTATTTCATGACAAAAGGTGGTAATATTCTAGTTGTTTTTTATTAGAGGTAAAGCAGGTTTTGAAGGGGCCCCAAAACCCTATACAAAAAAGGGAAGTTGTATCAAAAGATAACTAAACAGACCAACCAATTGCCAACACGTAGCAAAACATTAGCAAGATAGCTACCAAAAAGGATGAACAAAAACAAAAAACTACATATTCTTCAAAATATTAGCAGCTTCCATGTCACTCTCGATTATCTTCTATTTTCTATGTAGATGATATTATTTTTGGCAGCAATGATGATGATCTATGTGCTTCTTTTTTCCTAACATTATGAAAGATAAGTTTGAAATGTCCATGCTTGGAGAACTATCCTTCTTTCTTGGGTTACCGGTTTCTCAGCTTGAGAAGGGTATCTTTATTTCTCAAATGAAATATGCAAAAGAGATGCTCAAAATATTTCAAATGGATGAAAGTAGACCAATTGGAACCCCCATGGAAACTGGCTACAAATTAGGCCAAGATGTTGATTTGCCTAATGTAAATCACACCATGTTCCGGTCTATGATTCGTAGTCTTTTGTACTTGACTGCCACAAGGCCTAACATCATGCATATTGTATGCTTGGTGGCAAGATTTCAGTCTTCTCCCAAGCAGTCTCATCTTAATGCAGTCAAAAGAATATTAAGATATGTCAATGGTACTATTAATTATGGCTTGTGGTATCCAAGACATGATGATTTTACTTTGCTTGGTTATACTGATGTTGATTGGGAAAGATGTATCGATGACAGAAAGAGAACTTATGGAGGAGCATTTTCTTGGGTGGTATGTTGGTAGCTTGGCACAACAAGAAACAAGACTTTGTGTCTTTGTCAACTGCTGAAGAAAAATACATTGTTGCTGCCACAAGTTGTTCTCAAGTTTTGTGGATGGTTCAAACACTAAAATATATCGAAGTGGAAGTATCTCAACCTGTTCATATTTTGTGTGATAACACTAGCAGTATAAATATTTCAAAACATCTTGTGATGCATTCAAGAACCAAACATATAGCTATCCACTATCATTTCTTGGGGGAAAAGGTTCTAACAAATGAAGTTGTTTTGGATTATGTGACATCATGTGATCAGGTGGTTGATGTCTTTACAAAGCCATTAGCGAAAGAGGTGTTTGAAATTTTAAGGGATAGACTTGGTGTTATCTCCCTTACCTCTCTTCAATAGCACAAGTCAGTTTTGCAAAACTTTAGGGGGAGCTTCAAGCTTATCCTTTATCCTTGGCTCATGAATGATTCATTTTTGCTGTCATTCCATTCATATTTTTTATGATCAAATATTCATCATGATGAACAACATTTCAGTCAGTGACTTGAGCTTGTATATGATAGTTTTTTATGCCTTCATTGTGTGTTTTTGATGTATACCTCTTACAGTAATGATAGTTTGTTGCATGCCTTCCATGTTTCAGTTTGTGATCATCCGTGATATTATGCACCATAAAGATACAGTGGATGTTTGTCAAGTTTTGATGCTCCATACTAATAATTGTTGCTTTATGATACTTCTACATCTTTCTCTGTAATATGCTCAAATGTTCCTATCCATTTTGTGAACTATAGAAATCTATTCTAACCATGCTCATTGATGTTCACTCATAGTTTTCCAGGTGGTTTTAGTGGTGCTTTATGCTCATTCTTGGTGGCATGTGTGTTTTGATAGTTTTTTGCACTTTGGAGATTCTTATGACAATTATTTGATTATGGCTTATAAATTATGGTCTAACAATGCTTTGGTGTTAACCGTGACAGTGGTTCATGAGGATTATTCATTGGTTTTTTGGTTCATAGCTCCTTTCCATAGGTTATCCAATAGTTGTTTGTTGTTCTTCAGTTACTTCAGATTATACCCCTTGTTTTCCTTTGGCATTGTTGTCAAAAGGGGGAGATAATAGTAATTTCATGTGCATGGAGTGCATGGTCACTTGGTTATGCTCTTGGTTATGAACTGTTGGTATTTGCAGTTTGATGGCACTATTGGTATTTTAGTTTGATGCTAATCACTTTTTTGAGGATTGTGATATATGTTGGACAACTCATACAGTGATATAGTCAATATGGACACTCATTTTTGGTTACTTGTTTCAATTTCTAACTGGTTACTTGGTTGTGCACAGTTTAATAGTAATATACTTTGTATTCTTGAGAGTGATACTCTTGATAGTGAAGTGATTTTGATGATCTGGATAATTCATTTCTCGTGATGATTTCATTCAGGCATTTGATAGTCTTGATGTTTATACAAATGATATTCTTTTGATGGCAATGACAAGATGTTTGTGACATCAATGCCAAAGGGGGAGTTTGTTGACCCCTTTGACATTGGATGAGTTTGGCATTGATGTCAATATGGTCTTTCACCTTGATGCATATTTGAAAGGCATAAGGTATTATAATGTTGGTTGATATTTGATGAAATTTGGTTATCATTGTCATTTTATTAGGGCAACAACAATTATCAAAGTCATACACAATGATGTTTGTGTTTTTGATATGCAAAGTGATAAAAGTAATAAATTAAGGTTGTTTCAATTAGTAACCTGCCTAGCAAGTCACAGGTGCTTGAGGAAAGGTTTGAAGGCAGAATATAACATTATTTCTACCAGCCCCTTCTAGGGTTACCAGTTCAACGAGGTAACATTGTATAATGTGGAAAGCAAAGTTCATCAGGCATTTTGCAAAGTTGAGAACTTGGTGTATACAACATCAAACTTGGGTTTTCTATCTTATGGTATACAACGACATGTTTCAAGGCTTTGAAAACAACAAGCTTGTGGTGGTTATGAGTAGTTGTAGATTCGATAGTGCAGTTGAGTTTTATAAGTTTCTTTCAATTGCATTCTAAAACTGACCGAGGTATGGTTGTATTGCATTTCACTAGGTTAATGATTGCTATTTATTTTGAGATGCTCAAGCTTGGAATTTGGTTAGATAGTGAACTGAAAGAATTGAGATAGAAAGAATCATTTTTTAGTTGTTTTGATTGTATAATCATTGTCCTTTGAATGAAGAGGTTTCTCTCGAAACCCTAGTTTCATGAAATGAGCATTTTTGAAAATGTTGTATGTAGTTGGATAGTAAACTATTTTTTTTAAAGAAAGGTTTTATACAAAAGATAGTAAAAAGAAAAGTTAATATGTTTTGTGTTTTCTAGGTTTAAAATGTAATGAAGCCTATAGGACATAAAATGTATTAAGGCAGAAAACTGCTATGAGCATTAGAGAAACAGAGTAACCCTCTATCCTTTACTCTTTATCTTGTTTGTTGATCAATGTCGGTGATACATCATTATGCCAGTGAGGCAGTTGTTAACTTGAAAAGCCAGTGAGGATGTAGCAACATTAAACTTTCCACTGAGGCATATTTTTGTAGCCAATGAAGCTTTACAAGTGAGGCACAAATAGTAGCTAGTGAGACTCTATAATTAGTGGGTTTTGATTAAGCCAATGAGGCATTTTACCAAGTGGTTTTTTATCCCTATGAGGGTTTTCCACTCATGAAAATATTGTGTTATGGTTCCTTTGTGATCTATGTGGTTTCATGATTCATGCAATTTAGTCTTGCAACTTCCTTTATGTACTTTGTAGCATTTAGGTTTTTCATGTGGTTTAAAGATCTGATATTGATTATCACATTTGAAAACATACTTGAAATTAAACATTCCATGATTACGAAGAAGTCATGTGTTTTGAAAAATAATTGAATTGAATTCAGTTATGAAAACACTAATTCACCCCCCCTCTCAATGTTTTTTGTACTCCAATAGCTTCATCCTCCTTGTGTTCCCCCATTAATTACTTTTGGAGGAAAAACACGTTTGGTAAAATAGGGAAAATTTAAACATCAAGTCTAATTAAGATCCACCTATCAACACTTTCTACTTATAAATTGGAAATGTTAACAAGCATGATATTGTTAGATATAAGTTGTACAAATACTTGTTGATTTGAATCTCTTTGTTACCAAAGTGTACATATCTTCTATTGGAGGATGGTAATTTTTGTGGCATATTTTTCCCTTGCTATATTTATATGCCAATCTCGTATTTTTTATTGTGCATCTAATAGTTGTATATGTTGGTATGGTCATATTCCATGTAATCAATCATTTTGATTTGTTTTTCAATGCTTTTGGTTTGAGCTACTTCATATTTTTAGGCCTATCATATGAGAAATGTAATTTTAGCATATTAATTTCATTATTTTTTCCCTTTGTTTCACTAATATACTTGAACATAAAACAAATTGTCATTACCTTTTCATTATATAGATCTATATAATGATTTATCTTAAATAAAAATAACAATAATATAGTTGTGCCCAATTTTTTTGTAGTGGCTTTCACTCTAAAATGTTAGATATATAATGATCTGTTTCTCTTTAAGCGTAAATGAATTTTTTAATACGAAGTATATCTTTATTTTAGTATAAAATCCCTAATTTTACATAAAGATATAAATAATTGGGTACTCCATAATTAATATGTCATCACAAATTGCAAAATGTGAAGCTTGAATAGGTTTCCTAGTACTTGGGTAACAATCTAGACAAGTAGGGCAAATTGGATAGGTTGTGCATTTGTAGAGAATAAAAATTCATGCTCTAATTTTTAATTCTAGCAATGGAAATACATGCCATAATTTTATTTGTACTATAGAAGTTGAAATTACAAGAAAATTATCAATTTGATCTCTTATTATGAACTATAATGATGAATTTTTTTCCTTTACAACAATAATGCTTAAGATGACATTGTGAATAGAAAAGTTACTTGATAGTTTTAATACTCCCTAAAATGATTTGAACTTCTAAAACTAAATTTCAAATAATGTTTTAATTTTTTAATTATTGTAAGCAAGCTTTCCTTTCACAATAAATGAACATGAAAATGGTACATAATTATTTATATTAAAAAGTTATGAGCTTTTTTCATGGACAATAATTTTTATCTAATTCATTCATTTGCACAATATACACAAAAGTAATGAAATTATTGTTAGAATTTTGGAATAACCTTGTTAAAGAGTTTTCCACCCCAAAATGCTCCAACATGGATGATAATAATTCATCATTTCAAAGTTAATAGTTGTAGTGGGTTTAAGCCTTTTGATGGTAAAAAAAGGCATTTCTATCCTTCATTACAATAGGAGGATACTTCAAGATCTTAAAACATGATGATTGGGATCTTCATGTGATGAATGCTACAACATGTTTTTTTATTGATACTACTTATGACATAATCATAGGTAAGTGTCTTAAGGACATAATTGGAATACCTTAAAGAAATTTGTTTGCATGATATTTTCAAATTGCTTAGGCCTAGATATGAGATCTTGGTGACACTATTTCTTAGCAAGATAATTTCTAATATTTAAACTAAGTTGAATCAATTACATTCAACCAATGAACCTATAATTTTGCATATCCATATTGATTAAGGTCAAAGTCCTCAAAGTAGCCATTGCACTATTCTTAGAGATTTCTATTAGAGACTTATTTTGAGAAATATATATAGGTTTTAGAAGTGATTTCTAAACTTATTTAACAAACTTTTTTTAAAAATAGATCACTCACTATAATTATCTCTATTCATCTATCCATGTAAAACTATGAATGATTAACAACAATTTTTTTTATATCTATTACAAATGCTCAATAATTAATATTTTTTTTCTTGAATTCTACATAATAAGATTAGAGTATAGTCAATGAACCATGCTATCTATGATATGGTATTTTCCCCTCACTTCTTTTTTATTGAAAAAGTTAAAAATATTTTTTTATATAAGAGAAAATAAAATTCCATCAAGAATTAAGCATTGTAAGACTACTTGTTTCTATTAATATGATAAATGTTATCATGTCTAATTACATCAATAACAACCTGATTTTTCCTAAATACTTTCTAAAATGTTGAGCAAAAACTTAATTTACATAAATAATATAAAATATGAAAAATTGCAAAGCTAGAGACAAATGATGAATCTTGAAGGGATAAATGCCATATAGAACTCCAAACTTATTTTTAACGATAGAGGTCATATGAGGAAAACTAAAAGACATAATATAACTCATTTTTTGCATTACTTGTAGTGAAAACATAATAGCACTAGTCACAATATGGGTTGTTTTGGTTGTTGTATGAACTCAAGGGGGAAAATGTTGTGTATCTAAACACCTATTCCTTTAAAATAATACCTACATGAGCATTTGCAATAAATTATCTTCACACACACAATCCAATTAAAAAACTCCAAGGTCAAGTCTAACAAATTGAGTCAACAAACCTAAGAAAATATTGAAATAATGATTATCCATTTTATAAAATTCAATCATTTTCAAATGGCAGACGCTAATAGACCAATTAAATTGTGAATAGCCATACTGAATTGGCCTTTCTTCCTCAAGTTTTGATGACTTTACCTTTATTTGCTTGCAACTAGGTGCCAAAGTTTTCTTTAGTATTAACTTATAGATTTTCAATGAGCCTCCATTACTTTTGATCTTTATAGAAGTTAAAACAATCCCTTCCAATATAAAACAAGAGCATGCTAATACAAGAGAGACAACTATATAGTGCCTACACCATAAATAACTTGTCCAAAACAAACTTTATAGCTAACTCAAATATTTTCCAAACTTCAATTTTCCATCCTAAGTGATTTTGTTGGCATTATCAAATGTTACCAATAGGGGATTTTATTTGTTGAGATACAATTTTTTGAGGATCATGATTCTCATTAATTGCAATATCTGAAGAGTTGATTATGTCTTAAGAAATATAATTAGAGAGTGTTTCACATTCCATCCCAACTAAACTTGATAATTGAGATCCATCTTAGCACATAAAATGCTCCCTAAAAATCCACATGTTTATCATATTGCATATAAGGATACTGTCTCATCAACTATACATGTTATGTTCCTCATTCATGTGATACATAGAAGTAATTAAAAAAACAAGAAACATCACTATGCACACAAATATGTAGAAGCTATGATGAAAATGTCTCACACATTGGAAATGATATAAGGAAATAAAAATAAACTAATGACAAATTTACAAGTAGTTTTGTGGCAAGTGGTAGCTTTAGCTATCACTTACCTTCTTTCTTATGAGTAAGTTCCTAATGTAGGGGTAGCTGCCTTCCATTCTATCAAAATAAAAAACACATGTAGCTTTGGTAGGTGAGAAATATCTACACATATTATTTTACATTGTGTTTTAGATACAAGAGACCCTCCTTTAGTTCCTATAGCCTCTCCTTTTATTGGGAAGACAATAGATCTAGTTTATCTACTCAAAAATTCTTGAAGTCCTCTAAATTGATTTTGTAGACCTCATATGAGAATAACTACAAATATATCTATAGTTTTACATTATTTTTATTATTGTTTAGTTGAAAAAACCTCCAATGTCATGCCTAACCAACCTTCTATCATCATCTGAGATGCTTGATAATAGTTTCTCCTTTCATTTGCTATGTATACATTTTTTGCTACCAAATTTGTATATATTTTATGTCGGGTAATACATCAATGAATACCATTACAAAGTTTCCATGATTTCTTGATCATGAACTTGTCCTCCCTCCAACATTCTTCTTCTCACTATGAAAATAATTGCCTTAGTAGTTGAGGGCATGTTGACGATGAACAAATGATTAATTTGTGATTCCATGATCTCCATGATGCAACCCCAATTCACCCCCTACTTATTGCGTTGACCTCTATTCTTGAACTTAAAAACCATCATGGTCCCATCTATTTATGAATTACTTACTACAACCAATAACCTTAAGTAGAGAGAAGACGTGATCCATCCTTATGATTTAGAAAATATCATGGATCAATTGGCTAGACTTTCCACATAAGGGTGTTTGATAGTTCATCATTGATTATCTTCTCCAATCCTAGCCATGTTTTCATTGGTCACTTCTCTAATTGGACAAAAATTCTATCACCTTATTTGATTCATAATATAAACTTCTTAAAGAGAAGTCGCTGGTCATGTCCAAGATTGGACATCACATCAATCCATTTGAAGAACTTCCAACTATAAGTCAAATGAGAGGAGACTAAATTAATACATACTTGAGAGTACCCTCATATCGACTAATGCCAAATTATTTTGCACACACAACTTCATGCCTTCACATAATGCAACAAATTATGCATAATTATTGATGCCCTTTGGAAGTTTCATTGAGAAGGCCCAAAGAAAGACTTCCACCTTATTTTTGATAATATAGCCTACTCTAAAGGCTCTGGGATTACCTTGGGAGGTCCCATCAAAATTCATCTTTAGCCTTTGACAATATTTTCTATTAGTAATATAATTTGAAATTTATAAAGTAAGATAACAAGACTGAAATTTGCAATGAAACATGTTTTGCTAGACTACTTCTTATGTATCTAAAATTACTAAGGATAAAGGTAAAATGATAGTCAAGATAAAGAATTCTAAAGAGTGAAAATTTTAATTTGAGATGCAAGATTTATCTTTCAAGGATGTAGTACTATTTCGCATCAGGAAAATTCACCACTAGCAATTCACCGCCAACAATTCACTGTGGGAAAATTCACCACCATGACAAATTCGCCTCAAGAAAAATCACCGCTAGAAAAATTAATCACATTAAATATATATTTCGAAAACTTTGATTTTTTTTGCAAAAGAATAATCTTCACTGCATTTTTATTATCATAAATCAAATTATTCTTTTGCAAGAATTTTCCTTAAGGTGAATTTGTCATGGTAGTGAATTTTTCCGCGATGAATTTTCCCGCGATGAATTGCTAGCGATGAATTTTCCTAGAGCTATAATATTTATATTATAATGTCCCATTTTTATTAATTTTACATTAATTTATCCTAAGATTTAGGTGTTTATTTATGTGATTTTGTCTTTTGACGAAGCATGCATGATAACAAATTAGTGCAACATATTTGAATCAATAAATTTATGAAATTTTGATAAATTGGAAGCTTTCAAATTGATCAAAAACTATTACAAGAGTTATCAAATTGCTTCTTCCAACAAGTAGTCATTCATTTGTGGATTTATATGTAGATGTATAATTATCTAAAGTGAAGTTGATCTTTATGTAATTTTAAGATTCATATTGAGACCTTATAAATACTAAATATACAAATAATTACAATGCGAAAATATGATTACTTAAAATCATAAATTAGATACTCAAAATTCTTGTCAAACTTATTTATAACTAGTTTTTTTTTTGTATTGAACAAAGCAAAAGAATATACAAGAATAAATCTACTAGCAATAGTTGCAAAACATGACTAGCTAAAATGCTAGACAAACTATACAATATCTACAAGATCTGAAGATGTTCACTGAAGCAGTACAAAATATCAACCATAAAATACAATCACATAGACAAAAGTTGTATAACATTATGATCAAGTTTATTGTCCAGCTAAAACTTTACTATCTGATCTTTAATCCACTACAACTGATGTTTAGCCTTCTCATTCTTCTTACGTGTATAACCTGAATCTGTGAAAAAAGTACAGCCACCTGAAGACATATGTTAGAGTAAATCCGTAAAGTCCCAACTACCTAATAAAAACTATTAGAAAACATTGCAACACACCTATTTCTCCATATATTTTTCAAAACAACATGTTGAATAAAATCAACAATCACATCCTTTTGCATACCAAACCCAAAAACAACCTCTTTCCAAGTTAATTCATGATTAAAGATAGCCGAGAAAACTTTAAAAATAGTAAACCATTGCCTTTTAACATATACACAATCCCAAAAAATATGCCTCAAACTTTTCACACCCTTACAAAAAGGGTAGTTCATTGGTTGGACCATAATGCACTTCAATCTATCTCCCACAGGTAGCTTGTCGTGTAATATCTTCCAAATCAACACCTGTGACTCAAAATCAGCTTTGGAACGCCATATTTGAGCACTTAATTTACACCAAAAATTAGTGTTGAGTCTACATTTCCACTTTTGATTCAAATGATTAGCAATATTCCAGCTAGGAAGCAACTTTAAATATATATTTTTAATGGAAGATAATTGAAATGACTATAAGATAACCACTTCCAATCTCTAAAGGAAAAATAGTCCCTTGAAGTATAAAACTTCATCGTTAGATCTATCAGCACTAGAGATTTAATAAAAATTACAATCGTAATTTTTATTAAATCTAACTAGAATTTAACCCATACTGCTCCTTAATGTTGTTCCAAGGAGCCTAGTCAAAATGGTCAAAATCCCAAAGATCTTTAAATTGTATAACTCCATTTTTAAATAAATAATGAGCTTGTCTTGGGAAACATAAATCCAATGGTTGATCATGATAAGAAATTATTTTGTTCCACCAAATTGACATTGAAACAAAGCTAAACCCTGTCTGTAAGGAAGATCCATTCCAATTTAAAAAATTGCTAACTTTTTGCCAAGATTTCCAAATAGACTGGAGGGGAGAAGAGGCTTTTGATTCTAAAGTGAGAAGGTAAAAGCATTTTATCTAGCCAATGAACCTCTTGCTATTTCTTCTTTATAGAAGCTTCCATAATTCTTTGACGAACTAAAATTTTCCACGGTTCATCCCACTGGTAGCTCTAATAATCCATTTTGCAACAAGGCAAATCCCTTGGGTTTGGGGATCAATAAGCCCCAGTCCTCCTTTGTGTTTTGGTTGAATACAATAAGACCATGAAGAAGCAATAAAACCACCATTACCATCCCATCTGGACCACAAGAATTTATGGATTATTCTATTGAGCTCCTCATAGCCTTGTTTGGAAGGCATCCAATAAGAAGAGTAGTACACATGGGAAGCAATGAGAATCTTATTAGCCACTTGAATCTTGCCAGCCAAGGACAAAAAATTATTGCCAAAATTGAATAGCTCATGTTTAATTCTATTTATAGTGCAAGGGCACCACTTGAAGATTTTTGTCCATTCAAGGTTATTAGGTCTAGGCTTTAGATTTTGGGTGAATTTTGTATAAAATAAGGTCTATGAGACCATTTGAAGCTGTAATATGTCAAGGTTGATGTTTTTTAGGTGTTTAAGAGGTTTGGTCTATGAAAGTTGCAAAAATATTGAAAATTACAAAATTGTGCAAAAATTGTAAACTTGGAAAATGTTGTAAAAGGAAAAACTAGAAGACCAATGGTCATGTCTTTTGAAAAGGAAGTTTAGGAAGTTGTAGTAGTTTTTTTTTGGAGGGAGTAAGTATAAATAAGTTTGGAGACTCGTTGAGAAGGTTGATTTTGTACTTGGGAAGAAGATTTAATCAATAAAACTCAGATTTTTCTGAATTTTCTGTAAACAATGCTGGTATTGGCTTGTTGTATGATCCGTACAGTAACATATTAACTAAAATTTAATTGGATTGCTTTGTAATCTGAGTTTTATTTCTTTTGAATCCAATTTTGAGTCTTTCCATAAAGTTTTGTGCATTTAATCTCTAAATTTCTTAGATCGGGTCTGAACAGAGTTCTTGAGGGTTTGTAGTTTCAAATATGTTGTAACCCTATTCCACCTTTTTGTCTGCATTGTTACTCAATGGAATGGGCTTAATTTAATAATTTTTAGATGTATGAGGGGTTTGGAAGTGCTAGGGAGGCCTAAGAATGGTGTTGGGCATGAAGCCCTAGTGTGAGATATTGAGTTTTCATGAAGAAAAGTGAGGTTTTGTGATGTCAAAGTGGGAAATTGGTTGGGGAAGTGTTGTATAAGGTTGAATTAAGTTTTTAGAGGCCATTTTAGACCTGTTTGTTGTGGTGGTGTGATTAGGTAAGCCTGGGAGGTGTATTTTTCAATAAGCCATAGGTTTTGTGAGTGAAAAGGAGGGTTTTATGGTTTGGCCATCGAGTGCTTGTTTTTTTGTCAAATAGTGATGGATTCCTTGGTTTGAGAATATAAGAATTGCTTTCCAAGTGAATTTGGAGTGAAAGGGAAATTTTAAGATTGAGTCCCTTTGTAAAATTGACCTAATTTGAGGCCTAGTTGAAGTTAAAAGCCCGATTCGAGTGTGTTGTGTCAAAGCAACCTATTGAGTGATTGTGATATGTTGTAGTGTACCCTAAGGGGTCCTTGAAAATGCTTAGGTCTTGGTCTGAAAGAATCCCATTGAGGAGAAATACTCGATTGAAGGAGATTGCAGTGTTACAAGGAATTATGTGAGATTATTGAGATAAAGAGAATTTTGAAGAATACCGACTTGAAGGTTATTATTTTTGTATGAAATTGTGTTGTGTGTGTTGTAGGACCTCCCTTGGTTACATCAGGTGGTATTGGAGCAAAGGTACCAGATCTTTGTGGAAGAAAGTTGCAATTTATGATTGGAAGGTGAAGAGGCAATACTGTCAAAATGCCTCCAAAGAAAACTATAGTTGCAAGAAAGGTTGAGAAGCAGTCAAAAGAAATAGAAGCCTTGAAGAAGGAAATTACAGTGTTGAAATCTAAAGGTGGAGCCACCATGGAAGACAGTGATATAGAGGAAGAAGCTAATAATGAAGAAGAAGAGATGGATCTAGATGATGTGAGAATGATGAAGCTTTTGAAGGCTATGAAGAAAGATGGAAATGGAAAAGTGGAATTGCCTATGTATGGAGTAAAACTAGATGATGAAGAGCTTTTAGATTGGATAGGATCCATGGAGAACTAATTTGACAGTGAAGAGATAGATGAAGACCACAAAGTGAAGAAGGTCAAAACTAAATTGAAAGGACATGCTTTGCTGTGGTGGAACTTTGTGCAAGATGAAAGGCAGAAAAAGGGAAAGAACAAGATTACTTCTTGGGAGAGAATGAAGGAAAAACTGAAAGGTAAGTTCCTTCCTTGTGATTATAATGTTCAATTACTTAAAAGATTACAAAATCTTAGGCAAAAAGAACAAGATGTGCAAGCATACACTGAGGAATTCTATAGGATAAGTATAATAAAAAAGCATGAGGAAGATGAGGAAGAAAGATTAGCTAGATATCTCAATGGCCTAAGATATAACACTCAAGATGAAATCAGTTTGTTTTTGGTGCTACCTCTTCCGGGTCTGAATAGAGTTCTTGAGGGTTTATAGTTTCAAATATGTTGTAACCCCATTCCACCTTTCTATTTGAATTTTTACTCAGTGGAATGGGCTTAATTCAATAATTTTTAGATGTATGAGGGGTTTAGGAGTGCAGGGGAGGCCTGAGAATGGTGTTGGGCATGAAGCCCTAGTGTGAGATATTGAGTTTTCATGAAGAAAAGTGAGGTTTTGTGATGTCAAAGTGGGAAATTGGTTGGGGAAACGTTGTCTAAGGTTGAATTAAGTTTGTACAGGCTATTTTAGACTTGTTTGTGGTGGTGGTCTGATTTGGTAAGGTTGGGAGGTGTATTTTTCAATAAGCCCTAGATTTTGTGAGTGAAAAGGAGGGTTTTATGGTTTGGCCATCAGGTGCTTGTATTTCTATCAAATAGTGATGGTTTCCTTGGTTTGAGAATATAATAATTTCTTCCCAAGTGAATTTGGAGTGAAAGGGAAAGTTTAAGATTGGTCCTTTTGTAAAATGGACCTAATTTGAGGCCTAGTTGAAGTTAAAAGCCTGATTCGAGTGTGTTGTGTCAAAGAAACCTATTAAGTGATTGTAATATGTTGTATTGTACTCTGAGGGGTCCTTGAAAAGGCTTAGTTCTTAGTCTAAAAGAATCCCATTGAGGAGAAATACCCGATTGAAGGAGATTGTAGTATTACAAGGAATTGTGTGAGATTACTAAGATAGAGAGAATTTTGAAGAATACTGACTTGAAGGTTATTTTTTTTGTGTGAAATTGTGTTGAGTGTGTTGCAAGACCTCCCCTGGTTACATCAAGAACCAAGTTCACATATCAAAAAGAGAAACTCCCAAATGTAATGTCTCTAACAAAATCTGACCTTGTTTTCAGTTTCTCATGCTTCAAACATTTTGTCAAACATTTGGTGTGCAAGTTGATCTATGCTAATGTAAACTTTTGATTGCTTTGTTTTGGTTTTTGGTGCTTGATAAAGATGTTTAAATGCTTGGGATTGATAACTAATAATTCTAACAACAATAAAGATGATGTGCAAATATGTTTTTGTATTTTCAAAAGTAAATAAATGACTTAACTTCATGAAAATAATCACCTACAACTAATTGAAATTTTATCAAACAATTGGCATGCAACCTCTAAAACCTTTTATTTGAAAAATATAATTCCAAATTTTGATTCCAAAGATTACTATGCAATTTTCTAAGTGTTGATAATGATACTCAACTAGAATGCAATGATTGCCAAGACTCTTGGCATTACATTATTATGAAAGTGTGCAATTATAGTTCACTGCTATGTCAACAATGTTCAACTGATCAATGCAAAATGACTAGAAGAAATTTAAGGAACCTGGAATTGAGATTGCCTAAGCTTGGACAATTCGATGTATCCTTCAAGCAATGGATAGTTGCTTCATATGCAACCAACATGAACTCTATATGGAAACACCTTAACTTATGATATGACAAGCTATAATCTGATATAAATTATAACAATGCATGAAATATCACAAAGAACCTGATTGGAAAATGCTTCCCTACTTGATGAAGAGTTGGCAGCTCCTTAGAACACAAAATGGAGTCCTCTAGACAAAATCAAACCTCCTCTAAATTTCGCCCCTATTCTGATTTGCAGTCACCAGAAATAAATTAATGCAGCTTCTAGACGCCTCCCACAAGCATCAAATGTCATCTCCATAGCTCCTAGAGTGATTCAACCTCCAAGTAAAATTGATGCAAGCTTGAGCTCCTATAAATAAAATCATGGTTTTTCCTTGCTACAAATGGATTGAGATTACAAGCAGAATTTCTCTTTCAAATTTTCTTATTATCTTCAAATCGATTCTTTCCCAAAATTGGCCAAAGGCCACTAATTTTGCCCAATTGAGAAATCTGAAGCAACTCCTCCACAATTCCAAACTAGGGTTGATATTTCACAACTGAAATTGGAAATAACCAACTAGGTTTGGTCTTTCACAAACGAAGACTGGAAATAAACAAGCTAAGCATTCAACTTCAACAATGTAGTAGAAAAGGTGTATTCAACTCCAGATCCCCAAATGCATAGCCCAAGCTTCTTCTTATACTTTTCATACCTCGTCACCAAGAAGCTTCTAGAATAAAATATTATTTTATTCACTTAAGTGACTTTATGATATATTTTATTTAGTCACTTTATTAAACTAATTAAATATAAAGTTATCCTTTAGATATTAATTTATTGGAATAAATTTATAAATAATTAATTTAATATCTTAACTTTAATTTAATTAAAATAATCAATTAGTCATCCTTATGAAATATCAATATTTGGACAACGTAATTAATTAAATTAATTAAATCATGATACCTCCAATTCGGGGACATGACAGTCCTCCCTTCCCAAAAATTGCTTTCCCTCAAGCAATCCGCATCTGCCAAACCATCCAACTACCATAACATTTGAAGCCCAAAATGGAGAATCACCTACACCTATCCACCAATCACCCAGATCCCAAGTGATCCCGAGAAGAACTCCAACCAACATCCTTTGAATATAGTTGAAGCTCCTATCATTGTGAAGTCCTATCAATTTGTGAGGCCAACTATCCAATAAGAGAACTCTTGGATCCCAAACTTGTATGTTTGCCTCACCATGCCGACTCCAAGTACTGCAATAATAATCTCATGCATCCAAACTATCCAAAGACAATCTCCACCTGGATCACATGAATAAATTGAAAGTCCTACAAACTCAACTCCAACTGAATTCTGTTGTGTCACTCTGATACCTCGCCATTAATTCCCATTTGACCAAATCTCAAAACCTTGCTTCTGAAAGCAATAAATTGGAAAGGGAAAAGCAGGAGACTTGGACTCATCACCTGAAGTCGAGAATGTGTTGCACCAGAGTGAACCTGAATATCACATATTCAACCCACCTCCCTATGTCATCAATGCCATCATCAAATCCTGTATGTGTGGGCTGAAATCAAATTGATGAGCGCACCTCAAGATGCAATCAAGGTGAAACTCCCTCGAGTGTGCCAATGAACAACCAAAGTAATCATGTGTACTCCATTCATCATATGAAGAAGACTCACAACTCAGTGCAATAATGCCATTAAGTCCTCTCTCGAAAAACAACTGCAAGTGTCTTGACTCGCTATCAGGAGTGAGAAGGATATCATCATGAATGCCATCTACTCACTGGAAAGAGGTTGGATCAACACTAACATCCAATGTGCAAGTCCTAGAAGGAATCATTCCCTCCTGCATATGGGTTGCCCTCTCAACAAGGTTAAGAAGGTGGTCACGATCTGAAAGGAGGTTCAAATAATTTGACTTTATTGTACCCATACCTTCTTTGACAATCTACAAATCTTCACGAGAAGACTCTGCTCCAATCCCCTTTTGTCTTCTCTCTAACTGAACTTCCCAAAGATGATCCTCAATTTGTTTGTGCATCCTATCGTCATGAGATAATGCTACAATAATCTCATCCTCATTCACCTTCAACTGACAAATCTTATCAGCCTCATCACCATCCTTAGAACAATGTGCATTCTTAGATTCATCCTCTCTTTGAATAAAGAGTCTTGTAATGTTGTCTATCCTTTTTTGCCTTGCTATGTTGATGAGATTGACCTTTTCTTTGACTTCTTGAAGATGTTGTCTTGCATTGGCAGCCACTAATTTAGCCTCTTTGGCCTTTTTCATCCATTCTTCATTCATCTTTTTGGACCTCTTTACCTCTTCCATACCAAAATATACAAACTCGGTCCTCTTATGCTTGATATCTTCGTCTCTATCCATTGGTGTAGGGCTACCATCAATGGGTGATATCATATCATTGAATTTCTCATGGTCAAAATATCTTATCTCATGAGAATGATGGGACATAATACTGTTGTCCTCAAACAAATCAATAATGACATCATGCCATTGTATAGTATCTTCCTCATCATGTGTAGCCAAAATACTAGTGGTTGCTCCACTAAGTAGATGATCATCTTTCCCATCTACCTTTATGTCTTTATGTAGTTGCTCCAATGTAGTTGGTTTGTCTTCAACCATCACTTGCTCTTCTTCAATCTTGAAGTCATCATGAAGTGTCATGTGGTCGACATCTTCCTCTATGAAAATCTGATTTTTGCTCTCTTCAGGATCAATTGTAGGTTGATCACTAACTGCGAAAAGTTCATCATAGAGGTTTCTAGATATATCACTTGTAGTTACCCCATGTTTCTCCTTCTTGTCTTGTGATGTAGACCTTCTGAAAATGGATGCCATCGATTGTGTGAACCCTGGTTGTGAAGCCAATTCATCCATCCTTTTCTGACTCTGTCTTAATCCTTCCATCATGGCATTCAACTGTTTAATATCCTCTTTGGAAAACATGATGTCCAACTGAATTTTATGATCTGCACTTTAATAGTTGAAACCAACTCAACTCTACCTAGTAGGTTGGCAAGATTCTTAGCTCTGATATCATTGTAATGTCCCTAACAAAATATGACCTTATTTTCACTTTCTAATGCCTCAAACATTTCATCAAACATTTGGTGTGCAAGTTGAACTATGCTGATGTAAACTTATGATTGCTTTGTTTTGGTTTTTGGTGCTTGGAAAAGATGTTTAAATGCTTGGGATTGATAACTAATAAGCCTAACAACAATAAAGATGATGTGCAAATATGTTTTTGTGTTTTCAAAAGCAAATAAATGACTTAACTTCATGAAAATAATCATCTACAACCAATTGAAATTTTATCAAACAAATATTACTATGCAAGTCTCTAAGTGCTCATAATGATATTCAACTAGAATGCAATGATTGCCAAGACTCTTGGCATTACATTATTATGAAAATGTGCAACTATAGTTTGCTGCTATGTCAGTAATGTTATAACTGATCAATGCAAAATGACTAGAAGAAATGTAAGGAACCTGGAAATGAGATCAACTAAGCTTGGAGAAGTTGATGTAGTCTTGAAGCAATGGATAGTTGCTTCATATACAACCAACATAAACTCTATATGGCAGTGCCTTAACTTCTGATATGACAAGCTACAATCTGATATAAATGATAACAATGCATGAAATATCATAAAGAACTTGATTGGAAAATGCTTCCCTACTTGACAAAGAGTTGGTAGCTCCTTAGCACACAGAATGGAGTCCTCTAGACAAAATTGAACCTCCTCTAAATGTCGCCCCTGTTTTGATTTGCAGTCACCAGAAATAAATTAATGCAGCTTCTAGATGCCTCCCACAAGCATCAAATGCCATCTCCATATCTCCTAGAGTGGAGCGATTCAACCTCCAAGCAAAATTGATGCAAACTTGAGCTCCTATAAATAAAATTGTGGTTTTTCCTTGCTGCAAATGGACTGAGATTACAATCATATTTTCTCCTTCAAATTTGCTTATTATTTTCAAATTGATTCTTTCCCAGAATTGGCCAAAGGCCACTAATTTTTCCCAATTGAGAACTTTGAAGCAACTCCTCCATAATTCCAAACTAGGGTTGATATTTCACAGCTAAAAATTGGAAATAACCAGCTAGGTTTGGTCTTTCACAAACGAAGACTGGAAATCAACAAGATAAGCATTCAACTTCAACAATGTAGTAGAAAAGGTGTATTCAATTCCAAATCCCCAAATGCATAGCCCAAGCTTCTTCTTATACTTTTCATACCTCATCACCAAGAAGATTCTAGAAGAAAATATTATTTTATTCACTTAAGTGAATTTATGATATATTTTATTTAGTCACTTTATTAAACTAATTAAATATAAAGTCATCCTTTAGATATTAATTTATTGAAATAAATTTATAAATAATTAATTTAATAGCTTCACTTTAATTTAATTAAAATAATCAATTAGTCATCCTTATGAAATATCAATATTTGGACAACTTAATTAATTAAATTAATTAAATCATGATACCTCCAATTCAAGGACATGACACCAAACCAAAGGGTATACCTAGATATCTAGTTATCTCACCATGCTTAATTTTCCTCCATTCTTTCGGTATCCATTGTGGCTTAGCATAAGGCCGAGTCATTAAAAACTCGGTTTTATTATGAGCAATAAGAGAGCAAGATATCTTGCAGTACAAATAATAAATTCCAAAACATTGTTCACCTCATCTTCAAAATTATGGATGAATAACATACTATCATCAACAAAGTGGGAGTTAATAACCACTTTGTTTTGAGGGATAGAAATCTATTCGACAAGTTTCATTTGATGAGATTTATGTAGAAAATAACCCAAGGCATCAATTGTAAGAACATACAAAAAGGGAGAAGGGGGACATCTCTGCCTTATGGAACATTGTAATCAAAGGAGTCAGACATATTTTTATTAATAATCAAATGAGAATTAGCATCTTGAAACAACATTTGAATTTTAGGACCAAAACCCAACCAATGAAGCATTTTAAAGATAAAGCTCCAACGAATTCTATCGTAGGCTTTATCAAAATCTAGCTTGACTATCAAAGCATTTTGGCCTAATTTTTGCACTCATTCCATAGTCTCCCAAGCCACCATAAGGTTATCATAGATATATATCTACCTTTTGAAAACCCTGTTTGCTCAACTCTCACAATAATTTGAACAATGGGCTTAATTCTGATTGCTAGAGCTTTTACAATAATTTTATATGAAGTGTTTAGTAACGTGATTGGATGCCAACCAACAATGGTATCTTCATTCTTCCCCTTATGAATAAGTTTAATTATACCTTTGTTGATAATAGGTCCCAAAGAACCACTTTGAAAAACTTCAAAATATAGCATATAAAAATCATCCTTAATATGCTTCCACATAGTTTGATAAAATTTAGCAAGAAGACCATCAAAGCCAAGACTTTTATTTGGTTTCATAGAAAACAAAGCATGCCCAATTTCCTCCAAAGAGAGGATTCTATCCAAATATTTTTTATAACTTGGACCAATCATATTTGGAATAAATTCTTGTATGCTGTCCTCCAACGCATGTTGGATATCAGTCCAATTAGTTTCTTCTCTAAACAACCTTTCATAAAAAATATGAAACGAATTAATAATTTATGCTTGATCAATATGATGTCTACTTTCATCCCTTATAACTTCAATTTTCTCCATTTTATGCTTATAGTTAAGATGATTAAAGAAATATTTAGATCTCTTGTTCCCTTCCTTGATCCACTGAATTCTAGCTCTAATTTTGGCACCCTGTCCTCTATAATGATCAAGTTTTTGCAACCAAGCTTCTGTAACAACAATATGTTTCTAAAGAGTTTCATTATGAGGATCAAGATTAAGTTTAGTTCTAGCAAGTTCTAGTTATCCTTGAAGAGATTTTTCACCATTTTTACGTTTCCACGCCATTCTTTTGAATGAACAAAGAAACTCAACACATTGTGATATAGTAGAAATCCACCATCTCACCCATGAGTCTCCTTCAAGAGGTTTAGGAATAGAGTTCCAAATCCCAACTAAGGTTGAAACACATTCTTTATTTTTAAGGTGAGAAATATTAATCTTGAAGGGGAGTTAAGAAGAAGAATCGACCTCAACATTCTTCAAAGAGGACAAATAACAAACAATTGGATAATCATCAGATAAATTTGCGGAATAATCCACTAGAACCCAAGAATCCTGAGATAACTTATCCAATTGTAGATTGTGAGATAAATAGAAATGATCCAATTTTCTCGGCTTCCTATCATTACCTGACTTGCAATTAGACCAAGTGTACCAGTTATTGACATGACAAGATAATTCGTTGTGGATAGGATCGACAACTCCAAGAACATTCCTACAATAAATCCATTTTTCAAATTCTTCTTGGTTGAGCTTAAAATGATTAAACCAACTGCGATCCTTGTGATGTTCCACTATGTTAAAATCTCCTCCCAACATCCAATCAACAATAGGAAGGTTTTTAGACATCCAATCCCAAAGAGAAACTCTTTCTCTTAAATTGTTGGGTGCATACATTGAACATAAACCAAGGGGTTGTCCATTGATAAAGGTGAGGGCCCAAACACAGTTATGGGTTGGGTCTTCACCCTTATCAATGACATGTTTGAAAATTGAAGGATCCAATCCGAGAACAACCCCACCACTGCCCTCCTTATGCAAGGTATGAACAAACATAACATCTTTCCATAGTTTGAAAAGAGACAAATTTAAACGTTCATTACCAATCTTAACTTCTTATAGCATAAGCACATTAGGCTTCCATTTCTCAAGAGCATCCTTGACTTTAAATTTGTGACGAGGGTGATAAAGCCCTCTCACATTCCAAGATAATATTTTGAATCTCATAGTGAAACATCAAGAGAATCCTCCTCCTCTTGTGGCAAGACTCTATAGCCATTAGAGATGGGAACTTCTTGATCATTGATTAGTTTTTCAATTGAACAAGGATTTGGACCATTGTTGAGAATTAGGAGGGGGAGACAAAGATCTACTAGGGGATTTCAAAAACCTGGAAGAAGTTGGAGCAACAAGTTCATTAAGAGGGGAATGAGAAGTTGAGGAAGGGGAAGAAGGTTCTTTTCATTTTTAAATAGTTTTCCAATCATCATTCATAATAACATCCTTATAAGAAGCATTGGCCAAAATAGGGGACTCAACAATAGAATGAGGACTAGAAGAGGGAATACTATTGTTCATTTGATGAGCAAAAGGCGGTGGAGTTTTGATGATTGGCTTGGACTGTAAGGTAGGATTAGCACTAGCCTTGGCTAGGGAGGCTTGTGAAGGGGAAGAGGAAACCTTGTTTTTCCTGATAGGGTAGTCTCAGATCAAATGAACCTCTTGTCTACAGAAAAAAAAAGTGTTGGGCTTATTCAAATAAATGATTGGTCGATCAATTTCAAGCCCAGAGCCATATAATTTAATATTCTCTGACAGAGGTCTAGTCAAGTCCACTTCTACACAAACTCTTGGGTGAACTCTCAGACTGGAAAATTTGTTAGAGCTCTGTTTGCACTAAATTACTTTATCTACTTGTGCCATAATGTCCTTAAGATATGGTCTGAAGACTAAGTTTAAAAAAGGCAACTCTAGCCACATTAGATAATGGGAGTGAGAGGTTCCTTTAGGGTGAAAGTCAAATGTCTAGGCTTGGAGGTAGCAAATCTATCCACAGATTATCCATGTGCCATATTGCAACATAACCTGGGCATGCTCTGCTGATTTAAACATGAAGGAGACATAACCCTTACCTAAACCCCTTATTGTTTCAATCACCCATTCCCTGTTTTCCTAGTTTATTCTTACCCATTTGTAAAATTTTGATTCTATAGGAATTCCTCTTAAAAAGAACAAAATCATAGTTTTACTTTGATGTTCAACAATGAGATCTACAACATCATTAGACAATTGAAACTCCAGAGATTTACCTTGTTCGTCGCTTGAATATTCTAGACTCTTTTCTTCTCATTCAACAATTTGGGGAAGAACCTTGGCCTTTGTCCTGGGCATCTCATTTGTTCTTGTCATCATATCTGTAATCTCTTCCCCCTCCATAACACTATTTCCTTCCATACCATTAAAATTTGCGGTTGAATCTATTAAGTTGTTAGTATTTGAAGCCCTTGATTGCCATGCCATAGATTTCAACCTCATCGCTGGCTTTTTAATCTCCCTGTGAAGATTTCACAATTCTACATTGGAAGCTGAAACAACGACAAAGGAATCCACAAAAGGATTCATGCGCTGTATAAAAGATGTGGGTTCTAACATAAGGTGTTTGTAGGAATTTGCACAAAACGAAAGCTAAGGTTTTGTCGCCTCTCTAGAACACTCTCAAACATTCAAAATTCAAAGTTATCAAACAATTACAAATTCTACTTATAACTAGTTATTCACTTACATTTTATTCCACATTTTCATTTAAATTGATTAATTAAATTAATTGATAATTTTTTTGAATAATTTATATTGCAACATTTATAATACATGAATTACTAAACCAATCTCTATTTACTACTTAGTAATTTTAACATTTAGTATATTCCTACGATATTTCAAAACTCAACTCATATATCTAAACTAATAGTTAAATTAATCAGCATTCTAGATATTTATGTTAAGGGGTTTTCTATTTACTCACAACGAGAGAGATAAGATTCAAATGACCCGAGTGAATAGCCTAGTGAAGTTGGATTAAGGCACAACTTAATGGTTAAAAGAAAACCCAAAAAAAAATACATACCTAGCAAAGCTTGCCAATGGCTGGCGATGTTATTTATACCATGGGTTTTTGTCGTTTTCTAAATAGAGCAGATTGGTGTAGACTTTTTAATCCATTACATTATTATTCCTTGCTTGGACGTTTGAGATTCTGCAGGAAGAGAAAGTGAGCGTAAAAACACAAGTTCATGGACGTCTGTGAACAAGGTACCCAATGACCCCAAACAACAATAACAGCAGCAGCAGGGGAATTGAGGAACAGAGAAAGGAAAGAGGCCCTGGAGCCATGAGGGTTATTGTGCCTCTTCAAGGGATTGTTCAGGGGCGCGGAGGGTTTGTTTTGGGTTCAGTTATTCCTTGTGCACTGTTTTACTTCTTGCAGCTCTATCTCAGGAAAAACCGCTCTCCTCCTCCCACTACTCCTCCTCCCGAATCTCAATCTCAGTCTCAGTCATCACATTCTATTACACCTAGGAAACCGACGAGGAGCCCCACCAGGCCTCCCTTTGTCTCTTCCAGGGCTGCCCATGCAACCGACAAGGAGGTTTCCCTCTATTACATAGGTTTGAAGGCTTATGAGGAGAATCCCTTTGATGCCCATAGCAATCCTAATGGTATCATTCAGATGGGGTTGGCTGAAAATCAGGTGGGTATGGTTTGCTTTTGCGCTTTTGCAGAAATTCAGGTGTATATTGTTGGGTTGGAATGTAATTGTGCAAATTCAGGTGGATATTTTTGGGTTGGACTGTAATTGTGCAAAATTAGATTGCTCTTTTTGAGTTCTAGATAAAATTGCAGTGTAAATTCATTATTGTGAATGGTAGAAGATCACATTTAGTCTTGAGAGTAAATTTTTTATATTGGTTTTGTTTGTTTGGATAGTGTTTTTTTGAAAATTCAGATGATATTTCTGGAGAGTAGCTCATTGGGACCGTTTTATGTTTTGGAGGATAGTTCTCGAGCTGATGTTGTTGTGTATAGCAATTTAGTAGGAATCAGATGGATATTGTATGTTTTGGATGACAAGAGTCATTGTTAGGCTGTTTTGTATAGCAATTTAGTGAGAACCAGATACGTGTTCTATCATTTGGATGATAGGAGTCACTTGTAACGTGTGTATGCGCTACGGAAGCTGGGGGAAGTGATTTGCTTTTAGATTGTCGTTGAAAATCTGGCGGGTTTCATTGGGTTGTACTGTAACCGTGAAGAAACTAGATTTGTGTTTTATGTTTTCGATAATGATGCATTGCCATGGATGGTAGAAATTTAATTCTAGTTGTTTCTTCTGAGAACGGTCTATTGTGTTTTTTTTTTTTAATGGTATTTTTCGTGAAATCAGATAAGGATTTTGTAGGGCTATTTGTTTGGGAACGAGATGGGTATTTTATTTTTGGATGGTAGGAGCCACTTGTAATATTCCGTGTGTTTGATTATCTAGATAATGATGCAGTGCGAAAAATTGTTAGGGACAGAAGTTCACTTCTAGTCATTGCTTTTGAGAATAGTCTGTTGGGAATCCGATTAGTTTTCTCTTGGACAGTAATTGTGGAAAATGAGATTGGTGTTTTGTGCTTTAGATAACGACGTAGTGTTTTTTATGGTAGCTGACTTGTTTTGTTTTCTGAATGGTAATTTTTGAATAAACAAATGAGAGGTTGTAGAGTAATTCATTGTGAATCAGATGGCTGTTTTATGTTTTGGATGATATGAGTCACTATTAACGATTGTTGTGGATGCTAGTTCACTTCTACTCGTTGATTTTGAGAATAGTCTAGGGGGAATCCGAGTGGTTTTTGTGTTTTTAAATATTGGTTTTGGTAAAACCAGATGAGATTTTTGTAGAGAAATTAATTCAGAATCAGAGGGGATTTTAATCTTTTGGATGATCGGAGTCACGTGTAACCTCTTTTATGAATTGTACACTTCTATTCATTACTTTTGAGAAAAATCTTGGTTGGGAGTCTAATTTGTTTTTCAACGGTAATGTTTGAAAAACCAGATGTGAAGTTTGTTAAGTGATTCATTGGTAATCAGATGGTTGTTATATGTTTTGGGTTTTAGGAGTCACTTGTAATGTGTTATTGATCACAGTTCACTTCTAGTCATTGCTTATGACAATTAACTACAGTATGTCGGACTGATTTTTGTCATTTGAATGGTAATTTTTTGAAGGTCAGATGACAGTGCCGATAAACCACTTAAATCAGCTAAATTTTCACTTTTTTGATAATTGTTTCTGATTCTATCTTTTTGACAGATTAGATAGTTTCGGTGGATTGAATGGTCTTTGTTGTTTGAATAGTAGTTTTTGATAAAACAGATGAGAGTTTTGAAGAGTAATTCATTGGGAATCAGTTAGGTGTTTATATTTTGGATAATAAGAATCACTAGTAATGTGTGTGCGCTTTATTGATATTATAAACTAAAAGCATTTAGATTGTCACCATTTGAATTTTGGATAGCAAACGATAAAAGTTAAGGTAAGTTTTTGAATTTTTTTGAAATTACTTTTTGACAGAGCAGATATATAGCCATTGTTCTGGAGAATTGGATTGTTTCTTTGGTTTTTGAATACTAATTTCTGAAAATTCAGATGAAAACTTTATGCACTGCCTAATTGGGAATCAGTTGGGTGTTTATGTTTTGGATGATAGGAGTCACTTGTAGAGACTGCACATGTACAAGTGTACTCTCATGTGCGTGAGTGCAGTGGATGTGAGTATGTGGGTCTAGGTGTATTTGTGGGTGCTTGTTTTTTTGCTGTGTGTGCATTCAAGGGTGTTTTGTGTGTGTAATCCATAAATTCAGCTGATTTTTTACCATTTGGATAGCAATTAATGAAAAATCAATTGGGCTTTTGTTGCTTGGAAAGTAGTATTTGAGAGAGGAGAAATGCAGGTATTATTTCGGAGTAGGATGTCTGTCATGCAAACTGCACCGCATCAAGGGTGCGGTACAAGTATAGAGCAAATCTGTGCCTGTGATTTCATGTTCCAACTCTTTGTTTTGGATGGTAAAATTTCAAGTGCAAGCTGAGGGATTTAATAGAAAATGTTGAACTTAAAATAAATTAGAACTTTTTGCTTTTGTATGTCCATCGTAAATTTGGTGGTAATTCCTTGCTTGGATAACAATCCTTGAAGAACCAGATGTGTTTTTGTCATTTGGTATCAATCTTTTGAAAATGAGGTTGGCATCCATTGTTCCAGTTAAAGATTAAGCTTTTTTGATTGTTTCAATATTAGTTCTTTACGAATGAGACAAGTAGGCATTGCTTTACATAGAAATCTTATAAAAAACAAACAGGTTTTATTGTATTCATTTGCATATGTGGCAGAAGATTAGTGGTTTATTTCTATTTGTATCTTTAAATATGGGCTGAAAATCTCAGGAGGCTTACACAGCTTGTTTTGCTCTGTCTTCTGTGCATTTCTAAAACAGCTATCCTTAGATCTGATTGAAGATTGGCTTGAGTCTCATCCTCAAGCATCATCATGGGGACGGTCTAATGACATGCCATTGAAATTAGGAGAAATTGCAGGGTATCAAGATTATTATGGAATGCCAGCCATGAGAATTGTATGTATCTTTCTTTGTTATTTTCACTTACGATCAAGTGATTTCTTTATGTTAGTTTCATTGGATTGCAATCTCTTTTCTTTCCTTAGGGACTAATCACTTAGACAGCGGATAATCCTTTTGTTTTGGATCTATTGAAATATGTTGATAGTAGCAAATTGACAATACCCAACAAGCTGTAGACCAGACAAGCCAGGTCAAAAAGTAGTGCATAGAGAACAACAGCAAGGACTTGATGCACACCTTTAAAATGGTTTACTTAGCTGACAATAGTTAAGATTTATAAGTTGAAAAAGGAAGATAGAGGTGAATAACCATGATTAATAATAAGTTAAAACTTAGATAACAGTAGAGTTCTAAGCAACTGTAATGTCCCCTGTTGAGGGAGTACCTGATTTTTTTGCCCCAAATTAACAAGTCCAATAATACAATTTATTTATAAGTGTATTCTTTCAATAAATTCGGGGAAACAAAGAAGGAACCTAAAGCTGAAGACGGCTAGGTATGTCATCTTGGAAGGCACCTTGTACAAAAGAGGGCTGGATGGTGCATTCCTGAAGTGCGTGGACAAAAGTTAGCAAGAGGTTGCTGAAAATGTTTCACAATAAAGCGTGTGGAGGACACTTTTCTTCAACTGTGACTGCCTTCAAAATCTTAAGGCATGGTTATTATTGGCCAAGCATGTTCAAAGATGCCTATTACTGGGTGGCGAGATGTGAAAAATGCAAGTTGTTTGCAGGCAGACCTTAATTGGCAGCACTCTCGCTTAGGCCTGTTGTAATTGATGGACCCTTCCAACAATGGGGACTTGATTTGATAGGGCCTATTAGCCCTCAATTGAGCGGAGGTCACACCCACATTCTCACAGCAACAAACTATTTTACCAAATGGGTGGAGGCAATTCCTGTGAAGAGAACCACCTCAGAGGTGGTTTGCGATTTCATCAAAGTCAGATTCAGAGTTCCCTACAAGCTAGTCACTCATAATGTAGCAAGCTTCTCCTCCATTGAAATATTACTTTTTTGTTATTATTATGGAATCTCTTTATCACATTCGGCTGATTATTATCCCTAGGGGAACGACCAGGCTGAGTCTAGTAATAAGAATCTGGTAAGTATCATTAAGAAGTTGGTGAATGAGAATTAGAAGGATTGGCATAAGAAGCTCTACGAAGCTCTATGGGCAGACAAAACAACTCCAAAGAAGGCAATTGGAATGACCCCCTTTGAGCTAGTTTATGGAGCGAGAAGTGTGCTACCTCTTCCCCTAGAACTATTTGCCTGTAAGCTACAAATTGCAATTGAAGATCAGGAATTCTGTGATGCCTTGGAAAAGAGGGTCTTATACTTAGCCAAGATTGAAGAGCAATGTGATGACATGGTAGATAGGATAACTATGCACCAGGCTAAGGTCAAAAAGATATTTGATAAAAGGGCCAGACCGAGGAAGTTTATGATCGGGGACTCAATATTATTGTGGGATAAATGTAGGGAGCCGAAGGATGCTCACAAGAAATTCGACGCTCTCTGGACTGGTCCATTCAAGATCACTCATGAGTATGGACCCAATACCTTTCGTTTGGCTTATCCTGATGACACTCCTTTGCCTATTCCTTACAATGGGCAGGATCTCAAGCTCTACTAGATCTGAGTGCTCTTTTAGGGCATTCTCTTTGTAAATAGTTAGTTTAGGGTTTTTGCTTCAGTTTTGGTTGTGTTTTCTTTGTGTCTGAGAGTTTCGGTTCAAATAATTTCTTGACTCTGTTGCCCATTGGATAAAGCACCGATCAAGTAAGTTTGCTTCTGGGTTCTTTGATTCATCCTTGTCAGTCTTCATCCCCAGTTAGAGCCATTTGTTACTAAGTTTTTGGTCATCCTTGGAAAATATGCCTATTTCAAATTTTGGTTGAATTATGGTTTGGCAGTGTTTTGAGTGAGCAGTATAGCTCGGGCGGTGTTTTATGAGGTTACTCTAACTTTCCCCTTGCTCACCATGTAATCCGTCTTGCTTATTTTGAACACACTGGCGGTGTTTTGCTCAGTTATATGAACTTTTGTAGCTACCACTTTGGTCTATTCTTAGGTTAAATCAGTATGGGCAGTGTTTTGCTAAGTTCATCGAACTCTCCCATTTACCGCCCAGAAGGAGATAGTCAACTTGTCAATGCTTATTAGAAGGTGACCGGTGTTTTACAACTAAGGATGAACCCTAGCGGTGATTTGCAAGGTTATGCTAACTCTCTCCTCTTCTCTGCCCGTATAGCCCTTCCTCTTCAAATTTTTGAAAAGCAGTTGCGATGGATTGGTGATGTGAAAGCTGACACGTGCCTACATGACGAGGGGATGTCATTTAATGCCTCTCTACTTGCACATTTCTTGTGGGGAATTAAAAGGAAATTCATGCAAAGAACAAACATTCTTCAGCTGTGACACTCACATTGGGAGACTGACGAAAGAGAGCATGCCAATGCAGATTTCCGCCCTCAGAATCCAAGGTCATTCTAAGGTATTTGCATCCTTATCTTTCCCTTTTGAGCTTACAATTTTCAAGTTTGCTTTTCCTTGCATTTCAAATTGCCTGGTGGAAACCCATTTGAACCCTAGCAGTCCAGGCATGGCAAGAATTAAGTATCAAGGTTATGAGTATATCTTAGGGTTGACGTGTGGCATGCCTGAGATAGGAGACACCAAACTTGGGCAGGTGAATATGAACGAACTTAAAGAAAAATTAAATGCACCCAATCCACCACCCATCACACAGAATGTAGTCGAAAGTGGATTGGTGGAAGCAGCTGCGTTCCCCGTAGCCGTCTAATGCCCAAAGCTGATTCTTGAATGAATAAGGCATTACAATACTCGGACCCGAGAAATTAGAATTGAAGACAATAGGTTGGTGGTCAAAATCCAAAGAGCCACTTTTGCCTCATGCTTGAGAATTCCTGAAAAGGAGCCATACTCAACCCTAGATTTCACTAGTGCTCAGATTGAGTTCTCACTCAAAAAGGGGTACTATTAGAACATAATGGCAAAGCATAGGTGGGGCAAATCTCAATTGCCTCGGAACTTACACAGGAACCATTTTGTGGATGAGATATTCGACATAGTTATGTTGTTACACAGAGTTTGGGGAAATGAAGATGCCCATGGTTTTCAAGAATGGATCTACTTTTTTGTCTAGATTATACTCTGTGGGAGCCAAATTCTAGATTGGGCGACACTCATTAGTGACAGGTTACACAGTTTGCTTGTTTACTTCACTACCAATAGGACATTTTACATGGCTTATTTAATTTATGCCATTGCAAGTACCAGACCATGGCCAGGCTTGAGGCCAAGTGATCTTCCCCGCAATCAGGTACCAATATTTTAGTACCTTGATAAGTTGCACCCATGATCAGGTACCAATTTTTTAGTACCTTGATAAGTTGCAGCTGAACAAGAGCTTCCTTCACCACAGGAGAATATCAGATACTTTCACTATGAGGGTGGCTAGAGAATTGCAAAGAAGAATTGAGATGCGGCTTTCACCTGAAGCCATGCAGTTTGTCAATTTCTATGGCAGCCATTTTATTCAATTTCAAAGGTTCTCCTATATTAGGGTTGGTGGTTTCACTGGTTTTCCCATCAAACTCCCAAGGCACCCAGAAGATAAATTTGTGATGATCAAGGTCTGTAGACAGTTGGTGGATGTCAACAAGAGGTGTCAAGAGCGAAGAAGAGTGACGGTGCAGTTTCCAGTTGGTTTCGGTCCCTTCACTTGTGAATCCATGTTAGATGCCTTGAATATAGAGAGAGAAATATCCAGGTATAATTTACAAACCTATGATGAACGTTTTCCTTTTGACCTCAAAGATTATGTGAAGGATAATTTAAAACTAGGACCTGGTTTCTTCCATTTGCCAACCTTGGAGGATTATTGTTTACCTCACTGAGTATTTATGTCAACGTACTACGTACACAGGAAGTAAACTAAACTATATGCAATACATAGAATAGAACAATACAATATGCTTGAATCATGAGATGCTTGTATTCATTTCCAGTAAATATCACCATGTACAATCACAAAGTATTCCCGTACTATCAATCATGGAATCATAGTAATATCTCCCGACTACAAAACTGAGTACATATAACGTTCGATGGTGGTTGAGCAACCAACCGTTGTGACGTTCCATAACAACCCGCTACAACTAATCGGGACTTAATTACCCGAATGCACATGCCAATAATTATTCCCTACTATAACTATAGTTTATTGAAATATAACAACTGGCCGACTACGACCGACTACACTAAAGATATTTGACCACTTACAATTATTGGGCAAACTGCTTTGACGAATTCAAAGTTAGAAGAAGGAATTGGATGAGATTATCTTTAAGACAAATAGTTATCTATAATTTGGGTTGGAATGTACAAGGAATTGAAGATGACAAGTTTGATTTATTAGACCCAATTTTTATTGAATTAATAGCAAATCGGCCCATCCCTGCTATGGATTGGAGCAATAAGGAAAAGGAAAGAGTCGAAGCACGGACTGCAGATGCTCTGGAAAGAACTCAAGAGTGGGTCACTAAAAAGTAAATAGAACAATCCCACCCCCAAACTAGATCACAGAACACTCAACCTGTAGGAGGCAATAGTTAGCCTTCTGTGACTGCAGGAATCTCTGGGGCAGCTTCACATTCAGTGCCATCTAGAACTCAAGGTGACGGTGATGAAGAACCTCCTAATAGAAATGTGTTTCAACCAACTTGTGGAGAAGACATCCTTGATTTACCCCATTTGGATCAAGATAAAGGGGATGAAGAAGAAGAAGATGACTTAGGTAACACTGATATTAGTTCTTCCTCCTCATCTCATCGGTTATCACCTGTTAGGGAGGTAAATGAACCTCCAAAATAGAGATCTTCTCCACTTCCATCATAGGATACCCAAACAAATACTCCTCCCACAAAGAGAACACTATTCAACTCCTCTAGCTCCAAGGCGACCAATGTCCCTGTTACCCTTGTTTGGCTAGAGAATACTCTGTCAAGAAAGAGGAAGGCAGTGCAATTGGATCTTCCGAAGCAAGATATGGTGGGACAATTGCTTCAAAGGACCCCAAAGCCTAAAAAATTGAAAACCATTGCTCGGCCAATTGATGATGTGGGATCAGGAAATCTATGTTTTGTGGTTGCACGTCCCACTACATAGAAGGAAGTTACTCAAGCGACTACGAGTGATTTTGACATTGATAGAATTAACTTGGGACCTCCTACAAGGGATGGAGATGTACACAACTTTCAGGTGTCAGTAGCAAGAATGGTTGAGAGGTCTAAGAAGGACAAAGAAAGTAAAGATGAGCTAAAGAAACAACTCCAAGTTTTGACCGAATGCTTGAAATCAGTTTTTGATCTTCCTCAGCCAATTTCTCAAGTTGTGTCGTCTTTTGATCCCTTGGCCATAATAGAAAGAGAGGCAATAAGTAAAATGAAAAGTTGTAAAACCTTTGGCAAAGCTATCGAGGAGTGGAGTGACGGTTTAATGAAAAGAGGTAAGCAAATCATTTTCGAATCTCTCAGATGTCTCTAGAGGGCTAAAACTTTGAAATCTTAGATTGAAGAGGAGATTGTTACTGCCGAGAAAGGAGAAAGGGTATCGAGTTAGTATGCAAATGAGATCAAAGCAATGATAAGCTTTGGAAAGGAGAAGTTAGCCGCAGAGAAAATCATACCCAATGCTGTTGACGGTCGTTGCATTATCTGGAATAAAAGTGTAGAATGGAAATTACAAGTCACAAGACAAGGCTTACAGAAGCTTCAGGAGGTCCAAACTGAATGCAACACGATTTTGGAGGAGGTTTATAAGAATCTTGTCGCCCTCAGATTGCAACCTAACAAGGGAGGAAATAGGAATGAGGAAAATGCCAAGGTATTGGAGAATGACTTTTAGAAAATAATTGATGGAATTTTCAGTTCCCAATCTTTGAATGCCAAACATCTGAAGTTCAGCGAGCTGGACGTTATCTTATCTCAGGCAACTGGGCTCATGAGGACCTATGATCAAAGAATTGAGGTTGTTCGAGATAGCCAGCTGGCGTGGAGGTTACGAATGGGAAATGTATCTATTCCCCAACACAAGGAGCTGCTACCTGTCGTCAAGGCTTTTGAAGCCTTGCAAAAAAGACTCGCCGTATTTGTGGAATCCGGAAGTGAAGCACCACCGTCTTGATTTTCAGTTACTCTTTGTTTCTTGAAAAGACTTCTTAACTATGCTCCACAAGGTTTTGGGGACGGCGAGAACCCGGTACGCCGGGATGAGTTTCTGGTACGGGGGTACTTTTGGGTCATTTTTTAGGGGACGGCAGGGGACGGCTGATAAAAAAATAGGGAAATTTTTAAAAATATAGAGAAATTTCAAATGTTCATAGCATAACATTGATAAAGCATTCATTCTAGACATTGTATAAGCTTATTATATATCATTAGACTTGAATTGAGATTTCACATGAGAATCGACAAACAAATTAACAGAATTCAAATGCTTTTCATTATCAATATGCATACATATCATATAAGAGTCTGATAATTATAACCAAAATGCCCAAAGGCTCCAAGTCTCAACTATGAAATGATATGATAAACATAAAACTAAGAAAATATATCGCTGTCCAATGTCCCTAATTAGCAAAAGGTAGGTCTAAATCAGCATCGCCCTCGTCATCGCCATCGGAGCTCGAGTCTAGTCAGTGTCAGTGTCCATGTCAATAGAAGGATCTGCCTCAGCCAATGGAACCTCAACCAATCCCTCCTGTGCATCCTCATCCTCAATCTGCATAGCATCTTCAGGATTAACATCCCATCGTAAGGCTGGAGTCTGACGATACTCACTAGACTGGCGATCCTGTAGCTGCAAAGCACTGTGTACTGCCACCAACTTCTCCAACCTCTAATATGCTGAAATGATGCCCTAAGCTCCTCTCCAACCTGCTGTTTTCTCCTTCACTCAGCTGCTCCTCTTTTGCTTTCCTTCACTTCACAATGGAAAAGTAAAAATGAGTTACTTTTTTCTCATTTTGGAGCTTAAATGTCACTTACATTAGGTCAAGTGTGATGGGGCGTCCCTTGTGGGCCCGCCCATAGCTTTATTTTATAAAAAAACTCAATACTTTTAAAAAAAAAAACGATTTTTTTTTGGCTGGGCCGTAGGGTACTGCTAGAAGTACCCGGTACGGTTGGGGTACGGCCAGGCAGTACCGGGTACTTCTAGCAGTACCCAAGTCCCCTAAAAGTCCCCTAAAAGTCCCCTAAAAGTACCTGAGTCCCCTTTTTTTGGGAAACCATCCCCTAGAAGTACCGGGTACTTGGAGGGCAAAAGTGCCAGGGTACGTTTCCTAGCCGTACCCGCGTCCTCGTTTCGTACCCGGTACGGGAAACGGGTAAAAACCATAGGGGACGCGTCCCCGTGGAGCATAGCTTCTTAATTCTAGTTAGTTATGGGCAAGGAAAGAAGCGGTTACTCATCCGCTTTATATATATGTTTATTTTAAAGACTGACTCTCTCTATACATCATTGAAAAGACCTGATATTATATTGCTTTGAATACAATTTTGTTTTGAATTGAAATCTCTAGTTGTCTGTGTGCATCTAGTTTACGGAGATATTTGATATTCTTAAATCTGTGTGTTTGGGTATATCTTGGTGTTTATACTATTCCTGTGTGTGAGTGTATGCATCTATCTTCGTAGCAGATTTCATTTTGCAAATAATATTGGGCTTGTATTTCAGTTACTACTTCTTTTCAAGCGAACTGGTCTTTGTGCTAGTATCTTTATCATCTGTTTCATGCGAATTGGTCTTTGTGCTAGTATCTCTGTCACCTTTCCTTTGCATCTGATATTAGAAATCTTTCTTATATCAGGTTTTGCCTTTCTTGCTTTCAGGGTAAAAGCATACATGTGTTTATTTAGTTTTAGTTAAAATTAAATGCATATGATACGAGGGAGTTGTACCTCTAAAATTCAGAGGAAAGTCAAATGGAATTGTGAACTTTGTAGAGCTTTTGGGAACAATTGCACCTTTTCGGGCAAGAGTCAACATTTCTCAAGGTGCCCAACCTGTTAGCCAACACCTAATACTTTATTAATTGCCATATACCCCTCATATCACCCTTTTAATAAAGCCATCATTAAATATTAATATTATTAAAGTCAATTAATTTTAATAATATAATAAATCATTAATCCCCAATAAATTACCCAACACGAGCTCAAATAGTGATCCAATCATATTTTCCAAATGTAGGCATGATGACTATTGATTTAGATATGGCTTACTATAAATAGTAAGTATAGGTGATATGGCCAAGTGACTTACTATAAATAATAAGTGTGAGAGAAATCAATCCGAACGACCTCTAGAAGGTCCACCACAAGAACACAGAGTCATTGAACAAGAGAAAATTGAGATAAACATCTGAAAGCCAATTGAGGAACCATTGAACACCCTCAAAAGGGTCCCTTGAACACCCTATTAACCTACAGGGACTAGATAGTAGGCTAACCACTGCATGGATATAGATCCTGAAAAAAGGGGACATTACAACCCTTCAGTCGAAGGTTGTATTGCACAAAGACAAGGTTATTGAGGTGTTTTTGAGCTAATTTGTTCCTCTTCTTCGTGTGGATGGCCTCAAACAAGCTCCAATTGTGCTCATTGTTGGATGCACTACAAGGTTGGCATAAAATGCAGAGGGCAAGTCTTTGGAGTTTTGGAGTATTTGTATCCCAATTTGTCCACCAAGACTACAAAATAAAATATTGAAGAGTTAGAAAGCAAAGTGAAAACATATTTTATCAAATTATCAATAGTTATAAATTTGAAATTTGTAATTTGTAAGATGCATGTGAAATAAAGTTTCCAAATTTTATACCTAGTGTTTGAGTGATTGTTCTTCAGCTAGATAGCTTTGAAGGAAAGAGTCTACCCCTTCTAGCCTTGTAACTTTCCAATTCTTTGACAATGGGGTCTCTCACCTCAACTTGGGGTGTCATTGTCTTAATGCATGTTGTGAGGCCCTCCATAACCTCTCCATCAGGATTTGAGAAAGTATTTGAATAGAAAAAACAGGGGTTGAGGAAGTACCTTGCTGCATGGATGGGTTGGTGGAGTTCATTGTTCCACCTCCTATCAATGATCTCCCATATGGGATCAAATTTGAGGCTATCCCACTTGTAATAATTTCTGATAGACTCTTTGGCCCTATCCATGGCCTCATAATAAATACACCCCATTGGGTTTTGATCCCCATCTACCAAACAAAGAACTCTAACCAAGGGCTCCGACGCTTACAATTTGCAAATACAAAAAGATTAAAGTTACAAATTTATAATGAAATAATCGAATTAAAAAATAAATTATTCAATTTGAATTTAAATTTAAAGTTTTGAGGTTACCTTCACAATCTTTGAATCTCTTTGTGCAAAAAGGTTGTCGAAGGCTATGCTTGCAACCCTCTCTCTTTCAGGCTTCTTTGAATAAGATAAGTCTAGCCATGCTTGACCCACAAACATTTGTTTCAAAGCAATCAATGAACCAATAATGCTTTGCAACGTTAGGAAAACTGTTGCAAACCTTGTGACACCCGATTTTACCAACTCTTTCCTTTAGGTGCGATCTCTCATCAAATTAAGAACCCTAGGGTGATTGTAGATAAATTTTGTGATGCTTCTTGCATCATCTACAACTAGTGTCACCCAATAAAGTTTGCCTATGTCCTCCAAAAGAAGGTCAAGGCAATGTGCCACACAAGGTGTCCAAAAAAGTGTGTTATGTTTGTCTTGGAGCAATTTCCCAGCCGCCACATATGCTGTTGCATTATCAGTTATGGTTTGCACCACATTTTCTATGCCCACCTCCATGATAACTTCCTCCAACATTAGACATAATGTTTTTGTATTTTTGACTTTGTTAGAGGCATCCACCGATTTCAAAAAAATAACCTTACCATTTGAAGCTATCAAAAAATTGATAATGGTGCAGTTTTTCACATTCGTCCACCCATCTAAAAGAATAGTGCAGCCATATTTTTTCCATTCCTTCTTTTGTTCTTCCACTATTAGCCTTGCCCTTTTAGTTGCATTGATGAGCAACCTACAAGTAGAAAGTGAAAGTACAAAATTTTAATTTTTGAACACAAAATATAGCCTAAATTCAACATAAATTACTATAAATTAATGACGATAAATTTAGTCTAAAATTCAACATAAATTACTATAAGTATAAATTAACATAAAAATTAAAATTAACTAACCTCACACAAGTCTTAGCGAGAAAGCGCCTTGTAGCCTTTTCTTGCAACTGTCATGCAAGTACCAAATTCTGCCAATAAGCACTACTTGACACATTGAGAGGAATGTTGTTGAAGTACCAAAAATCAACGCATGCCATATCTGCATGTTCATGCACCTCCCCATTCCACCCTGTAGCTTCCAATGATGGTTGTGCTTCAAATGCGTTTCCGGGCACAAAAAGTCTATGTGGCATGCGTATAGGTGTAGGTGCTACTGGTGGTACTCTAGTAGAAGTAGATGAAGTGGTGGCGGATGTGCTTTGGATGCGTGGACCGGGAAGAGAGCCCACTATGCCTTGACATGTCGTATCTTCATCTAATTTTGGTTGGACTTGAGCTCCATGACCACCAGCTATGGATGCTACTATGGCTGCCCTTGTCCTCTTCTTTTGCAATTTTTCTCTTCTGCGGCTGCAAGTAGGGCATTCATCTCTTTTTATCTCATCGGTGGTGTTGGTACAGGGCTTGGCATTAGGATGAGCAATGCCTACAAGATGGCATTTGAGGCGATTTTTATGCCTCCATGATATAAGTTTGTACATCTAAGACAAATAATTGACCTAGGTACCGGTCCTTGATAGGCATATTTCCAAGTAGGGTCTCTAGCTCCAGCAGAAAGAGTGCCTCTAATTGGCGGTGGTACCAATGGGGTGGAGCCTGAGGTTGAACCTGATCGAAAAGTTTCTCGATTTTCCATTATATGATGTATTTAACCTCCACATATAAAGTGAAAGCACAACATTTTTATTTTTTGATACGAAAAAAAACCTAAATTATACATAAATCACTAAATAATCAGCCTAAAATTAGTTGAAATCAATATAAATTAATTTAAACCTGTAAAAGTTTAATATAACCTAAAGATTCCAAACATTTTTTTTCCAAAAAAACGGTGAAAATAAAATAAAAAAAGTTGTGTATGCAAAAAATAGTGAAAATAGCAAAAAAATCATGAAAAAATGGAAGAACTCACAACCACATATGAAAATAGTGTTTGCTAGAAACATGAATAGTAATGTATGATCACTTGTGGGAGAGCTGGAGCGTGCGACACAATTTGAGATTAGGATAATGTTTTGGAAGATGCCACAAGGTACAACAAAAAGCCAAAAGTGAAGTTATAAGTGAATTTATGTTTGTGTGTGCTATTACAAGCGAGGAGTGTTAGAATATTAAATTCCTTATATTAATGGTCACTTGTAATAGTTTAGTTTGTTACTGTTGCTACAGTAATTGGTGTTCTACTATTGCTACAGTAGTTGGCTGTTAGACATTTAATGTCTACAGTATTTTGTTACCTCCATATATTGTAATCTTTTTTTCTTTAATGAAGCCTTTTTTTACCATTTCATGGTATCAGAGCCACTGGGCGGGAGATTTGACCCTCTTGTTCTTGAAATCGCATGACCTGTGTATGTGTGTTGCGTGCGCGAGTAGGGTTTTTGTTTAATGTGATCTCCCCTATGATTCTGGGCGGCTCTGTCATAAGAATCGTGGCTTTTGTTTTAAAAAAAAAGAGAACAAAATTTCAGGCCTCTAAAAAACGCGATTTCCTAACTTCTGGGGCGTGTTTTTTTCTTGAGCCGCGTTTTTTGGTTTGCAGACTTCTGGCCGCGATTTTTTGCCATCCCTGCCTGCGTGTTTTTGCTCTGTCTAGTCGCGTGTTTCTTCCTGCAAGTTCGTGCGTCTTTGTTTTCAGGCCCGCGTGACCCTCCGACTGCGTTTCCAGTCCGCGCGACCTCTTTGCACGTCTCTTGAACCTGTGCGCGAAGTCTCTCCTTTCCTGGGCGTGTGTTTCCTCCCACGCGTGTTTCTTCAGTTGACTGGTCTGCGTGTTTAAGCATTTTTGTGCGGATTTATCACTATTTTGGTCGCGATTTTCAGTGATTTATGGACGCCTAGGGTTTGGCATATTTTTTGCCTCGATTTCGTGGAGATTCGAGCTCATTTCTGCAATTTTTTTTGAGCTTTCATGGCGGCTAGGGCATCCTGCAACTTCGACTAGGGTTTTGACTAGTCAAACCACCTCGAAAAATTAGTTTTCTTTCAGATTCCTGGTGGGTTTTTCAAGAGCTCAACTGGGTTGTCTTCCGTTTTTTCTGGGTACCTCGGTTTTCGTGCCTAGAAATCTGTGCCATTGGGTGTTGATGAAATTTTCTGGGTAGTCAGAATTTTTTTTGGTTTTCAACATTCTGTTCTGGGTACTCTTTCGATCTTCTGGCTTTCGTCATCAACGTGCCTCAAAATCTGTGCTAGGGTTTGCTCTTTGAATTTGTGCGTTTTTTGTTTTCGTTTTGCCTTCACCAGTTCGACCTCAGGGTACGTGATGGCATCTCTAACGAACATAATGCTCGAAAGCAGCCAAAAGTTCAATGGGAAGAATTACAACACCTGGAAGCAGCGCATGATTACGATCTTCGAATATCGTTGCCTCGATTAGATCGTTTTGGGGAACTCAGCTCGTCCCATTGTAGTCAGCAAGGACCAGGACAAATGGGATGAACGCAACCAGGAAGCCGTCATGCTCATCAAACTTTCAGTCACAGATGAGCAGCTACCTCAGGTACCGTCTGGCAAATCTGCTTAAAAAATTTGGGATCATTTGAAGGCCCTTCATGAAACCTCTGACAAGAACAGAGCGTTCTTTCTCAAGAACATGCTCTTTTCCATCACGATGGATGAAAAAATCTCCTTACAGGAACATCTCACGAAGATTAAGGACATTCGTGATCAGTTGGAGGCGATTGGTCAAACAATGGAGGAAGAAGACATGGTCGTCATTACTCTGAAGAGTCTTCCGCGTTTGTATGAGCATTTCATCGAGACGCTGAATATCACCTCCACCAATGTTGATCTCAAGTTTGAAGATCTTTGCAACAAGCTCTTGCAGCAGGATCGATGGCGACAACAGTTTGGAAGCAGTACCAGTTCCACCTCCACAGAGCAAGCGTTCTCTACCAAATCTTTTGCTAAGAACAAAGGGAAGGCTTAATCTTCTCAACCGAAAGGCTCTAGTTCTTCACAGGACAGCAAGAAGAAAAAGAACGTTCAGTGCAATTATTGCCATAAATATGGTCACATAAAGGTTGACTGTCGAATTCGGATGGCTTCTGAACAAAAGAAGCAGGGAGGATCTCAACAAAAGGCAAATGTCGTGGAGCACACTGAGCAGAAAGAGTCTGCATTCTATGCTTTTATGGCCAAGAGAATTGCAGATCCAGTCCAATCTTCTGCCTGGTATATTGATTCAGGGGCTTCTCAGCATTTTACTCATCGTCGAGATTGGTTCACCAACTATGAACCATTCACTAATTCAGTGATCTTTGGAGGCGGCGAAGAGTACACCGTTGCCGGTAAGGGCAATGTTCAGATTCACTCTGGAGGAAGAAATCTACTCTTTCTTGATGTCTACTATGTTCCAGGCATGGAACATAATCTTCTCTCCGTCAGCCAGATCATGAAGCATTCTCCCTAGTTGGATGTCATTTTCAGTTCGTCCACTTGCAGCATTGTTGATAAGGTGACTCGTACTACAATTGCTATGGGACTTGAGGATCATGGTCTGTATAGACTTGCTGATTCCGGTGATTCTCAGGAGCACGCTCTAGTAGCAAGGAGTACTTCCATCAACAAACTCTGGCATCAGCGTTATGGGCACTTGAATGTGCACTATCTCTCTCAACTGTCTCAGGAGGGTTTGGTTGCTGGTCTACCTGAGATCCAAACTCAAAATCATGGAGTTTGTGGAGCTTGTCAAGCTGGCAAGCAGCATCGGACACCGTTCTCGAATGGTGATTCTTGGCGAGCCTCCAAGGTACTTCAATTGGTTCATGTTGATGTATGTGGACCAATGAACACTCCATCTGTTACTGGGTCCAGGTATTTTTTACTTTTTGTTGATGATTTCAGTCGCAAAATGTGGGTGTACTTCTTGAAACATAAATCAGATGTGTTTAGTACATTTCAGTAGTATAAGGCTTTGGTTGAGAAAGAATCACGTTCTCCCATTGTTACTCTAAGGTTAGATAATGGGGGGGAGTTTTGTTCAACCGACTTCTCTACTTTTTGTGCTAAACACGGCATCAAACGCCAACTCACCACACCATACACCCCTCAGCAGAATGGTGTTGTTGAACGTAGGAATCGCAGCATTACTGAAATGGCTCGTTCTATGCTAGAGTACAGGAATGTCCCCAAGAAATACTGGGGCTGAAGCAGTTTATACTGCAGTCTACCTCCTGAATCGGTCACCTACACAGGCCGTTAAGAAGATGACTCCAGAAGAAGCCTGGTCAAGACGTAAGCCTAAAGTGGGCCATCTGAAAGTCTTTGGTTCTACAACTCATGTATGGATTCCAGACGCCAAGCGTGCCAAGTTGGACTCCAAGAGCCAGAAGCTTATGTTTACTGGTTATAGCGACAATCACAAGGCATATAGGTTGATTGATGTGGAGACAGATCGTCTCATATTCAGTCGTGATGTTGTGATTGATGAGACTACTGGTCCATTTGTTCCTACTACCAACCCTGAGGATCAGCCTATGAAGGTTCTTGATGATGGTGTTCGTCTTCCTCTTGGTTCCCTTGATGGGAGGGCTTCAGAGCATTTTGACTCTGAAGATGAGGAGTCTACCGGTCATGATATAGCACCACCTGATCTTCCTCAGGATTCACATCCAGATGACGTTGTTCCAGCCATCCCAGCAGATGTTGTTTCTCCACCTCCAGATGTTGCTACTTCTACTCGTCGGCCTAAATGGTGGCTCAAGACTATCGGCGATCTTCATAATGATGAACTCATTGAGGGTAGATCAACTCGCAGCAAGAGCAAGCAACAAAACACAGTCAATTATGCTCTTATGGCCAACATACACAGCATCTATGAGCCTCAGACATATTCAGAGGCTAAAGGAATTCCAGATTGGGAAAAGGCTATGGAGTCCGAATACCATAGTCTTCTGAAGAATCACACTTGGGATCTCTCTGATCTTCCACCAGGGAAGAAACCTATTAGCTGCAAATGGGTTTATAAGGTCAAGTATCATGCCGGTGGCACTTTGGATAAATACAAGGCAAGATTAGTTGCTTGGGGATTCACATAGCAGGAGGGCATTGACTACGAGGAGACTTTTGCTCCTACTGCAAAGATGAGCACAATTCGTCTTCTTCTCGCTATTGCAGCCCAATTCGCATGGACAGTTCATTAGATGGATGTCAAGAGTGCCTTTCTCAACGGTGAGTTGCAGGAAGAAGTCTACATGACGCAGCCTCTTGGTTTCAAGGTTGCCGGAAAAGAACATCAGGTATGTAGGCTCGTGAAAGCGCTCTATGGACTGAAATAGGCTCCTCGTGCATGGTACATCAAGATTGATTAGTACTTGGTTGATCATGGTTTTCAGCGCAGCCCTTCTGACACTAATTTGTATGTCAAACACTCTGGTGATGATATTCTCTTTCTTGTTGTCTATGTTGATGACTTGATCATTATTGGCAGTTCAACACATTTGATTGCAGCAATCAAACATGATTTGTGTCAGGCTTTTGACATGACAGATTTAGGGCTTCTCCATTATTGTTTGGGTATTGAAGTTTGACAGATCGCTGATGGTATCTTTATCTCTCAGTCTAAATACGCTTGGAGTCTGCTTGACAAATTTCGGATGCTGGATTGCAAACCTGCCTCCACACCTATGGAGAAGGGGCTGATTTATCAGCCAACTCTGATTCACCTCCGGTTGATGAAACGACATTCAGGCAACTAGTGGGCAGTCTCATCTACCTCACTGCCACTAGACTTGACATCAATTTTGCAGTGAGCTACATTTCTCGCTTCATGACAGCTCCAAAAGCTGATCATTGGCTTGCAGCGAAGCGAGTGCTGAGATATGTTAAGGGCACTTCAGATTATGGCATTCTGTATGGCAAATGCAAGGATCCAAAGCTGATTGGTTATACAGATTCAGATTGGGTAGGTTCAGTGGATGACCGAAAATCTACTTCTGGATATGTCTTTAGTTTGGGTACAGGTGCTGTAACATGGACCAGCAAGAAGCAACAAGCAGTGGCTCTTTCCTCGACTGAAGCCGAATATCGAGGAACAGTTAAAGCAACATGTGAGGCAGTTTGGCTCCGTCGGATGCTTTCTTACATGCACATGTCACAAGCAGGTCCTTCTCCCTTGTACATTGACAATCAAGGGGTGCTCAAACTGGCCAAAAATCCAGTCTTCCATGAACGTACCAAGCATGTCGAGCTTCATTGTCACTACATCCGCAAGCTGGTAGAAGACGGATCAGTTTAGCTGCAGTATGTTCCAACTGCGGATCAGACTGCAGATATTCTCACCAAGTCTTTGAGCCCGGATAAGTTTGTAAAATTCAGGGGGCAACTTGGTGTTTTTGACAGATTGACCATTAAGGGAGGGTGTTAGAGTATTAAATTCCTTATATTAATGGTCACTTGTAATAGTTTAGTTTGTTACTGTTACTACAGTAATCGGTGTTCTATTGTTGCTACGGTAGTCGGCTGTTAGACATTTAATGTCTACAGTATTTTGTTACCTCCATGTATTGTAATCTTTTTTTCTTTAATGAAGCCTTTTTTTACCATTTCAAGGAGTTGGTAGTGGTGGCTATACTAGAAACATGTATATATACTGACAATGTTAAGAATATAACTATTGATTCATAGTGTGTAGTAGCTGCTACAGATGTAAGGTGATTATTCATCTGGAGACATCATACTTGGTGATATATGCGGTATGTCAACATCATGTTATAGTTGTATTATAGTGGTATGTCTCTTGGTATTCCATTTGTTGGTTGGACAGTTAGACTGTTGGTATTCCCATATGAACATCTATATGTATTGTTTTGTGTGAAGATGCCAAGGTTAGAATGTTCAATATTTTTACAAGCTGGAAGAATAGCATTGGATTGAACATTGTGTGGTGTGAAACATAAGAGTGATTGTAGAAGAAGTATGTTGTAGATTGAGACTCTGTGAAAGACTTTGTATTAAATTTTTGTTGATTTTAAATAATATAACTATGGACATCTTTTGCTGGTGAGTTTTCTCCTGTAAGGGTGTACCATTGTAAATCTTTGAGTCTTGTGTAATCTTGTGGATGCATCCTTTTCCTTTTATTTTTGTATATGTTAGATTTTGCAAGTGCTGCTGACTGTTATTTGAATACATATTCTTGAATTTTTCTTCATTCAAATCCCAAACATTATCTCGGTACAGCCAATGATAAATGATGATGATCCCAGGAGCAATCTGGTTGACAACACATTGAAAGTACATAATTAAGCATAGTGTATTTGAAGCAAAGATAAAACCAGTTAGAACGTTATGAAGCATTAATTCACTTACATGGAGAGAACAGTATTTGCAATAAGAGCTGGGATTCAAATGGAAGATAAACAAATGTCAAGGATGAGTTGCTTTGTTTTTTGATAATTTTTGAAAAGATAATGCTATGTTAGCCTTACGTGATACTGCTGGAATATTTGAATATACAACGATCAAGAAAATTTCAGTAGGGACATTGCTCCTCAACCCTGCTCTGCAGTGTTGTAGGGGCCATGAGGAGCACTACCCTTCAAGCTATAAGGGTCTTCTCTGTGAGGGAGCAAGGGAAATGTTACTTGCTGCTTCTGGAATGTGTGAATCTTAGATTATGGCAGTACATACAATCTCCCAGATTGAGCTGCCACATGGATCAGATGCAAAGAATGGCTCTAAAGAAGAGAACAGAACCATAAGTTCCAATAACCAGATTCCCATGTTCGAGTGCTTAGTCCAAATAAAAATGCTCCCACTGGCATTTCACTAGCACATGATTTGACTTACGATGATAGTGACAGATTTGAGTGAAATGCCTATATGTATATGTCTACTAATAGTAGGTGGGTCATATCCCTGGGTAATGTTCAATATATTTGTGCTAACATGCTTCCCCTGTTATGAGCCAAGTAGTTCACTGAGAAAGGAGATGATCAACTTTGTATTTTAACTACTAGAAGAAAATGAAATAATGGGTTAGGAGAAGCAATGAAAGATGGAACTTACACCTTGGGATGTTTACTGATATAAAGATCATTTTCCTATTTATCATGTATATCCTGACTTTTCTGAGTGTAAACTCATCTATTTCCTTTGTCTAGACTAATATAGCATTTAATGCTTACATTAATAAGGGTAAATTGTTGGCTAGATTGATTGGTACAATGCTAACAGCATCCAAGCAAGATGCGTACCCTTCATAATAAGGCATAATTCAAGGACGGTCTTCCCACCACCAATGGTGGCTTCTGCTATAATGACGCCTGCAAACAATGTTGCCACCAAAAGCAACTACCAATGATGAAATTGAACCAATAATTATGGGCAAATATTAATAGTTCCCAAGAATGATGATGGCTTAACAAGTCATGTGTGACAAAACAGTCTTCCCCCTCAATGTATGTGTCCTCTTTTGTGTTCGTACTTTAAAGAAAAATAATGAATCAGCAACCAATTATTCCATCAATGCTGCCAAGAATAGACCAACATGGTTGTAAAATTGAGGAGACTGAACAGTATGATGTCCTTAAAAAGAACTCAACTATTGCTATGACCAATCATCAGTCCATCCGCTGTTGGTCCTGACTTTTGGTGCCATTATATGATTTTGGCATCTGTGCTTCTTCATAGCCAAATGATAAACCTAATGACTGGAATTGTGATACTTGGATTGAGAGTGAGAATGCACCTCTTTCCAAAATTTTGGTGTCAATATGGCCGAGCTTTGGATGAGTATATTTCTATTTCTGACAATAAGATGAAGAATCTATTGGTGGTTCAAGATCTCATTCCTTTGATGATGAGAATCAACTGATGGTACATGATCTATTTTAGTTTTATAAATGGTAGAACAATCACAATGACCAACATCTATTGATGTAGATTCAGAACATCTGTTGCCTGCTTGCTGTAGTCTTAGCTTGGGTTCGACAGAAGTGACAATACCCTGTCCATATTTGATTTTATCAAGTTCACCACTTGCATAACTCGTTTGCTGAAGCAATTTGGATCCAATACCTTTCACGTGCTTCTCAAAATCACCCAAAAAAAGACTTCTCTTTTGTGACAATCAAATCATGATGATCTTGGAAACTTGCTTTATAAAGATGTGGAAGAAATTTTATCATTGGAGGAACTAGATCCTCCTGCAATATTTTTATGTAAAGGGCCAGAAGTAATGAAGTCATTCTTTGATATAGAAGCAGATATTTCCATTATTTTGTCCTGTAATTTCTCAAGCTTTTCTTTGTGTATTTTCATTCTAAAGCTTCTGTAGAACAAATTTAATCTGGATGTAATTGGAAATCCAGTTGATTACTTTACTAAATTGCAGAAAGTTAATGTGCAATGAAAGCAATGAACTGAAGTATAGGAAGGATGAAGCCAGAAGAAAATGAGAGTTATCTGCAAGAAGGTTACTTTGAGAAGAGATGTGAAGCCACGCTACTGATTTAACATTTGGATGATCCTTTATAGTTATTTCTGGCAAGAAATGATAAGTATAAAATTAGGAAATGAAACAATTCACCCGGGGATCTGAAAAGCCATGTAACAGTTGCATCTGAAGGTACCTATTGTGATATATCTATATCTCACAATTCCCACATTTTTTGGGGCTCCTATTTGCTTGTAAAATGCCTGAGACAATTTGTCACAAGAAACCTAGAACAGATTCTAGGCTTTCTGATGCATACTGCAACTTCAGATTTTTAGCAACGGTGATGAAACAGAGCCCCTAACAAGGTGGGCTACTAGTTTTTTGGTTATTTTGTTTTTCAAAATTCTCCCTAAATGCAATCTGGATGAAAGTCAGTGGGGTTTTATAAACTGCAAATGTTAAGATTCCATTTATTAACACACCTATTCATATTTTTCACAAAGATTAGTAGCATGTCTCGATTTTTTTTGTATCTTCAGCAGTCTTCGATCTGACAGTTTCCTTAGTAACAAGTCTGGATATTTTTATCTTCAGCAGTCTTTAATCCAATAATTTCCTTCACAAGGGATGATTAAGGAGTTGTAAGTTGTAAATATACTTGTCCTTGTTGGCAATTTATTTCCAAAATATACTGACCTTTTCAGAAGGCTCTGACATTGTTAGCTTCTCAAGAGTCTCCCACACCCTTAAGTGATTCAAAATTCTCAAGATGGAACAGCAGATCAAAGAAAAAGTTTTGGTATGCTGAATAGCTTTACTTTCCCTATTTATCCACCAGTCTATCTCACTTGTCCTGTTAACAGGTATTACCTGTGATGATATCATGGAGCAGCATGGGGTCACTACAGAGCTTTGCCTGTGCATTAAAAAAACTAGGCAGAATAGGGGAACGGGAAAATATGATTTGAAAAATGGCTGTTTGAGTCTCTAACCTCATCTTTCCTAAATGGTTCACAAGGGTAAGGAAAGTTTGATTTATGTGTTACCATTTTTCATTCATTGGGGTACATGACACTTGGGGTAATAGAAAATGTAGTTAGTGTACAATGCCTATTGTTATGTTTTGATAATATGGTTTATCCGACTATGCATTAATTGTTTGTCAGATTCGGGTGTTTATAAGAGTTAGTTGATGGTTTTGTTCCTCTTGGCAACTGTCAGGTGCTTTAAATAGATTTTGTATCATCAAGGAAAGCAGTATGATCTAGTTGGATTGACTTTGATTCTTGGTTGACATCTCGTATCTTCTTCTGTAATAAATTCATGTGCGAATAAAGATATACTCTTACTCCTTTATCTGGTATGCATTATTAATTCTGTTTATTATTTATAGCATTTGTTTTATTAGATAGGAGAGTAAATAGAATACAAGTGTCTAGTGGTCACTTAGTAATGGACTAGCCTGAATTGTCAATAACAGGAAACCATAAATTAGACAGAAATGGCAATGTAATGGTAAATGGGGTTGGGGGGCCTCTACAAGAGATGATATACTTGTATGCTTATACATAAGTGCAACTGTGGTAACATACTACTAATTTGTTTTTGAAATATCTTGATAGATTCATATTCACAAATTCAGACCTGAAGGCACAGGACTCAAAAGCTTTACTTACATACCACAACTGAGAAGTATTCAATTTGAATGATAGAAACATCTGTAGTAACTAGTATCCCTCTGGCTACCTTACAATCAAACAATATAATGTGAAACTTGAGGTTTAATCATGGATCATCTTGACTGTTTGTCAGCTTCAAATTGATGCCTGTGTTCGATCGGAGATAGCTCCAACATTGCTTTTGGCTAAAGGCGATCATCTGATCATAACTCAAAAGTAAGATGCATGTGGGGATCTTGTCTAGGTCTATTTTAAATCTATGGCAGATGGGCGTTCATGGATTCATGTAGGCTGAATCCCCAAATCCCAAAACAAGGACTTTTAACATTTTGCCCCAGGCCCACCTCAACAGCATTGGCTCAATCATGCCTGCTCACTCCATCAAGGATCAATATCTGGTGCTCATTTTCCTTAGACCTTTGGGCATCAATTGCTAACTGCGAACACCCAATTGAACATACTTGGGATAGTGGGATCTACCAGTTCCGATTCTGAAAGCCCTTTTCTTGATTGACATGTGGCAAGATCTTGCTCACCTGCAGTTCTTACAGCAAAAATGTCTTGCTTCAAGACGCGAGCTTCCAATGATGCGATTGTGCAAATGGGTGACATGTGCCCCAATCTTCCACGTTGGGCTTCACACATGGCATTGTCTCGCTTCTCCTAGCTAAGCTCGCAGGTCAAATTTGCTTAACTCAGGCTTAATTAGGGTTCCGACATGTTCTAAAACAGCTGAAATGATCTCCCCAGATGTTGCTGTTTCTAGCTGTTTTAGGAAATGTGATACTTGAACCATAAACTTAACAAGGGCTCAAGAAATAGAGGATCTGAATGGCAATGCTTTTCATGCCACAAGAAACAGCAACACAGGCCCTAGGCCGTGTTTCTGTTTTAACGAACTTGCAAGAAGAACATCTGTATCCATCAAACGACAAGCACATAAAACAGATTAAGTAGCATCCAGGTAGCACATGGCATGCTGTTTTTCAAGAAGAAGACATCTATTATGTACTATGGAATGAATAATAAATCTTAAGCATATGTCTTAATAGCTCAATGCTAGGCTTAAGCAAACATATCATAATAATTCATCTCCTTATCAGCCTCATCTATTTCTCAGGTCAAAGGGCAATGGAAGATACTTCTTTCTACTATAAAAAAAATCTATACATTGCTTGCCTGCCTTTACAGGGTGCATCATCTGTTCGCTCATGTCCATGACTCTGTAGATGAAGCAATTATCATTATAGAGAAAACAAAAACAATAAAGACAAATTGAATTTCCTCTATTGATTATATTAATGGGGTCATGCCACTTAAATATCATTCTCAACATGGATACTTGTGCAAGGACTGTTGATGGCTTGCGGTTGTGTGCAAAAATCAGTCTAATTGTGCTGGTTCTACATCTTTCTTAGTTTATTTGTTCTGGTTGCCTACATTCTATTGCATCCAACAGAAGACAGGTAAACTTAGTATTCAGTTAAATTTCTTTTACCATGTTTTTTCCTTTCCTGCTCTTGTAAAATGAAGTATAACCAAATTTGCATGGACACGGATTCGGATACAGTATCGGATACGGTATCGGATACGGATACAGCCATTTTTTAAGACCCCCAATATGGATACGGCTGGATATGACATTCATAAAAAATACACACATATATTTTCTAAGTTATTAGAGGAGATTTTCATTACTTTAAAAGCAAATAAGAAAATATAAATTAAAATAATATTAAAATTTGAATATTAATAATTTTGTAAAAAATAAATAGTTAAATATATATTAATAAATTTTATTTACATTTAAAGAATAAGTTTTATTTATTTTTAAATCTCTGACATTTAAACAATATAATATAAATATAAAATTATAAACAATTAACTTTTTTCAATTTGTAAAAATTAAAACACCAGAAAAATAGTAGAGTTGTATTTGAAGAAGACTTATAAAAATGGGTTGCTGAAATAGAAAAACATTTCATTTGTCTTCCTCATTTGGTGTAGGTTTTATTTATACAAAACAAAACAAAAAATTGCATGATTGAAGTTTTTTAAGATAATATTTTGGAAGGTTCACGTCAGCTTTTTTGAAAATCAAATCACATAGTATCCGGCATGGATGGAAAATCAAAGTTTTTTGGGCACGTGTGGGTACGGTATCCAACGTGTATCCATGGTGTATCGCACAAGTATCCATATCGGATACGGGGATATGCGTGCCCTGGGAGGGGCAGGGGAGTATCCGGCTACTATGAGTATAACCCAAGAGACATCATTTTCGCTCTATGAACTAGCCTGGATCTCGTAAAATGGAGTCTTAAGTAAGATTTTGGTTCTTAAAAAATATGTATCAACATGTTTCCCACAGAAATTCATGTACTGTAACTCTTCTTTGACAACCCATTTGTTCAATCACTCCTTATTTTCTTCTGTTCAACAAACTCCACAACTAGTAGTAATTCAAACAACATGAAGTTTCCAAAGTCCTTTTTCCCTAAACATAAAGATACTAAAATTTCTTTTATTATATTCATATACAAACAGGTTAAAACTGTAAGCTTGTTTTTGGTCACCTTCCTGCCCCTCTAATTTTTTTGGATTAGGGCCCCCTCCCAACTTTTTGTCTACCTGGGTTTGCTACTATATTTTCATTCTCTTCTCTATCTCTTATTCATCCTGATGATGGATCATGGAGTATGATCTGAAATGTTGACGTAAAAATTATCACAGTTAAATCCAAAAATTTCATTACATTAGTATTTATTCACCATGTGAGTGAATGCTTAGGATGCTTACTTTCCTGTATCTCTTCCAAATGGGTGCTGCTCTTTTCTATTGATGTTTCTGTTGTATCATATTTATGTTTGAATTCTCTGAAGTTGTTCCCAATATAAAATTGTTTCAATCTATATGATCCGATTTGTTGCTTTTTCAGTTTTTCTGCTTTTAGGAAGCAATTGTTTGCATGCATTGCATTTTTACTTCTAGCAATCATTTTTTCAGTTGCAACTTGTAATATTATTTAATATTTTGTATTCATATCTCACATGTTGGATCAAATTCTTTACAAATGTTGTAAGTTGTACCAAAAACATTATTAGATGAATTATAGGATATGTTGTGTCAAGTTGTCAACTAATTGTTCTTTAATTAAAGATTAATCTAAGCGGGTTGTTGAAACTAAGTTCATATTGTTATTTGTCATTTTTTGTAATTTGTTACATGGATATTGGATTTGAATCATGGTTTGTGCTTCTGATGCTAATATGCTATCATAGCTAGTTTGTGAGAGATGTTAGGAAATTATATTACACCATCGTATTGGTGAGGTAAAAAAATATTATGGGGGGTTCTATTAGATAGGTTAAGTGTTAAGATAATGGTGGGGCAGGGGCAGGGGGTTATAAGATAAATTATAAGATATCTTAGGTCAGGTAATAATAGTTTAGTTAAAGACCGTGGGTTGTTGAAACTAAGTTCATATTGTTATTTGTCATTTTGTGTAGTCTGTCACACAGATAATAGATTTGTTATTTTATTGCCAGCTTATTGAAAGCAGTATAATGTAATGAAGAATCATGGCTTGTGCTTCCATTGTTAATATATATGAAGTGAAAATAGTACAGGAAAATCTTTGTTCGTTTTCAATTCCACGAAGCATCAAAAACATCAATGGTCATTTGTTTATGGCATTTAAGTGCCTTTCATGTATAATTTTCTCTGCAACTTTCTAGGTCTCAATCTTGCTGTTTTTGTGGTACTTTCTTTGAACTCAGATTTGTGAGATGTGAGTTTTGTCTGTTTCCTACGTTCTTTTTAAAATTAGAAAGAAAAAATCTGAAGCTCTGTTTTTTTGTAACCTGTTGCAAAAATGTACATGTGACTCTTAAGACAAATACACAAGTTCTAAATATGAATCAAATTTTGTTGGGGACTCAGGCTGTGGTGCCAGTACCTATGTGCAGAGACTGTTGTGGGTGAAGTACATTTCTTGACTTAATTTACTGTGTTTTATGAACAGGCTATGGCTGGCTTAATGGAGGATGTCTTGAAAGCATCCTTCAATCCATCTCAAATAGTATTGACTGCTGGGGCTTCTGCAGCCATTGAAATCCTTGGATTTTGTCTGGCAGAGCCAGGGAATGCATTTTTGGTTCCATCACCATATTATCCAGGGTAGGTATTTTGAACATTTTATAAGCCTTTAACTATGAAATGTAATATTCATAAACTACAAATGTATTTTATGTAGTATGAGAATTATGATGATCGGGTGCATTTAATTCTATACAGTGGTTTCTCTCTTTGACATGCTCAAAATTTGTTAGCATATTATACCTTCTAAATCAGTTTGTTGTTCAACCTACTGCCAGTTTTGACAGGGATTTCAATTTGCGTACTGGTGTTGAATTAGTACCTGTTCCTTGTCGTAGCACTGACAACTTTGATGCAACAATTAGTGCACTTGAGAGGGCATTCAATCAAACTAAAAAGAGGGGGGTACCTGTTCGTGCTCTTCTTATATCAAATCCTTCTAACCCAGTTGGTAAAACGTTGGATTCCAAGATGTTGACCATGTTCTTGGAATTTGCAAGGGAAAAGAACATTCATCTTATATGTGATGAAATTTATGCAGGATCAGTGTATGATAACCCTGAATTTATTAGTATAGCAAAGCTTCTAGAATCAGGAGAGTTTGACAAGAGACGAGTCCATATTATCTATGGTACATCCAAAGACTTGGGACTTGCTGGTTTTAGAGTTGGAGCTCTTTATTCTTACAATGACACAGTCGTGAATGCTGCTCAGAAATTTGCCAGATTTTGCTCTGTTTCCTCTCATACACAGCGTTTACTCATTTCCATACTTTCAGATGGTCAATTTATCAAGAAATTTTTGATCGAGAATCAACGGAGGTTAAGAGAGAGGTCTGCTTTATTCAGTGAACGATTAGAGAATGCAGGCATTAGATGTTTTAAGAGTAATGGTGTTCTTTATTTGTGGGTTGAGATGGCAGATTTGATGCCATTCTTTAATCAAAAGGGAGAGCATGTCTTGTGGGAAAAATTATTATCAGAAGCAAAAGTAAATATTACTCCAGGATCTGCTTGTCATTGCATTGAACCTGGATGGTTCCGTGTGTGTTTTGCTACTCTGAGTGACCATGATGCGTTAGTGGCTTTACAACGGATTGAAGAATTTTCTAAACGTTGTAAACCTTAACTGTAGGGATACTTAATTCTTTTTAGTTTTACCAAAACCATTTTGGCTCTATAATCATTCTTTATAATATCGTAAAGTTTTTTTCTATGCCTAAAGTTTTACTTGCATTTTTGATTTTGTTAGATATTCATTTCATTAAGACATATTGCTTGGCAGATGGACTTATTGATTCGTTTCTATTGTATGGATTCCTGCCTTGTGTTATAGCACATAATGTTGGTACACTCTCTTACTTTCGGTTGATTCTTTCTGGTTTGTGCATGTCAAAAGTTGTGAGCAGTGATGATCAATGGGATCCAGATCCCAATTATGCATTAACTACAGATCTTGGTTTTTTATTGTGATTCATATTTGGAATTGCATTGTCTGTGGGATTCTGTCAGCAAAATTTATTGTCAAGTCTTGTTTGGCAACAAGTGATTGGCAATGAATAAGACCAGCATGAGAGGGGATGATGTTTCCATCCAAATGACTTGGTCAAGTAAATATACCTCTTTTGACAAAACTGTTTTTACGGATTTTTGTGGGTAACAGTACCCTATTGGATGTCAGGGCAGTTTCAATTATTGTTATCTATAACTTACAATTTTATGGAATTTATTTCTGGGAGAATGAATCTTTGACTAATGAATTTATTTGTTGAATATCTTCCTTTTAGCATTGCTAATTTGCAAACAGGAAATGACTAAAAATAAATTATTTTAGAACAGCTAGATCCTCTTTCCACTTGAACTGTCTCCAAAGGAGCAACATCTAATATCTTCCTTTTAGCATTGCGAATTTGCAGACTGGAAATGACTAAAAATAAATTATTGTAAAACACTTAGATCCTCTCTCCACTTGAACTGTCTCCAAAGGAGCAACATGTTCAGGCATGTTGACTAATTTCATGTTGCAAAGTCGATGCGGCCATACATAACGATACAACTAAGTGAATTTTTGACATAACGATACAATTAAGTGAATTTTTGAATGGTAAATTTTTGTTCCGTTGTGGTCATTATACATTGTCATGAACAGTCAAATTCATTTTGGAGAGGTGTGAAGGGAAAGGCAGCGCTTTTCTTAATATGACCGAGAATTGTCCATTGCTGCTTCATTTGAACATTTTGTAGGATAATATGAGTTGAATTAAAATACAAAATAATATTTTTAGAGCTTCATTGACCTGGACCATGACGTATTTTCTCTAACTTTGCACCCCCACCCTTCAAAACAGTTTGGCTGATCTTAGTAACCATTTTTGTATCAGATTAAAGCTATTTGATAAAATACAATGATGGTAGTCGGTGTGGCCGAGATCTAGCAGTAATATAGGGTGCTTAATGCTACAATGAATTTTGGTTCGAACTCTAGCTGGCATGCTTTCCACATGATCTTCATGTTTGTTGGTTGTGATGGCATATTTGAATTTCATTGTATCCTTGGTTATAATGAGGTACATGAGGTGGTAGGCATGTCAGTCAGTTAAATTATTTACTATTTTGATTGGTTAGATGGAGCCAACAAATAGGAACAGGAAATTAAAACTTTAGAAACACTGAATCCTGAACATCCTTGAAATGCAATGGTTGAGGTGATTTACAAGAGCTATCCAAAGAAACTAGAATATGGATCGCTTATGCTAAAAAATAAATTGAATGGACTTATCCATGTGTGGTTCGGTCACATGGTTTAGAAAATGGTCTTAAGGTGTTATTACCTGGGTGTTCTAACATAGATGCAAGCTGTTGTCCCATGTTTTACTTGACTTCTCTAGAAGCAAGATTTGTTTCTTATGAGAACCTAATATTTAAGTTTGTTGAGTGCACATAAGATTATTTGCTATCAGATAATAGCAAGCCTTGGGTATGCACATTAAGGTACATTATCAGGATTAATGAATTTATTTAATGGCAGATATATTGGAATGCACATAATATTTTGGATTATCATTATGTATAACTAAAATCTGATATATACGCCTCCATGGGCAAAGTCAAGACTGGTGAGACTTTGTGTTACAGAGTGTGCACCGAGGTTTAGATCAGTGGAGGCACTGGTTGTGTGGGTGGTTGCACGGTTTAGGAAATGCTTTAAGGTATCACTGTCTGCGTGTTCTCAAATAGATGTATGCCATTTTTCCATCATTTACTTTTCCTTAGAATAGAGCATATTTTATTAACAAGAACTTAATATAAGTATCTGCTATAAGATACTAGCAAGCCTTGGTTGTGCACATGAAGGTACATTTCTAAGCTTATGGATTTCTTTAATGGTAGATATTGGAATTTAATATCATAGATTGCCATTGTGGGTAACAAATTTCTGAACTATCTAAAATCTAATATATACGGCCCTGTCCGCAAAAACCAAGACTGGTGAGACTCTGTCAGAGTGCACACCGAGCTTTGATTCCCTGGTGACACTGGTTGAGGGCAGATGCTAGCTTTGTCGGACTTTGTCATAGTACAAATCCCATAACGAGTCTATATGTGTATATTGGTATAAATTTTAGGGGGCGGTGTTCCATAAGCCAAATATCAAGCTCTAAGCTATCAATAGGACCATATTCAATTTACGTATGTGCTAAGAGGTCATTTAATATTTTGTTCTATGATGTCTAAAAGACGTAATGTAAGAATTTATTTATTTATTTTTTGATGGAGGTCATCCACAAATTCTTTTTTGCTACCTGATACGGGAACACAGGTCTTCTTGGGCTGAACCTCTTCGGCTAAGAGCCAAGGACTGAGGGGTATCCATTCTGCCAAATTCGCTTGGGGCATGATCTCGGCCTCATCCCTTTTTCGGTGTTGGAGCCTTTGCACTCAACAAGACTTGATCCTTGGTGGGCTCATTTAAAACCTTTCAACTTCACTAGCACATCAAAAGGGTCGCTAAGAGAAAGGTAAACAAAGGCACATCAACGTTTGCGATCCACATGCATCAGTTTTAGGAGGGTAGATATTGTAAGTAAAAAGGACAAGGGGCTTCTATAGTGTAATATTATATGATTTTAAAAAATGACAAATTCTCCCCATTACTCAGGAGTTTTGTTTTAATACTTTGGTGATCACCACGATGATTACTATTCTGAGTTAAACCATTTCGTAAATTAAAGTTCATTTGGACAAAATTTTATACTAATATTTATTTAGGATAATTAGGATATTTTATTAGTCTCATCTAAGTAGCTAATTTATTGAGAAATAAAAGAGGGATATTATAAATGGTTTTCCAAAATAATATACCATCAAACTATGGTAAAATGCAAAATGAAGAGGCACTTTTGAGAATAGTAAATGTAACTCTCAATGAGCTGTGAATAGCAAAATTAACCAAATGTCAATAATAGACATCTTTAATTTGCAACTCTTCCATAGTAGCCCATATCTCAAGGTAGGCATCCAAAATCATCACTCAAATCATATGGAACTTACCAATAACATTCAAGATGTTCCAATATTTATTTTTTTATATCCAAGTTGAGAGATTTGGTAAATATAGCTTCATATTTTCCATTGCCAATTCCACCTCCTTCATAATGCATATAACAACTAATATCAAGATTATGAGAGAATCTAAATTACTGAATAATTTCCAATTTCGCTCTAGGCATCCAAAAAAACTTTTCAAGAGTGTTCAAGATATATGAATGTTACATAGAATTGCAAGGTCAATGACACCTTAATTTAACATCTCATGCTCCTAGGTGATGACATGATGAATCAATGGGCGACGTGAACACCATGGTTATGTCCCAAGAGTGGTCATAGGATGATGTTGATGGTGTTTTTTGCACAACAAGTCAGATAGAATACAATATTCTATCTCTCTTGAAAGGTTGATCTCTATGAGAAAAGAGATAACCCCAAGGTCTCTCGGGTGTCAGGTCATGACAATGCAGTGAAACCACTCAGTGATAAATGTGAAAATACTAGTAATCACAAAGGGATCTTACAAAACAAATGTTGAAGGCTCTAAACTTATCAAATTTTTTGCAATATAACGATACTCGAATTCCTGGTTTAACCAAAGTTCAAAGAAATAACAAAATATAAAGGGTTTCAAAAATCCTAAGATTAATATTACTCTTAAAATCAACAATACTAATGAGGAAGTGCTTGGAATAGACCAATCCCTCAAAACTAATTTCTGATCAACCCAAACTATACTTGCAATCTCACAGAAACAATGCAATTTTCTAAGAAATTAAAGATTTTCAAATCATGGACATTCATTCAATTGAACTTTATAAATGCCCACAATTGAACTAAGCACACAAATATCAGGTACAGGTTGACCTTGAGTAACAAACCCACAATCAAGAAGCTGCCCAAAGTATGAACCAAAGATTGCTACAACTCTCCAAGCATTAAATCACAAGCATCATTAAACTATTTAACTCTAAATCTAAAATGCATTCAGACATTCCCAAGCAATTTCAAAGATAGAATAAGAACCATGCAAGATTAATCAATCCAAAGAAGGCACCAATAATAACACAATGTCTTCACTTGTAGTGAATCGTCAATAATAGCAACAATTTTGATGTTTTGTATTACAACACTTGCTTGAAAGAATAAAACTAACTTCTAACTCTAAGCTTCTGCTCTGATCTTCTAGTTTGTCTTCTATCTAATTCTAACAAATTAACTAACTGTCTAACCCTCAACAATAACCTACTTTTCTAACCAACCAACCAACCCTTTACAAATGAGGCGAAATGCCATACTTATAGAGATTTCATCTTGTGCGAGCCCAAGCTAGGGTTATAGAGAAGGTCGGCCACCAACCAAATTGGCCCAGATAGCCTGCAATAAATCATCGCCCTGCATTGAATGCATGAGGCACCTTCCTCAGATCGACTCCGGATCTTTGCAAATCCCGACAGACAGAACAAACCCTGCAGGTCCCGTCCGCCATTAATGCCCCACCCGTGCGAAATAAAAAAAAATGGCAACATGCATGCAACACAAGTTTGAATACGAGCTACCGATCAACATCTGAGCTGGGCATACGAACGACTTTGATTGAGTCAAACTAGTTTGAACTTTCCACGCCATGTCCACCTCGGATGAACGACCATCGAGCGCGTTGAACTTTTGTGTACGAATGGGTTTCATCTAATCGCGGCCGCAATATGTACCTAACTGTATCCCGCGGATCTCACAATATCTTTAAAGTACGCCCATCCTTCCTTTGACCCTGACAACAACAAACTGCCCGATCCAATCTGCATTCAAAAGGGCCACAATCAATACTCAATATAGCATCAAAATCCAAGTTAATCCACCAGAGTCCCTAAGGAAAGAAAACCATGCACAAGCCCAAGCGGAAGTAGAACCAAAACCATACGGGAGCGGAAACAAAACCAAAATAGAAATAGAGACAAAACAGGCGGAGGTGGAACCAAAACTAGAACATAAACAAAAACAAAATAGGCGAAGGCGGAACCAAAACCAGACGAGACCCTTTGCAAAGTTCATTTCTCACCTCGGTTCTGATTTTGACGAAGGAAAGGAAGACCAAAGCAGACCTAAGGGGAAGAAACCAACCCAAAGACCCAAAACAATGAAACAACAAAGACACAGAGGCGGGAAGCGGATGCGGAACCGAACCGTGAACTTCTTTAAGGTTCAGAGTTTAGTTTCATCCCGATTTTGCCTCCGACAAATGAAAGAAAAAGGCAAACCAAGGAAAACCTAAGGGAAGAAGCCAACTGAAAGGTCGAAGACAAGCAAAACAACGAAGAAAACAAGAAGGCAAGGAGTGGAGCCGGAGCCGGAACGGAAACTGAACCGTGAACTTTTTAAGGTTCAGAGCACAGTTCCATCCCGATTCCACCTCCGACAGAACAAAAGAAACAAGGTCTTAGGAGGAAAAGGACAACTCCCAAGACCCAAACAGAAACACCAAGGACAAACAAAAGGCAAAGGGAACCCACTTCCAGAGAGGACATCCGCGAGATTCTAATAAAACTTCACTAAAGCAATCCCCTGCCAAGGTTCGGGATTTTCACCCCTTCGCGGAATTCAGGTCAGGAAGGAATTTTGGGAAATTTCGGGCCAAGTGGATTTTAGCGAGAGAAGCACAAAAATCACCAAAAGGCCAATCACTCATCAGTCAAAACTCTAGAAATGTCTGCACATATCATTAAATCATCCAAATCCATCATGCAATGCAGAACTATTAATAGTCAGACCATGAATCTTCTCAGTCTTCGACAAATAACAGACTTTTGGAAAAATCCGACAGGGACGGAAATCACTGAAACTAGTAAAAGTTAGCATATCATGGGAAAATGAAGTAGGGACAGATTATCGAGATTTTCCCAAGGCAATGGATTCCTATGAAGTCAACACAATTCCCACACCATTGACCGACAATCTGGCCTCCCAACGCCCCCAAAGTGACTAAAACTACGCCACCGCAAGCTAAGCACGAAGCCCCCGCGGTATCGAGGTAAATAACCCAAGACGCAACCCGAGAAAACAAAGAGGTGAAGGAAATTTTGGAGGAATCCGGGGAAGACGAAATTCCACGAAGCACCAAAATCTTCAAAGACAATGTAGAACCAGCCCCGTCGAGCTTTTTAGGCAGCTGGGGAAATCTTCCCGAGGGAAAAAATCTCGAAAACAGGAAAAAACCCGAAATTGTCCAAAAGAGTTAGAATTTTCAAAGTGTTAGCATAATGGGGGCACTTTACAAGCAAGATAAGCATTTAGGAACATTGTAAAGTAACCCAAATCCAGGACCAAAGGACCAAAGCACCAAAAAACCAAAAAACTCAAGATTTTCAAAGACAAGCTCAAAAAAGGGCAAGGCCATAGAAAAGAGCCAAAAGACCAAGAAAAAGAGGGTCCCTACTTTCAACGGGGTGTGTGTGCAAAATTGCACAACAAATGGCGACTCCGCTAGGGAAATGCTCCAGAGCATTTCAATGACAAACTGGAATCAACCCAGAATATCTAGTTTCGTAGACCAAACATGGATGGATTAGGTTACCTATGGACAAGGTTTCAGAAGTCACAAACAAGCAAACCTTTCCTGTACCAGGGTCGAAGTGTGTGCATATGCATTCATTTCCTTTTCCCTCAATGGCAACAGGAACCAAACTTAGTTTGATAGGGCTAGATAAGGATTCCAACTCCAAAAGCAACCTGGATAAAGCCTCGCTGCCAGTTAGGCGTCCATAGCCCCGACGAGGTTATCACTGTGACCTTCCCTAGCATAGCTCTACTGCCAGCTAGACGTCCATAGCCTCGGTAGAGATACTAGGATACCCCTGATAAGGTGAGCATTTCTTTTGATTTTCAACATTTTCTTTTCTTTTGATATTCTCTTTGAGATCTTTTAAACCTTCTATTTCACCTTGCAAGCAATGAAGCCCACACTCAGGGATGAGAACCACAACGACACTGGAGTAGAATATAATATTTTTCAACCAATCAGACACTCACAAGGACCATATGCAACCTTGGAAACCTTAAGATTTGTGTGTAGGTATGAGACCCAAATACATTTCAAAATTTGACTTAATCAAGTGACTCCAATTCCAAGCATATGCAACATTAGACAAAGGAATTCCACCAACTGACTCTGAAAAGATGATTAAAGTTTGTAAAAGAAATTCCCAGAATGGCCCCAGGCAAGCAACCAATCATACAGATGCAACAAGCCCAAAAGAAAGCAAGAAAACCCCACAACAGGAGCAGAGCAGAAAACAAAACCAACCGAAACAGACCTACCATAACCAAAAGCAAAAAAAGAACAGAAAGGAAACCTAACCTACTTATGTACAAGGAAAGAGCTGTAAACAACTTAGGACTGGAAATAATGCTTCAAATATTGCCCATTGACAGGCAGTAGGACATCTTCTCCAGTGAGAGTTTTCAAATGGAAAGCATTATCTCCCAAAATCTCTGCAATTTGATAAGGGCCGAGCCAAAGTCTATCGAATTTCCCATGCTCCCCTTTTCGGTCATGGGCTTTATCCCAGTATAGAACCAAGTCAGAGATTCTAAAGACTTTTACCTTGGCTCTCCTATCAAACCATCTTTTCACTGCACCTTGATGCTTGACAAAGTTTTCTAAGGCTTCATCTCTTCTCTCTTCAAGGTGTAACAGTTTAGTCAGATGGGCTTCATGCTTGTTCTCCTCATCATAATATTCATTGATAAATTGTAGGGTAGGGATCTTCAGATGGATGGGAAATACATGTTCCAAGCCATACACTAAGTGATATGGAGAGGTTCCTAGGGATGTCTTCTGTTTGGTACGATCTGCCCAAAGAGCAAATCTAAGCTGGGTGTGCCAATCTTTAGGGTTCTTCTCCAACAACTTACAGATGACTGTCAATAGATTCTTGTTGGAAGACTCAGCCAAACCATTGCCCTGTGGGTAGTAATTAGATGCAAATTTTATGACAATTCCATGATTAAAAGCCTAGTTAGAAAATTTCAATGATGCAAATGCAGTTTCATTATCACAAACTAAAGCCAATGGACATCCAAATCGATTAATAATACCTGACTCTACGAAATTGATTACCACCTCAGAAGTGCATTGCTTGCATGCAAGAGCCTTGGTCCACTTGGTAAAGTAATTAGTTACAGTAAGAATATACCTATGGCTTGCAGAGGAAGGTGGATTGATTGGACCTATGAAGTCCATTCCCCATTGTGCAAATGGTTTTACCTCTATGACTGGCTGAAGTGGAAGGGCTACACATTTCCCCTTACTTGCTGCAATTTGACATACATGGCACGTCCTCACATGGTTATGTGTCTTTGAATAAGGTAGGCCCAATAATAGCCTGCCCTCAGGATCTGATTTGTAGTGGAAGGTACCGAGCCATGGCCCGTGCCATATTTTCCATGAAATTCAGATATCACCCTTCTAGATTCTTCCTTCCCTAGGCACCTCAAATAAACCCCCTCATGATTTCTCTTATACAAGACAACTCCTTTTATCATAAAATTGCCAGTCTTCAAACACAAAGCTCTCCTTTGTACTGCATTAAGGTGTTCAGGACACTGCTGGTTCAACAGATAGTAGATGATTTCATCATACCAGTCTCCTGGAGACACTTCTTGGAGGTGATATTGCTGAGCTGTGAGGTTAGGACCTATCTCAGCCTTTGTCTTTGTCAGTCCCTGCCCTCTCACCAATTTCATAGGCTGGATCTCAATATCATATTCCTGTAACATAGTTACCCACTTAGCCCTGAGTTCTCCCAATTCATTCTGCGTTAGTAACAACTTTACCATAGGACCAGGTACTATAGCAAGGACCTTATTTTTCAAGATATAGTGTTTGAATTTCTTTATTGCTTGGACTAGGGCATAAGCTTGTTTTTCTACATTAGGATATCTCAGTTTTGCATCCTTTAGAGGAGAACTCATAAAGGCTATGGGATGTTCATTCCCTTGGTTGGACTTCTGGGTCAACATGTCAGCACAAGAATGTTCTGAAGCAAACAAATATATATAAAAAGATTTGGCATAATTAGGACTTACCAATATTGGAGCTTCAACAATAACTCTCTTGATTTCTGCAAATGCCTCCCTAGCTTCTGCACTCCATTCAACCTTTCCTTCCTGTTTCAGCATGACATTCAAGGGCTTTACTATTTTTGCAAATCCAGTGATAAATTTTTTGATGAAGTTGATTTTCCCAAAGAATGACTTCATTTCCCTTTTGCTTACATGAGGCTGTATTTTTAGTATAGTCTCTACCCGTTCTAGATCAATGGCAATACCCTATTCTGAAACAACATGCCCTAACAACTTTCCCTCAGTGACTCCAAAAATGCACTTCTTGGGATTAAGTGAGATGCCAAACTCTCTGCACCTTTGAAATACTTGGCATAAATCTGCAATATGATCACCTCTCCTCTTAGAAAATACTGTCAAATCATCCATGTAAATGATGATGTACTTACCACTGATGTCTTTGAAAGCAACATCCATTGCCCTCTGGAATGTAGCCCTGACATTGATTAATCCAAAGGGAATTCTTCTGTAAGCAAAAGTTCCCCATTTTGTAGTAAAGTCAGTTTTGTGCCTATCCTCATATTGTACCATAACCTGATTGTATCTAGAGTACCCATCCAGAAAATACATCATCTGAGACCCATTAACAATCTGAAGTACTTCATCCAGTGAAGGGATTGGATAATTATCCTTCTCTGATGCTCTGTTAAGGTTCCTGAAATCAACACACAGTCTGATTTCTCCATTTTTCTTCCTTACTGGAACCAAGTTTGCAAACCATGTGGAATGTCTTACTGGGAATATGATTCGTGCTGGAAGTAGCTTCTGCACCTCCTCCTGAATGATGGGCTCCAGAAGAGTATTAATTGGCCTTTGTCTTTTCCTGAGTGGCTTAACATTTGACTTCAGGGGAATAGTATGTGTAATGACTGAAGTATCATACGTCTTTAAGTCATAATTGCTCCATGCTATCACATCTTGATAAGTGTGCAAGGCATCAATAATTCCTCTCCTTTCCTCTGGAGTGCACACTTTACCAATAAATACATTTTTGACACCCTCCTAGGTCCCCATATTGTACGTTTCACATTGGCTGCTGAGAGATTCCCTTTTCACTTGATGTTCTTGATCTTTTATCTTATCCAGATCAAAAATTCATTCTAATTGCACCATCCCCCTTGGGATAGTATTAGTTTTTAGGTTAATGACCCCTTCTAGGTCCATTTCAGCCTCTTGAGGTTCTACCTCATCAATCACCTGGGAAGAAAACACATCACAACTAGTGATCAAGAATATGCTTGTCATCCTCAAACACCTAGAAATTTGTGACGTTGTCAGGCACTGAGGGTACCAGGGTGAGCTCCACAATGAACTTCTTCAAACCTGAGAGTGATGAGGGCTGCAATGTACTTGTTGGCTGTGCCAGAGAATTGACAGTTTGATTCTTACCTCGGGGGATCAATTGAATGTTGAAGGTATCAAATCCTTCAATGAGATCCCATACTTTGTGCCTGTAGTTGGTCATTATTTTGTTATGGCACGAGTATTGTTTCCTTACTTGTTTAACTACCAGCTCAGAATCTCCAAACACTTGCAAGATCCTAACTTCCTTTCTCAAGGCCATTAATAATCCATGGACCAAAGCCTCATATTTAGCTACATTATTAGTGCATTGGAACTAGAGTCTATGAGCAACAAAATAGGTTTTACCTTTAGAGCCGATCAGTTCAAATCTTGCTCCAGCACCCTGCTTCAATTTGGATCCATCAAATCTCAATATACAACAACCATCAGCTCCTGATTTATTTAGACTAACCTTGTCCTTGCTACTACCCAGAGGCTCTTTAGGAGGCCTTGGGTTCTTCCCTTTTAGATGATTCTGAATGCTTTGTATATCTAGCCTGATAGTTGGAGCCGGATTAATGCATCTTTGTATCTGATCCACTGCAGTTTGGCACAGGCAACACTCCAACTCAGAGTGAGGGGAATTGTGAACTCTGCACTAATTGGGGAGCAACAACTCCTTAAAATCCATATTTCTACCCAGCTGAAACTGATCCTCCACACACTTTTGGATAAACTCTTGGAAATTATCCAGCAAGCTGATTTTTCTATCTTCCTGATCATCAAGTTCCTTTGTTTGTTCAAGCAGTACTTCAAAACTGTTGGATCCTGAAGTGGATTCATCAGAGAAGCCTTGCAACATAAAGAATTCTTCTATGTCTAAAACAGGGGCGGCCAGGACATAGTTCCTCATGTTGACTTCTGACACCAATATCTCATTCAAAGTATTCTGATATTCAGTGATTACATACTTCATTCTGGGTTCTCTTTCAATTCTGATTTGATTTGGGACTCCTTTCCAGGGGAGCCACATGTGAGAATGATCTGTGGATGTATATCCATTTACTGCCTTAGTGAAATCTGGACCCAAGATCAAACCATAAGTGTCAGGAATATCTGCCACCTAAATATTAAGCACTTGTTGTACTCTAGGGTCTGAGGCAACTTGCATGAGAATCATGTTCAGTTCTCCCACTATATTTACCTCTATCTTGTCTAATTGGGTGACCTTCTTATGAGAGGTTGCAGGGGTAATACCTAGAGCCCTACAGACAGCAAAATGAATGACATTCGTAGATGCTCCTGAATCTAGAAGACAATTGTGTAGATTCTTTCCAAAGATACAAATAGAAATAAAAAAGGGAGGGGTTTACATTTTTCCCTAGAACAAATTCAACTGTGTCAATTTGTGCAACCTAGTTCTTATCTTTTTTTTTACCCCTGTCTCTGGGCTATGCTTGACTTGGACCTTTAGGTGCCTATGAACTAGGAGGCATGTTGAATGCCTCATTGACTGCTACTCCTTGTGGTGCTGTACTTGAATTGAAAGACCCAGGACTACATTTATGATTTCAGGAACCCTTAACAACTCAAAAGCAGAGATACTCACCTTTACTTTCCTGAGTTCTTTAGTCACATATTCACCTAATTGTCCCACATTCATGTTAGTGTGGGTCTCCTTAGAATGACCGGTCTACTTATCCTTTGCTGCATCGACATTGCTTCCTTTTGACATATCAGGTTGTCCTCCTTTTGCAAAGTATTGTGTTGGCACCTGAGGGTAAGATGGATTATTGCTAGCACGTGGATCTGGTGGAGTGGTAAAATTTTTTGGAGGAATAGATGTGGTAAATGGGCCTCCAGCTTGTGGATTCCTGTTAGGCCTATTCCTCAAATCATACTTTCTTGTAGGCTGCTGAAACATCTGTACTTCTTCAATACCAGCTTCCTCTTCATCCAAGGGACCATTATCATTTTCAGCTCCCTCATCAAATAACTAAGAGATTTCATCTTCATTGAGCACTTGTTCAACCTCTTTGTTCTAGCTACTTGACTCATCCTTTGGTTTATTTTCTTCATCCCTCGGGAAAGGAGCATGATTCAACACCAAAACTAGGGAATCATACAGATTTGAGGGTACCAAATCTTGAACAGTGGAGTTGTTTTCAACTTCATACTGAAAGATAGAAGCAACAACTTGAAATTTAGAACAATCTAGCTTTGAGTGTTGGCCTGTCTGGTGAAGCCTACACCACCTTGACAAACCTGCTTCAGCTAGATATACTCCACTCAGAGGTTTCTCTTGATTGGAAGGTTGGTCTAGTGGAGTTGTTTTCAACTTCATACTGAAAGATGGAAGCAACAATTTGAAATTTAGAACAATCCAGCTCAGAGTGTTGGCTTGTCTTGTGAAGCCTACACCACCTTGACAAAGCTGCTTCAGCTAGATATAATCCACTCAGAGGTTTCTCTTGATTGGAAGGTTAGTCCAGTGGAGTGGAGACCCTCCATTATTAGGTCCGATATTCCAAGACCTATTCTGCCCAGGTGGATGTCTCCTTTCAAACCCTTGTCCACCTTGTTGACCTCTATCAAAGTTTTGAACAGGACCCTGGCCTCATTCAAAATTTTGATTTCTGTCAGAGTGCTGCCCTCTTGCAACATCCCAATTCTCCCTATTGTAATTTGATTGCATGCTCCTCTGAGCAGCTTGGAGTTGGTTGTTCTGGTTCCTCAAGTAGGTTACCTTCATATTCAATTTCTTTACTTGCTCGGTTAGCTCATCTAACCTTTCCTTATTAGGACTACTGTAAGGAACTAAATTTACATTGTTTGGGGGTATCTTGACACTCCTCTAGGACCCACAGACTCATTCAAAACTTTTGAGTTCTATAAATATGTAGGGAAACTAGCTTGTGGCTGTAGATGAAGGGGTTGATTGGCACTTTGCTGTGGACAACTAGGCATTAGGTGAGCCTGATTGATTGGATGACTTGGGTGTGGAACCAAAGGCAGCTGCGAAATGGGATTCATAATGGGATTGTGATTAATCAACGCTTGGTTAAGAGCTTGGAGTTGCCCAAGGTGAGTAGCTAGTCCTAGAGATGGCAAGGGTCCTGACATGTGTTGTCTCAGATCAGTACTAACCTTAACAACCTCTGTATATGCAGTGAGCAAGGTAGTTGGAGGATTAGTTCTCCACTTAAGGAAGGTGGATGCAAGACTATCTAGGGCCTCAAAATAGAATTCTAAGGTGGTGGCATCATCCAAAGCGTAAGGTGTCTACAATCTAGTGTATGCATGGTGGAACCTATTATTGAATGATCCTATAGGCTCATTGAATTCTCTCTTAACTATGGTAAATTGCATGTAAAGCTCATTGGCACTGATGGCAATTTTAAACTTCTGCAGAAATGCAGTCTCAAGTTCAACCTAGTTATGGATGGATGCAATAAACAAGTGGTTGTACTAGTAAAAGGCCTCCTCTCCCAGAGAGTAAGGGAAAAGTCTACATGCAATATCTTCATAATTAATCCCTCTATTCCTCAGATAGGTTTGAAAATTCCTAATATGCTCGTCTGCTCTTCTATTAGGATCACTCATGTGAAACTTAGAGAAAAAATGCTTAGGGTTCTTGGGCATAACATTGTAGTTGTTGAAGGATAGAGGGGATGGGTTGTTTGCCAAGAAATCCATCGGCGGAGGTGGAGGTGGTAAAGGTTGAGTGATGACTGGTTGGGATTATTGAATGGAACTAGCCTCATAATCGGATGAAGATGAGGTGGATGAGGGTGAGGATGGTGGAAATGATGGATTAGACAATGACTCCTCCCTTCTTCTGGTCCTTCTTGACCTTGTTGGAGGTGGCGATTCTTGAAAATATTCTTCTTCTCCTGGGGTAGATCTGGTTCTCCTTCCGAGTCTCTTAGGAGAAAGGGCATTTAGAAAACGCTCCAGCTTTCTTATTCAGGGCCCTCCTTCTAGCACCAATCATGTTGATGTTGTTTTCTGCACAAAAACAACTAAGATAGAATATGGTATTCTATCTCTGTTGAAAGGTTGACCTCTATGAGAAAAGAGATAACCCCAAAGTCTCTCGAGTGTCAGGTCATGACAATGCAGTGGAACCACTCAATGATAAATGTGAAAATGCTGGTAATCACAAAGGGACCTTACAAAGAAAATGCTGGAGACTCTAAACTTATCAGATTTTTTTGCAATATAACGATACTCAAATTCCTGGTTTAACCAAAGTTCAAAGAAATAACAAAATATAAAGGGTTTCAAAAATCCTAAGATTAATATTACTCCTAAAATCAACAATACTAATGAGGAAGTGCTTGGAACAGATCAATCACTCAAAACTAATTTTTGATCAACCCAAGCTATACCTACGATCTCACATAAACAATGTAATCTTCTAAGGAATTAAAGATTTTCAAATCATGGACATTCATTCAATCAAACTGGATAAATTCCCACAATTGAACTAAGCACACAAATATCAGGTACAGGTTGACCTTGTGCAACAAACCCATAATCAAGAAGCTTCCCAAAGTATGAACCAGAGATTGCTACAACACTCCAAGCATTAAATCACAAGCATCATTAAACTATTTAACTCTAAATCTAAAATGCATTCAAATATTCCCAAGCAATTTCAAAGACAAAATAAGAACCATGCAAGATTAATCAATCTAAATAAGGCAACAATAATAACACAATGTCTTCACTTGTATTGAATCACCAACAATACTAGCAATTCTGATGTTCTATATTACAACACTTGCTTGTAAGAATAAAACTAACTTCTAACTCTAACCTTCTGCTCTAATCTTCTAGTCCGTCTTCTATTTAATTCAAACAAATTAATTAATTGTCTAACCCTCAACAATAACCTACTTTTCTAACCAACCAACCAACCCTTTACAAATGAGGCGAAATGCCATACTTATAGAGATTTCATCCTGTGCGAGCCCAAGCTAGGGTTACAGAGAAGGTCGACCACCAACCAAATCGGCCCAGACAACCTGCAATAAATTGCCGTCTTGCATTGAATGCATGAGGCACCTTCCTAAGATCGACCTGGGATCTCTGCAAATCCTGATTCAGACAAAACGAACCCTGCAGGTCCCATCCGCCATTAATGCCCCACACGCACAAAATAAAAGAATGACAACATGCATGCAACACAAGTTTGAATACGAGCTACTGATCAACATCTAAGCTAGGCATACGAACGACTCTGATCGAGTCAAACCAATTTGAACTTTCCATGCCACGTCCACCTCGAATGAACGACAATCAAGCGTGCCGACCTTTCATGTACAGATGGGTTTTTCCTGACCGCGGCCACAAAATGTACCTGACTGTATCCCATGGATCTCGCAATATCTTTAAAGTACGCCCATCCTTCCTTCGATCCCGACAACAACAACCTGCCTGATCCAATCTGTATTTAAAAGGGCCACAATCAATACTCAATATATAATCAAAATCCAAGTTAATCCACCAGAGTCCCTAAGGCAGGAAAACCACGCACAAGCCCAGGTGAAAGTGAAACCAAAAACAGACAGGAGTGGAAACAAAACCAAAACAGAAATAGAGACAAAACAAGCGGAGGTAGAACCAAAACCAGAAGATAAACAAAAACAAAACCAAAACATAAACGAAAACAAAACAAGTGGAGGTGGAACCAAAACCAGCAGAGGCGGAACCAAAACCAGATGAGACCCTTTGCAAAGCACCGAGTTGAGTTCCTACCCCAGTTTCGATTCCGACGAAGGAAGGGAAGACCAAAGCATACCTAAGGGGAAGAAACCAATCCAAACGCCCAAAACAACGGAACAAAAAAGACGTAGAGGCGAGAAGCGGAACTGGAACTAGAATAGAAACTGAATCGTGAACTTCTTTAAGGTTCAAAGTTCAGTTTCATCCCGATTCCACCTCTGACAAATGAAAGTAAAAGGAAAACCAAGGAAAACTTAAGGGAAGAAGCCAACCCAAAGGTCGAAGACAAGCAAAACAAGGATGAAAATAGGAAAGAAAGGAGTAGAGCCAGAGTCGGAACCAGAACCGGAACGAAAACTGAACCGTGAACTTTTTAAGGTTCAAAGCTCAGTTCCATCCCGATTTCGCCTCCGATATAGAACAAAACAAACAAGGTCTTAGGAGGAAAATAATAACTCCCAAGACCCAAACAAAAACACCAAGGGCAAACAAAAGGCAAAGGGAACCCATTTCCAGAGAGGACATCCATGAGATTCCAATAAAACTTCACTAAAGCAACCCCCTGCCAAGGTTCGGGATTTTCACTCCCTCGTGGAATTCAAGTCAGGAAGGAATTTCGGGAAATTCCAGGCCAGGCGGATTTTAGCGAGAGAAGCACATAAATCACCAAAAGGCCAATCACTCATCAGTCAAAACTCCAGAAATGTCTGCACATATCATTAAATCATCCAAATCCAGCATGCAATGTAGAACCTTTAACAATCAGACCATGAATTTTCTCTGTCTTCGACAAATAGCAGACTTTCGAAAAAATCCGACAGGGATGGAAATCATCGAAACTAGCATAACTTAGCATATCACGGGAAAATGAAGCAGGGACGAATTATCAGGATTTTCCCAAGGCAACAAATTCCTACGAAGTTAACACAATTCCCACGCCATTGATCGACAATCTGGCCTCCCAATGCCCCCAAAGCGACTAAAACCGCACCACCGCAAGCCAAGCATGAAGCTCCCGCGGTATCGAGGTAAACAACCGAAGATGCAACCCAGGAAAACGAAGAGGCGAAGGAAATTTTAGAGGAATCTAGGGAAGATGGAATTCCACGAAGCACTAAAATCTTCAAAGACAACACAAAACCAGCCCCGTCAGGCTTTTTAGGTAGCCGGGGAAATCCGCCCGATGGGAAAAATCTCGAAAATAGGGAAAAACCCAAAATTATCCAAAAGACTTAGAATTTTCAAAGTGTTAGCATAATGGGGGTACTTTACAAGCAAGATAAGCATTTAGGAACATTGTAAAGTAACCCAAATCTAGGACCAAAGGACCAAAGCACCAAAAACCAAAAAACTCAAGATTTTCAAAGACAAGCTCAAAAAAGGGCAAGACCACAGAAAAGAGCCAAAAGGCCAGGCAAAAGAGGGTCCCTACTTTTAGTGGGGCGTGTGTGCAAAACTGCACAACAAATGAGATGATGAAAATATAAAGGACCAATATTAAATTTTGGTAATGAATCAACTAGATATAACAATGGTTAGGCTCGGATGAAGGTAATAGGTCATTTGGATATGAAAAGGGTGAGGCTTAAAAGATAGGATATGAATAATAAGATATGGGAACAATGAGGCTCAAAAGATAAGATGATGGGTCACATAATAGACAAATACTAAGGAATCCGTAGATAGATTAGTGATGAGGTAAACATAAGGAGACTTCATGGTCATGTCCCCATGGATGGTTCAAATGATGAACCACTAGGAGATTAAAATATGGATCGATGATGCTACTAGAAAAAGGATACCATGGTCAATTAGGCTCTATCATGGACAAAAGGTAATGAGGTGTAGAGGGAGAAGGTGAACAAAATCCACGAGTATAGTATCAAATGATAGAAAAGACATGGTCTAAAGTAGATGCCACAAACTAATAGGGATGGTCATGAAGGATGACCAAAGGATGCACAAGAGGACAAAGGTTACAATAGTGGGCTAGGAAAACACATGGTCAAGCAATCAACAACAGTAGGAATGAATTTTATCTCGCTACATTGGTTGGAGTTGATCCTAATAGTAGTATGTACAATAGTAACTAAATGTGGATTATCATTCTCCAACTTATAGTAATGGGGCATGGTTCGAACATATGACAGGGGATTACAACAACAATAATGACAAAAGACAACAAAGGAAAAATGTGAAGTCACAAATGATCAACAATGATAAAACTTTCTTTCAAGGCTTTCAAGATTAAGGATTTTGGAATTGAAAAGGAGTTTTTTGGTCCAATCTTTGTTGTATGCTATCTTTTTGGATGGAATGTCATCAAATGTAGTGCACATGGATGGTGGTATGGGATCTTGGGCAGATAAAGTGATGGCTTTTCATGAATTATTTTAAGTTGTAATCATAGTGTGCTTTGGACTTTGAGGGATTATGGAAATAGTCAATCATATGAGGATTTAGAGGTTGAGATGTGAGGAAAAAGTATGCTGTTTTTGATGTGCACTTCTTAGGTTATGGATACCAATATAATAAGACATCATAGATTGACTCATAGTGGAAAAATAAACTTGGAGAGGGAATGGGTTGGGAAGGGAAAAAAAATGGGAGTCCTCAAGCTTGGTAGAGATTTTTCTTTTGATTTTGTTAATGTATTTAAGTTTCTTTAATATAGCTTAGAATTCAAGTCTCCATCTTTTTTATGTTTGCTTTTTGACTTGATTTGTATTGTTTTTGTTTTTCTTTCAAACTTTACTTTTTTGGATGCTGCACTCATGAACTAACCTTATATCAACTAGTAAGATGTAAGGGCTTATCATTGAGGATTATATTAGGTAGTTATAGACATTTATTTGATTTATCTCTATGCAAGTAAGGAAGGAATGAGAAGGTTGGTCCACTAATGAAGTTCTAGGAGTTACAATTGAGTTTTGGATATCATGATAAATGGAGGGGAAATGGTGCTCATAGACCTCATGATACACATTGTGCTTAGTATACAGGTAAAGGACCAAAATTTTGGGTTGAATGTGGGTGCTGGAAGTGTATTTGGATCAAATGTTTGAATTTGTTGATGAGGAGAATTTATATTCCATTTATCTCATATTTTAGCCTTTTTATTATACTATAATCTCCACCTTTGTGCTTCATTTTGATATTAAATCATGCCTTTTTATCACTTTTTGTTATATATGATGAAATAAAAATAAAGAATATTTAATTTGTCTTTAGATAAAATAAGAGAAAAATAATTATTAGATTGTATTTATAATAATGCTACCATTATGTTGACGAAATAGATTTTGCAGCACATCAATGAAGGTGGAGACAATAGACTTCTTTTAGCTTGTGTAGCATGTGGACTGCATTTGTCAACATGGATGTTGAAGTGATTGTTTGTTTTATTGATTAATATTTTTTTTGGTTATAACTAATGAAGTTTTAATTTTACGCTCTTATGATATAGAATTCCATGGGCCAAAAATAATTATGTGTATTTTTTTCTATTGCAACTAATAATGCTGTGATTCTATGTCATGGCGAGGAGTGGCCATAGGCCAAAATAACTCCCTGTATTCGTGGCTAGTTTTTCTGTAAACTGTGAGCAATGCAAAATAGTTATTTTCCTTATATTATCATAAGAAACGGTGCAAGGCAGATATATGCAGTTTTTAGAAATAGTATAATAGATAACTTGTTTGGATCTTGAAGAATTTATAGAAAAAGTGTTTCAATCAGCCTATAAATCAAGAGGGCCCACTCTCTTGAAGTGTTGCTGAAATTAATTTTTGTTCTCTATTATATATTTGGTTGTTCAATGCTTTAATTTCATTTTTATGACTGGTATGTATTGTGGTTCATAAACTATAGATTGTTAATTATATATGTTTAATTATTCATTGCTTTGGTAACAAGATAGTTAAAACATATTCAATGATAAAACAATTTCTAGCAATATTTTAGTTAGTTTTTTAAAGAAATTTAATTTTTAGTTTGTTTGCAATAAAACTATAGATTTCATTGTCCACGTATACAATTTTTGTAGTAGTATTGTTTTCAGTTCATGTAGCAGTTTTTAGAATTTCTGTAGCAATTTTAAATAAATGATATTATTTTCTAGCTACATTTCATTTTACTCACCTCACTACCTATACACCTTGCACATATAACCACTACACCTTTCACAAGTTTATGCCCCCAAATTGACACAAGGATCAAAGTAATTTTTTATTCATGAATATTAAATCCATCTTATTATCTACCTAGTTTTGGTCTACCAATTATAACATGGAAACACATGATAAGTGGTTGATATTAATGGGTAAATGAACTATTCACTGCCAATAATTCACCACAAAAAATTCACCGCCAACAATTCATCATCATGAAAAATTCGCTGATGGTTGTGGTAAATTGCTGAATTTTACTTGGTGGTGAATTTTCCGTCAATAAATTTTTCATGGGGGTGAATAGCTGACGGTGAATTTTCCATGGTGAATTGCTGACGATGAATTTTCGGTATGCCCAAATATGTATGTGGTAGTGGAATGGAGGGTGCACAAGCATGTTTTGAAGAGTGGATTTGGTAAATTATTAGTCATTCTTGGTGCATAAATAGAGGGTGTTACTATTAGAATTGACTTCTCTTGCTACTTGAATCTTGAAAATGCTTGGAAGAAGGAATGAAAAAATATGAAAAAAGATAAAACAAATGGAGAGGACAAACAACATATTGGGTCAACATGACTAAGGGTTGGTGATCCTTGGTAATTTGAATTATCCCCAAATTATTTGTAGATACATACAAGATATAATATATATACAAACAGGTGGTGAAAAACACAATATACATCAACCTTGTCTCTACATAGTGTATGCCAACATAAGAGGAGACGATAAAACATGAAATATAAAATGGTTTATGTATAAGGTAAGGCTATTGTTTGAGCATCTAAGGTGAAAGATCATCTATCATAAGGTCATCATCTAGAATGAGGACTTCGATAATTCATCCATGGTAGTGGGTGGGGAAAATGTAGTATTGATTGGTAGAACAATAAAGATACTATCAAAATTTGTGTGAGATGGAGGTGGGATATTGTGAAGTGAGGGTGTAGGATGTAAAGGGATGTGCTAGTTGTTATATGATTCAAGGTGAGGGACTCAAGATCTAGTGTATCAATAAAACTCACATATTTAGATGGAGGTTTGGGAGGTGGAACAAAAAGATCCTCACAATGGATGAGGGATGATTATGGGTGGAAGAAGATGGTGTAGTGGAGGATGTGACCTTATACTAGACCATTCATCAAATTTTAGATTAGTGTCAGGAGAATGAGGTGATACAATGCTTCGATAGGGAGTTTTGGACGAGGTGACTATTGGGAGAGCGATTGTGTTTGATGTTTATTTTTTAAAGGTTTATGGGAAGGTATATGACATCAAGTGATGGAAGGTCATAAAATTTTGAAAAGTGGTGGAGGACCCATTAATGAATGATGTGTTGAGGGATGGTGATATGATGGCTAAGGGTTAAATAGATAAGGTTAGGATGACTCTTCATTGGTATGGTGAGTCGATGGTGTTTCTATGATTGGTAATAAAGGAATCTATAAGTAGAGAGCATGAGGATTGGTTTGATTGGATTGATGTTTATGTTTGATGTAATCTGATGCAAGAGAATCTAGTGGTGTAGGGGCCAACACCTATTCTTTGACAAAGGATGGAGTTTGTCATAAGTTAAATCCCTCGAAGAGGTAGATGAATGTTAGGAATAAGGTGTCTCAACCTTGGATAATTCCTATTCTTATTATTTGTTTTGTAAAATGTATTTCTTGCAAATAATGTAATTAAGTGTGAGTGTACATGTCTAGTTTGCATGTTGGTGTGTCACTCCACTTAATGTGTCGGCATCTTGAATTGTGTGTAAGGAGATCATGGCTGAAACGGTTATGACGGATTCCTATGACACGTAAGAGCTATGTCCGGAAGATTCAATGACAGGTGAAGACATGTGGCAATTGATAAAGTTGAGTACTGTACACTCTTCCACGATAGTGGGGTTCGGGGCATCGCCCCGAAAAAAATTTTCGAGTTCCTATTTTCTCGGAGAATGGTAAAACCCTAATACAGTTATCTTCGGAAGTTGCCCTAAAAGGGAAGTGCATGATATAAGCGTTTTTTAGGGTTGCGAAGATTTGTGATGTGAGTGTATTGTTGGAACGTTTTTTCATGCTGCCGCATTTTGTCTTCAAGGGTTGGAAATCTCCTGAAAGAACTTGCATTGCAAGTGTGTTGTAACTGTTGTGTTGAAGATAATACATTGTGCAGGTTTTGGAGTGCTGGGGTTTTTTACCGAAAGGTTTTCCCCAGGGTAAATCATTGTGTCATTCTCTATTTTCTGTATGCATGGTATATGGCTGCAATGTCTTTGTTAAGGTAGTTAACTAATCTGAAATTGTAAGGATTTGAAAGAATTTGCACAATACTTT